>PVHT021183646.1:8910424-8987476 GCA_004024745.2 Catagonus wagneri
GCGCGCAGGTGTGGGGTCAGGAAGGACGGCCCCGGGTGGGTTCAAGCAGGCCTCTAGATCTGATAGCAGAAAGTGCCTTCAGGGAGATGGGGGACGGCTCCCTCTCCTCCCGGAAATAGAAAGAGAGATGACTGAGTGCGTTCGGGAGCTGGAGATTTAGGGGGAATTTCAGAGATCTGGGAATTACTGGCAGAGGAACGAACGCAGGAGGGGGGTGGCTGAAGAAGCCCAAAGGTCCAGGAGCCCCGCTGCCAGTGGGAGCCAGGGGAGCGGTGACAGAGGAGAGAGCGCCCCTTGGGGAGGGTGGCGGCGAGGCCGCCGGGGGAGGACGAAGGGGAAGCGGAGCCGAAGGAGGTCGCAGAGGCAGAAGCACGGAAAGCGGCCCCCGCGAGACCGGCGCTCACGGGCTGGAGGAGTCAAAGGGCAGGTGCCCAGGGCCCGGCCTTGGGCTGCGCTTCCCTCTCCCTCACCTCTTGGAGGGAGCGTGGCCCTCGCCGCCCTTTTCCCATCTTACAAATCAAATCCAAGCTCTGTTTTTGAGCCGCAGGAGGCAAGGTCTGGTAGCGCCAACACAAGCAGGCCAAAGAATGGTGTTTCTCTCTTTTATTTAAAAACAGTGCTTCATTACCGTTTGCAAAGGCAGAAGCGGTGCTCCTCCTTCGCTTAGTTTATAAAAGCCAGCAACATGATCAATAATTTATACACATGGATAGTAATACAAAAAAAATAAGGAATAAAAGCTAAAGCTCTAACTACTCCAACCTTCACAATTCCAGCTACTTGATAATAATAGGAATAACCCAATGAATACTGTATGGTCTGAAAGCTACTATACAATATGATTCTTAACGAGAAGGGGAGGGGAGTAGAGACTGTCACAAAGCCCTGGGTGCTTCTCTGGAGGATGCAGGGAAACAGGACCCTGGGCAAGCAGCTCTGGTGTCCTAGGAAGTGATTGGGGGGGCGGTGAGGAGGGGAGGAAGGCAAGGTGGTCAGTTACACAAGCATCCCCTGTGATGCCCCATGCCCCAAAGGTACCTGTTTTGCCAGGGTAACGGGAGGGGGCCAGAGAAACTGCATGTGGCATGTAGGGATGGTTTCGTCCCTGCCATGGGAGGTGGGGGGAAGGGGGGGCGTCGGTGGCATTTTTGCCTTGCAAAGATCTGGGCTGAAAAGCTCAGAGACTCAGTAGGTCAGCCTGTCGGGGACAAGGAAACTCAACCGGCTCTCTGGGCACTTTGCAGCCCTGGCTTACGTGTGTCAGCCCCAGGTTTGCTTCAGCTATTCACAAGCAGAATTATAACACAAGAAAGAAACAATTCATATCCCTTAGGGGGACAAAAAAAAAAAAAAAGGATCAGTTCATCACTCGATATATAATACAGCCAAAAATGAGCTGCCGAAACAAGCGCACACACACACATACACACACACACAAATACTGTGAACAGAAAAAATACAAGGAAATGACTAGGAGTCTTGATGGGGTGTTGACATTGCTTAAAGCACTTATCAGTCCCCGGGAAAAACCAAACTAAGAAAAGTTTTTTAAAAAATTCGAAAACTTAGGTACCCCCTGGGACTCTGGCGTTGGTAACAGGGGCAGGGGGTGGGGAGAGAAAAGAGAAGCCATGTTCCCTTTTTGCTGGCCAGGGAGCCGGGCCCTCCCGACACCTGCGGGTGTGTAACTGCCAGGCGGGGGGCCCAGCGCCCCGCTGGCAGTCTCCTTAAAGGCAAGGTTTGAGTGGTGGCCGCCGAGCGGTTCTCTCCGTTACCGGTCCCTGCCAACCAGCACTACCATGGCTGAACTGATCTACCGTTTTCCTGAGTGAACTGTAACTGGTTACAGGCCCGGTAACAGGGAGAAGAGCTAGCTGCCACGGGCGAGTGCAGGACTCGATCCCCTCCAGCCCTCTCGCACTTGCACATTCGATTCGGAATTTGAGAACTTGCCCAGGCTGGTCTGTAGGCTGCATTTGAAAGACAGGTGCGGGGGGGGGGGGGGGGGGGGGGGGGGGGGGGGGGGGGGGGGGGGGGAGACGGGACGGGACGGACTCGACTGCACTCACTAAACCAGGGTGCGCGCTGGCTTAGGACACCGGAGTCTACTTGGAAAGGGCCCTGCTTCACGCTCTAGGTTTTGGGTGGCTACTGCCCCGCTGATCAGTAAAGCAAGTATGAAGGAAGCACATGGGGAAAGGGGACGGAGGCAAGAGGCTTTTGGACAGTAACATTTCCAAAAAAGAAAAAAAAAAGTGTTTTATGCAACAGAGAATCAAGTTTCACTGGTGTATACTACAAATGGTCAAACATTTTCAAGAGCATGACAAAATAAAAACACACAAATTCACGTTGGATGCTCACCTTGCCCACTATGTTTTCCTATCTTAAAACAGTGCAAACAGGTAACTTATGCTTTTAAAACACCACTACCCCTTCCCCACCCCCCAAAGTTCCTTTCCTCCTATTATCTGGGGGAAACAAATCTGCGATTTTGCAAATGTTACTGTGCCAGAGGGTTGCCAAGTGGCAGAGAAGCGGCTGGACTTGGCCAAAGCGGGAGGCCCCAGCAGTGCCCCTCCCCTCCTTACAGCGCCCTCCGGGCTTCCCCGTGTAGCCTCAGCCTCCTGCCGGAGGAAGGGGGCTGTCCGGCCCTTCCTGCAGACCCTTTGGGTGGCTTCCATCCCGAGCTTAGGCCTCCCTCACGTCTGGAAGCTATGCGACTAGTTACAGGGTGGTGGAGGTTCACTGACTTAGCTGCTGTTATCTCTAGGAAAGCAGAACCTAAACTAAGAGCGGTTCAGCCCCTGAGGAGTCACTCTTCTGACGAAAAGCTGCTGATCGCTGATGTCTATTGACTGGCTCTCCACTAGCTCCCCTTGAACTAAGAGTTGAGCCCCAGTCCCCTTCTTTTTCAAGGAAAAGTAAAACTGGTTCAATTCCAACTGTGGCTGTGGAGGAGGAGGATGGTAGGTTTTGGAAAACCTGAGAGCCTTAAAAATGATGAATCACAACAGCTGATGTGGGTCGGTAGGAGCTGAACTACGTAACGTGAGGAATTCTGGAGAAGAGCTAGGGGCAGCTCTCTGGGCTGAAAGAGGGATATTCAGGTGAAGGTCTTCACCAGGGGCCTCCTGGAAGGCGCCCGGCTTCTAAGAGTGAGATGCTCAGGGGAGAGGTCCGCCTCATGGCCTGGAGCAGAGCTGCCGAAATTCACGTACTGTGATTCGGCATCGATAAGATTTTTGGAATCGTCCACCAGCATCCTCTAACAAACTCCCAAGATGCCGAACCTGCTTCCGACTCTGTGCCTTAGTCCAGCGGGAATAAGAGTCAGGAATAGACAAGCACTGACGCCGTGAGGATCCTGCCTCCGAATGAAACTGCCTGTGTGGAATCTCAAAGTTCAAAAGCTGACGGGGATGCTGACACCATCAAACCCAGGCGCTCTGTGCGCCCGGATTCTCAGTGCTGACACTGAAAACCAGAGGCTCTTTAATAACAAGCAGGGCTCCGCGGAGTCCTTCTTAGTGCAGGGAGCTGAAGGAAGCAGTACGAAAACCATCCCCGGCAACGCAGCGGAGGCCTGCTGGACAACACGGAGCTTGCCTAAGGAGTCCTCAGCCAGAACCAGCTGAACTGAAATGCACAAACACTCAGGCTTTGGCCACTTTGGGGGCTGTGGAAGCTGCCTTCTCTGCCTTCCATCATCCTTACCTCTTTCTGGAAAAAAGAATAGATAGAACATTCCTGGACTCACTGCCCGATTTTCCTCCCCTTCTACAGATACAATCATGCAGAATTTGGCCTTGTCTCCACCGAGTCGTGGCCTTGCTGTTTGTGAGAATGGCCCCTGTTTGAACAGGACACAACATTTCTCTCAGTTTCTTTAGTCAGTACAAGCTCTCCCTTAAAACAACAGCAAAAGAAACAGTCCTCCCTGGCCCCCTTCTCTAGAGCTGTGAGAGCTCCACGTCCCGTCCCCCACCCCAACTGAAATATATACACACACACACACACACACACACACACACGACAAAAGTTGTCTTAACAGCAACGAACCAAACTTTGGCTCGGGGAGGGGAACCCTTAAAAAATGGCCAACGGACTGGGCCGTTTGGCGCCCCCGTTCTGTGCATTCCTCCCCAGAATCTGTGAGAATGGCATCGAGGCCTCTAGCTTCCTTGTCGTCTCCCCTGGCTTCAGGGTGGCTCTCTCCCAGTTATTCGGAGAGGGTTCTGAACGGGGAGCGCACACGTACTCTACACGACAGGCCAGTCCCCTGCCAGATACATCCCTCTGCTTACAAAGAATGCTTGATGCTGTCACATGTCAGTCACTTTAATTCAGGGACATGAGTCGGTTATCAGTCAAGAACATGTGTGGAGGCAGGAGTAAAACAAAACAAAACAAAACAAAACCAAACAAACCAAAACAAACCCATAACAAACAAGCTCCATGTCTCTGAATTACTCCCTTTAGCAGCTATCCCTCGGGTGAAAGGTCACCCTAGTACCAATGTGAATAGACCAGGGAGCCAAATGGACCGTGCTTTTCTATTTTCTAATGCCTTCGTTTTGGAAATGCTGCAGGACCCTTGCCTTTCCCGTTAACAGCTAACCTTGAAAACAGATATAAATTCGAAGCCGGGGAGCGAGAGTGGTGACTCACTGCCGCAGCCACCACCTGACTCTTTCTGGCAGCTTAGGAGACCCTGGCTATTTCTGACCCACCTTCCCGAACAGGACAGGGTAGCCTCAGGGCTTCTAGTTCACGTCCTGTAGTGTTTGCGTAGACCAAGCGGTCCAGGTGCTCAGTGGCGTGTCTTTGGAGGATAATGAGAAGCTAGGTGGAATGGCCAAGAGGGCCCCAGACTGCAGACAGAGAAGTGACTTGTAAAGGCTCTGGAAGATGAAAATTCCTATGGCTTTGGAGCTCGGACAAAGTGCCTTTGCCTGCCACTACAGGCCCTCCTCACTGACACCTCCAGGGACAGCTGATCTACAACTCTGTGCTTTATCTTTTGCCAACAGAGTCTTTGTTATATGTTTTAGACTCTGCACTGACTTTGGGAAACAAGAGAAAGACAAGGGACATTAAGGTGCCTTGTGAGGCATCACCTAACACCCCTTTCTCGCCCTCACCCTCTTCACTGGCGCTCAACAATTTGTATTCTAGCCCTCAAGCTGTGTCCAGACACCTCAAGCTGTGTCCAGACATCTGGTCACTGGCTATTTATCCTTCTGTCCCTGGGTCCTAAATTCCTGAATCTTGAGGACATGGGAGCAGGGTATTAGTAAAAAGAGAGATGAGAGAAGCTGTGGTTCCACGAATGGGGAAGAAGCCCAGCAGGACTGCTAGGGTTCCAGGAAAGAAAAGAATTATCTTTTTCATACTCCAGAGTTCATTCTGAGACTGGTTTCCTAATGAGGTGTTTATTATCCACACTCGGAGCGCGTGTTTGGAAATATTAATACCGTAATTCCAAAAAGGATGCCAACCGGCTCAGGCTGTGCGCGTAAGAGGATTGTAAAAAGAATGGAGAAGCCAGGAGGGAGGAGGAGAGGAAAGTGTCTTCACAATGCTCCTGCTTTGCAAGCACGAATCCCTACCATCTATAAGAGAGTGTGGGTTCCAGCCACAGCCAGTCGGAACTGCCTGCCAAAGACCAGAAACTCAGGAGACGAGAAGGAGATCCTGCTGCAGAGAGATCTCTTCCACTACTTGCTCCCCAGCCACTCAGCACCAGACACACTTTGGTAACTCTGTCTGCTGGTTTCTGATCAGGTGCTTTTATCGGCTCCTAATGTCTCCCCTTCCTCATTAACTGCCTCTTCCGTGATTGACAGAATGAGCTAAGCACGGACATACAGACATGGAAATGCATGTTTTTTTTTTTTTTACCACAGTTTAAAAAAAAAGAAAAAAGAAAAAAGAAAAAAAATGCACAATCTTTGGAACAAAAGAATTAAAGGCAGAAATTTAAAGGAAAAATACATATTCAAAGAACATAGTGAGGTATAAAAAAGTATTCTCTCTTTTTTTGTTTTTTTTTGTTTGTTTGTCTGTTTTTCCTCTTCATCTTGCTATAGAGTTCCTCTACTAGTAAATATTGCAATAGCCAGGCCTCATGAGCTGGGGGGCTGTCCCATCTGCAGGGGTCTCACGTCACTTCAGTAGGGGGCAAATCGGCTGTAGCCACCTCGGTATAAACTCGCCTGCAGTAATTAAAGACATAAAAATAATTAAAAGGTTGATGAGAGAAGCATTAAAAAAGAAGATGTATGTCCTGAGAAGGGACTTGGGCAAAAAAAAAGAAACAACCTCAAAAAAAACCCACCTTCCTTTGCAGCCTCAAAGCACCTGGTTAGATACTGTCTATGCATTGATGACAGGACACCAACGTCCACCTCTAAGACGCTCAAGCCAGAGCCCCGACGTTTACCACTGGGTAACGGCGGGGTCTCATTTACACTCGCAAGGGGAGCGTAGAATCGGCTCATCTCACTGTTCAGGTGAATCGACACAGAAGAGAAACTCGGTACAACTTAAAACCAGGTCTGTAAACAAAACCAGGTCTGATTTTTTTTTTGTAAAGCGTGGGTCTTGTTTACTTTGGTGACCTCATTACAGCTGTGACCTAAAGCAGGCTGCCAATTTTACCTTCCTACCCATCACCTGACAATGCACAACATGTTTCTTCTGACCTCTTTCTCCGACATATCCCATATTTGAGATTGTGCTGGATTTAAACCTGAGCTCATCTTTCATCTAATAAAGACTATTCCCTCTACAATTTATAAAGTATATCAACGAGGTTGTTTCTTGACATATCTTTTACACACACACACATGCATATGTATGTGTACTTATATGTATGTGTATACATATGTCTACACACACACACACAACTAGATTTAAACTGAGCTTCGTTCCTTTGTTTTATCTTCATCTAATTAATGGCTTATCTTTTTCCATCAAGAGCTCCCTAGGAACTGCTCTCCCTGGGTCACTCTTTCAGTACAGGACTTACATCATTTTGCCACTAAATAAGGCCTCAGGAATTGCCACGGCTTCCTGTACACTGTCTCTTCCTCAATTCTAAACCCCCGCCCCGGGACCCTACTACTTCCCTCCACAAATCTTCGCCAGTGGAGATTTAGTGTGAGAAATGGCGGGCTCATCCTTCACGTCTAAACAGCCCCATCGTGTCGCCTCCTCGGAAACATGGCCATCCATGCTCCAGGCCGCTTCCCAGTGATACCGCGGAGGGCGGAGGATGTCTGGCACAGGAGGTATCACTGTGGAAACGCCAGTCTTTGCTGAAGCCAGTGAGTCCTGGTCACTAGAGCGGGGCGTCCAGGACAGCACAAAAACACTGCAGAGGCGATCACTCTGGATGAGCTCTGTGGACCTCTGGTACACACCGTAAAAATACCGTATTTCCAAAATGTTACTAGAGAAATATCTTTGTAAGGCATTCACTTGTTGATTTCTAGTACTATTTACCAGGAGGCTTAGGAATAGCAGGGACATCCTTTGGCATTTGCGTTTGAAACAGACAGGTTAAGTTTTTTGCAAAGTTTACTGTAGAAACTGGAGAGTCTTATGCATCAATAAAACTGCCTCAGGCATGCATCCACTGTCAACCTGTTCAATATAAAACATCAACCTGTCCCCTTCTTTCTCTCCCAAACAACGCTGTTATTCCAGGCACACGGTCACTACTCGTCCCCTTTTCTGCTCTCCTGCACTGGCCCAGGTGGCTCACACCATCACACACAGGTTGAGAAGGTGATACGAAAATTCTAGATCGTTCTATTGGCCATGGAAGAAGGGCTGACATTATCCCCTCCCTAGATCTTCTGTAGTCTGTGGGTAAAAGTCAGAAGTAAAGTGTTTCAAAGCAAAAGTACATATACTCACCACAGCGCCAACTCCATAGCTAGCGGCAGGGGCGAGGGCATGGTAGGGGTCGGCTGTGTACACCCTGCCGTAACTGGAAAAAGAGATACAGTCAGGCAGATAAAGGAAAGACAGGCATCCCCCCAGTTAAGGGGTTTCCTGTGCTGGGGACTTGTGAGTAACTTGGTCTTGGAATGTTATTAGGAAACTGGCAGAATGGAAATAAATCTTTCTGTCTTACTCCTAAATGCAGTAATGGAAAGTTTCTAAAGTACTTCTACGGAATGGAAAAGGTGGAGCTGGAGATGAGCAAGAGGGAACTGGGGTCAAAGCTAGAAAGACACGGAACAAGATGGAGGGAATGGAGGGGTCAGAGTGGGCGGGTTTCCGGCAGGACAGAGTCCCGAGGAGAAGGCTGTGGAGCGCCCAGGTCAGCGTTTCTGGCAGCGTGCGGGAGGGCAGGGGGAGGCGTGGGGACGGCATGGTGCTTGTGGCTCGGGCGAAAACCTCCCTCTCCGTACGTACGTACGTACCCGTCGCTGTAAGCGGCGGCAGCGGCTGCAGCAGCGGTGGCTGCGGTTGCGGTAGCAGGCTGTGCATATCTGTAGGCTGCATATCCACCCTACAGGAGAGAAGAGAACTGACTTTACAGATACCTCTCCCCTGGGTGGACAGGTGAACACGCACCCACCCACACACGGACACCGACACAGCGTACACAGACTGGACGCACATGGAGACAGACACAAACACAGACACACACGTGGGAAGAGAATGTTTCAAACTGCATCAGTCTGCATGTTATTTGTTGCAAAATTAAGCTCCACCTAGGGCAAGGATCTGCTTTCCAATTTGTAACAGTAGCAAGAATAAACTACACTAGAGTACCTCCTCTCAAATGTAAGAACTGAAGATAGGATGTGGGGTCTGCCTTTGTTGGAACTTTCAAAGGGAAAATATTTACAAAGAGGTCCAGAGAACTTTCTCTGGTCGACAGGAAATGTAAATTTACAGAATTAAAACACACTGTATTTACATGTGTTAACTTCAGCTTCTCTGATGTGTACTCAGACTGACCAACACTATATAAAGGCCCCATACAGTGCCATGCTCCCTGTGGCTTAGTGCGTTTGCCAGAGGCTGGGATAATCAAGCAGTATTTAGCAGGAAGAACCAGTGCAGATCAGGGGTTGGCAAACCTCCATCTGTGAACCAATGCAGTTTTGCCACCTGTTTTTGAAAGTAGTTGTGACAGAGACCGTAAGGCCTACGAAGCCGAAAATCTTTACCATGAGGCCCCTACAGAAAAAGTATGCCAACTCCAATCTCTATTTCAGACCCGGGCAAATCAGATTACAAAGGGCTGAGGCTCCTTGGGCAAGATTCAAATAGACTACGAAGCCCTCAGGTATTTAACTGCGTTTATTTTCCTTCCCTAAATAAGGTTTTAGGATTCGTCCAAGAGGCTTTGGAGTTTTTCTTCCAAGGGTTCAAATATCCTATCAGTTCTATAGTTTCAAGTTGCCCCATCCTGCTCTTTTACAGTTTAGATGAACCAAATACTAAAAGGGTTCTCATTGTGGGGGTGAAGCACATGTACTCCTTTATAAAGTATCTCAGAGACAGTCACAAGTGCCACGTGAGACAGGCTCTTTGAAAAAGTGGCAAGCCCTCCTTTTCCTTCTTTTTCTCTGCTTCTCTAGAATTCATCTATTTTACCTAAACCTAATAATTAAGGTGAGTATTTTTCTTTTTTTTGGCCGTGCACATAGCATGTGGGAAGTACCCGGAGGTAGGGATCAAACCCATGCCAAAGCAGTAACCAGAGCCACAGCAGTGACAACGCTAGGTCCTTAACCTGCTGAGCCACCAGGGAACTCCGGGTGAGTACTTTTTTTACAGTAATAAAATCTTTTCCCGTCAAATACAGCTGTGCTGTTCAACTGGCCACTTGGATGTCACTAGCACACCCTGTTTCTGTAGATTAGTGTGTCCATTTCTCACGGACAGCTGAAGCTTCCTTCACTGTGCTTCCTACTTTCTATTCCTTCAAATGTTTAGTTTTTGCTATGTTGACAAAGGAAATTTCAAATATTTATTTATTTATCTATCTACCTATCTATCTATTTATTTATTTATCTATTTAATGGCCACACCTGCAGCATATGGATGTCCCTGGGCCATCCGAGCCATTGCTGTGACCTAGGCTGCAGGTTCGGCAGCATTGGACCCTTTAACCCACTGCACCAGGCCAGGGATTGAACCCGTAACTCTGTAGTGACCTGAGCCACTGCTGTAGGATTCTTAACCGCCCTGTTTCATTTTGGGAACTCCAAGAAATTTCAAATTTACTTCAGTATCATTTCTTAGGACTGAAAACAATTATTTTCTAAGGGAACCCTTGCTCTTAGGCATCTAAAAAGGCAGTTTTTAGCCTGATGCTTTTAGTCCTGTGCAAATCTTATTCTGAAAAACCTGCAATTTCTTCTTAGAGGTTTCTACAACTTTTTGCTTCTTTCTTATACAATTTATACTTTCTCTAACTTTAGAAACTATTGGTTGAATTGGAGCTGTAGCCACAGGCCTATGCCACAGCAACACAGGATCCGAGCCGCATCTGCGACCTACACCACAGCTCACGGCAATGCTGGATCCTTAACTCACTGAGCAAGGCCAGGGATTGAACTTGCATCCTCATGGATGTTAGTCAGATTCGTTTCCGCTGAGCCACAATGGGAACGCCAGGAAACTTATTCTTGCTCTTTAAATTTATGCTGCTTGAAGTCATCAGAAGTAGATCCAAACATAAAAAAAAAAAAAAATCCTTGATTGGCTTTCAGTGATTGTGTATGATTCCTCTTTTGTTCTTCAAGTGAATGACTTAGAAAAGTAAATAAACATTGCTTTCTCAATTACAAATCCTCCCACAGATATTCATATAAGTAAGAAAGCTCTGATTAATATTACCAAACACTGGCAGTGAAACCATAATGGATAGGGCTGTGGCCGGCAGCACCCTCAGGGGCTGTGATCCTTTGAATTTCAGCCAGGTCTATGCGAATGGGCAGGCCAGACCGATCTGAGCAAAGCCATATATTCAGGCTGCAACACATACACTGCCGTATATATACATAAAACTATATGCGTTACATACAAACTAGCTAAATTATTTTTACCTTATTTCTTTTTTTTTCTCTTAAACTTCTAAAGAAGAAATGAAATGGTAAAAACGTTTGTTAAACAAAACAACATGGAGTCCCCTTGTGGCTCAGCTGGTTAAGGACCTGGCCTTGTCACTGCAATGGCTCAGGTTGCTGCTATGGCACAGGTTCAATTTCTGGCCCAGGAAGTTCTGCATGCTTGTTGGTTCAGCCAAAAACACAAAACAGAAAAAACCCCAATAGGACAACATGCTAATTATTATGGTTGAAACTTTAAGCTCTATATGAACCTTGAAGGTTCAATTTTTCAGTATAACTAGAGATGGTTCTACTCTTTGAGAATTAAAGTTTACTACCGTGAAGTCTATAGGAGGGCTATCTTTTGTAAAACGTCTTTGTAAACTAGGATAAGCTGGTAAACCAGCATGCTAGTCTCTTTAGTGTTCCTTCAAAATCCCAAATAATCTTTAAAAACTGAAAATGTCAAGGTAATAAAAGCAACTGAATTCTAAATGGAGGCTGTGGGAAAGAAGTTTCCTTCCAAGCCAGAAGGAAGTGGAGATAAGCTACGTGCAGTCCTTTCCCTCTATTCTAAGTGAACTCCAGTTTCGAGCTAGAATTCAGTGAGGTCCTCTGCTCTTCAAATTCAGAACATGGGACAAGGATGCAAATATTTTACTGACAACAAAAGGCTCAAGAAGAATATCAGCAAAACTACATTAATTTTTTCTTAAAAGCAGGTAAAAATATTTCGACATGTCTACTCTCCTAATTACATCATGACGATGGTGTTACAGAGAAGCACTTTAAAAGGGAGGAGGGGGTGTCTTTGTTTAGGACAGGCAGGGAATATCCTAATAAACTAATTTGGTAATTCACTGGTGACCACCCCAAAATTTGAAAAATTAAATTGTACATCACGGATTTCCTCCTCTTAGATGTATTCTTAGTACAAAGTATTTCTGCTGGTGCTTTATATTGGTTATTCAAGAAAATATCTCGCATAGTATAAGACAACAAAAATTCGGGTATATTTATTTCTAGTCTGGATTTTGGAATGCATAAAGAATCTGGGCTGAGAAACTGTTTGCTCAACTTTCATTTCTACTAGCAAGTCTGAAGTCGTTTATAGAACATGAGAACAAAGTGCAGTTTGAAACACCAAGGGTTTCATTGCTGTTTCTTAAGTTTTTCAAAAAGAACAAGGGTGGGGAAGGGGGGTAGGAAAGACAGGGTTCAGGCGTGGGGAGGGGATATGGCGCCACATTTATTAATCACATTAAAAACTAAGCATGCCAACATCTGGAGCTAAAACAACCAGCAAAATCACCACGTTCAGACTCGGATTGGCTAACTCTATCTATCCCAGCATTCTCTTGGGACAGCGGTTTGCCCTAGGCTCTACCACAAGCTCGGTGAAGTACACAGCCTCAATTACTAGAGCGTGCAGCCACAACGACCTGGTATTACGGAAACAGTCAGTCACCACTTGAGTTAACATTCCAGACCCTAACGACTGGCCCCTCCCCAGCCCAAAGAAATAGTCAATCTTGCCCACCCTAGCCCTGGCCCACACCACAATGTTAATAATTATAACAAGCAGTAACCCATCTGTTATATCAGAGAAGGGAACAGAGACTCCACTGAGAGATTTAGAGTGAGATGTTAACATTTCTTCAGCTGACTGCACAAACAAACAAACAAAAAAAGAGGAGAAATAATTCATTTGGAGATATGAAGTCATGAAATAGCTGATGTGTATTGCTTTTAACCATGCACTGATGCAAAACTGAAGCAACCATTAATAATAAAAATTAAAAAGGACATATGTATTTACACACAATCAGACCTGTTTGATCTGAAGCAGTTTGCAGATTCTATCTGTGTGTGATTTGAAATAAAACAAAAAATGGGGATTAGCATGGCCACAGCACACCCTAATGTAGGAGGGCACACACGGACAGCTTTCTGGAATCTGACAGCTCGATAAATCTGGCATGGCTAAGCCTGGTCCAAATACACACATGCCCCTTTGAAAATCATTACTCTCTTATTCCTCTGTAATTCATTCTGAGTGGCGTCTGGTGCTCCCAATCAGGGCGGCCCAGAGCTCCGTCACTCCCCTAGTCAATCTTCCTGACCCTGCGGATGCGTGACTTAGCTCCGACCCACAGCAC
This sequence comes from Catagonus wagneri, assembly GCA_004024745.2. NCBI lineage: Eukaryota > Metazoa > Chordata > Mammalia > Artiodactyla > Tayassuidae > Catagonus > Catagonus wagneri. The sequence continues at coordinate 8,923,668 of PVHT021183646.1, forward strand.
CTGCCCTGCCCCACTGGTTCGCGTGCCCTCTGTCAACACCCATAATTCGGACCCAGCACTCTTCTACAGTATTTCCTCCCTTTAAGCCTCATATCATCTCACATATCGGTAGCACGTCCCTGCCTTCAACTTCTAGCTTTTTCAAAGGAAAACGCTGGTACTGCTAAGACCCTTTTGTTGTCCTTGTTAAGAGTCCTACTTTCCATTGCTTGATGTCACCTCCTAGGGATTTTCTACTCCACCCTGAATCAATTTTATTGTCTATCGAACTCGACCACGTTGCCATGTGATTCCTCTGCAGGTAGCTGTGCTTTAACTGGCACAGAATGGAAGGGTTCTGCGTATTGTCCCTCTCGTACCCCACATTCAGCTGCCTGTCTAAGTTTAATCTCACACTGGTAGACTTTCCCCTTGTTCTGATTTTCACCTGGCTGTTAATTTTATTTTTACATCTTGGTTTTAGGATTTACATTAAAACAGGACTTTGGTGAGCATGTGATGTCAAGATACCTTCTTTCTTCCTGGAAGACAATGACATTACGTGACAAGAAGAATGTGTTTTTCAAGGCCAGCAGACAAAACTAAAGCTTCTTCCCTGCATGTGGTGTTTAGATTTACAGAGCAAGGGGAGTGGGGGTGGCTGGGTGGGGGGAATGGCAGGGGCAATGCTTCAAATCTCGACAGCAGAGCACAGACCTGGTCCGTCTGGCTTGGGTCTAATGCTGTGTCTCTGGGCGTCACTCTGTCTCTACGTGACTCTAACTCCTTCCTTCCCTTCACTCCTCCCCATCCCAGCTGAGACCCGTGGCTCCCGACTGATCTCATATGAGGAGGGGCTCTTTCGGAGAACAGAGCTCTTCTAAGGCAATATGGCACCTCTGACTACATGTGAATAACGCAGACATGAATGCAAAACGTGTAATAATGATAATATTGTTACTCCTTTTGACTGAGAGACCAATCTACTTTGAAAAATGGATGTGAAAAAATTTACGGGTATGTTTTAAATTTATCTTAAAATTGAGGTTAAGGAAAAAAACTTTATAACCAACTTGGTATCTTCCACTTACTTATTACTTTCATGATAGATGAGAGAGGATCTTTTATTAACTAAGCCCTTCCAACACTGCTATTCCATATCTCCCCAAATCAGTTTCTTTCCCAAACCTTGCTGGGTAGCCACATAAATAAACTAACCGGATTGTAAAGAGGTGGCTCCTGCTTTCTTTGTTCTTGCATCCAGCTACTAGCAAATCTTCTGACGGTGCATTACTAGCCAAATGAACTCACTAATCTAGTCTTAGGGTGAAAGGAAAAGAGGGCCAGGGAAGTACACGATCCCATTTTAGAGTCCCAATATGTCTAGATTTTAAGAAAACTTAAAAATTACGTAGCAGCACAGTCCCATTACTATTAGGATTTCACAACGGGGCCCGATTCAGGATATAAGGTCCTGTTGAGACAGATTCTGCTTTCCCCCTTTTCTCTTTTCTTCCATAATGGTAAGAAAATGCCCCCAACGGCTAAGCTCTCCAAATATAAAAGACCAGTTTAAACACCATGGAGGAATGTGATCGACAAACTAAAAGAGGTGGCAGTGATGGGACAGCGCGTGTAACACACCTGGTGCGGATGTGTGGCAATGGGACAGGAGCACTGAATTTTGGAGGGAGTGCCCTTGTGTAAGGAACTTGACTGGGTGCACTGCTGAGGTAGCAGGGCTTAGATCACACGCTCACAAGTCTTGATTGTCCAAAAAAGCCTCTGTTCCCATCTCTAACGTGGAGCTGGAATGGTTAGTATAATTCAATTTTTTCACTGCAATCCACAATCTGATTGATTGGCAGGTCACACTGGCACTCCTACCTGAGGTATTTTAGCGCTAATGATTGGTTCCTGTAAGACTATTCTATAACAGAACACAGGAAGAGCAGTTCAAAAAACACAGCTGTGGAAGGAAAACAATCATACAAAAAAGCCCGCAAAGGGGCCCACCAGCCTTTTCTTTCCTTTGGATGCAAGCATGCTTTTCACAGGATGAGAATTAGGAGCAGTTTATCCCGTTAAAAAAGTAAATTAGGGTGAATTACATCTTTTCTACTGGTCAAGAAAAAAGGGGGGGAGGGCAGGCACAGTCTGTCCGCTACACTCCCAAATCTCATGCCGGAGTCGCTTTACAAATCACAGGCACAACGGCTAGACCAGGTCTCCAGGGAGGAACGTGCCCAGCACAACTCGGCGAGGAAGAAAGTGGCCAGCAGGGATCCTGGCCTAGGCACAGAACACGGAAAGAGATTTAAATCAACAAAAACTAAAACCTTCCCAGGTAACAGCTTAAATTAATACAACTGAAATAAAACTAGGACCTTAAACTCTCTCCCCTCATGTAGTTTCTTTAAGCTCGGCTTCAGGGCACATTTTACCCCAGGGAAACCCTCGCCTCTTTCTATTTCTAATCTTTTTCTGAGGAAACAAGAACTAAACGTACATTGACAGATCTCCACAGAAGCGAAAACAAAATGTACAGAGAAGCAGAACAAACTCAAGGTAAAATGACAGAGTTTGTTGTTGTTGTTTGTGTGTGTTTTTAAAGAAGTCTCTCCTGTGCAGCCTCACACATGGAATAGAACATAAGAAGTTTTAAAAACTGTATAAAAAGTTTACACTAGGTCTCGCTCAACAGTTACTGCCTCATATATCTTGTTTTTCATTCCTGTATTTGGATATTATTTCAGCACTCGTGACCAACTTTTTCCTCCAAGAAAGCTTTAAGATGACAAGGGGCCATGGTCAAAAAAATGTTTTGGCAAGGTCACTGAATTATTCACGTTCAGCTGGATAAGCTGATCTAGCTAGTAGATTAAAAAAAAAAAACTCGAGGATTTTCTCAACAAGTACAGAAAAATCATCTCTCTTCATAAAATCATATTGTAAACTAAGGAAGAGAGAGAAGTGTAAATAAGTAATTGGTTGGTGCCCTAACAAGGTGGAAACAGGCAAATCTTAATAATATAGAAGTAGGCCACACTTTAAGAAATACCCAAATAAGGAAGACATTAGAGAAAAAAAACAACAACAAAAAAAAACACCTGACTTAAGAAACAATTCAAGTGGAAGTCTAACAGACCAGATTCCGAGGAAGCAACTTAAATAAATAATGTCATGAAGAGTTTTATGAGAATATGGATGCTAATGTATATATGGGGGAATGCACATGCTAAGATCATATGTGAATACATATATTTAGAAAAGTGTACTTTGGTGAAAAAGTAGGATATAGCTTCCCAACCATCAAGTTTCACTGAGCACACGAAGAAAAGATCTTTCGTAACTTCTTGAAAACTATCTGAGGAAAGGTGTAGATTTTTATTAAAGGACTAACAGAGGTAATGAAATACAGATTATGTGGATTTTATGCTTGGCTAAAGAAATCCTTATGTAATCTGGGCATGTCTCAGACTCTCTAAGAAACACATCTACAAAGTGAGAGGGTTGGACCAAATCATGGCCAAGGTTCCTCCAAGCATGTTAATTAAACCATACTTTGAAGGTCTGCTCTAAACAGGACTGGACTGTGCATACAGTTACCCACAGTATCTCAGAGATTGCTCCATCCTACCTCCACTGCCTGCAATACAACCTCTAAGTGCACTGATGTTTTTTATTTTATTTGGCGTGCCTGTGGCATATGGAAGTTCCTGGGCCAGGGATCAAACCTGTGCCACAGCAGCAACTTGAGCCGCTGCAGTGACAACACCGTATCCTTAACCCGCTGTGCCACGAGGGAGCTCCACGTTTTTTAGACTGCCAGAGAATCTCTGGCAGACTGTGGCAATAGTTCATTAGAAAGGTACCCTTACCGACTTTGGGGAGGTTAGGGCGGAGAAAGCATTTCCAGACAATTCTAACCTATGTCCAAGGAATCATTTCATGCTGACCAGTTTTTCTTAGGAAATGGTTTCTTAACGATTAGACTAAGCTTGCCTTCAGAAAAAGATCATTTGGAGAGGAGTCCAAATAAGACTTCAAAACTCAAAAACTTGTCTGTCAGCTCACTCTGTCCATATTTTAAACAACATGTGACAATCATGGAACTTTAGCTACGGCTAGACAGTTTAAATAACGGCTGATAACAGAGATGGTAATGTAGCTGGTTCAAATCAACAAATCCTGTGAGATGGCAAAGGTTTGTAGAAGACTCCAGCTGCTAATGATGCCATGCTGGACGTTTCTCTCTGGACGGCTCTTAAGAAAGAGCCTCACTGGCTGTGGACCTTCTGATACAGAGAAGCCTTAGGCCCTGAGTTATCTGGTTTCCTCGTATTCCTACCCACTCTCCCCTGGAGTCAATGCCTTATTTCACTTTCACGAAAAATGCTCTCTCAGCATACGTAAACTAGGAAAACACACATTTCAGAAAGCTCATTGCCCTCTACATAAATCAAAGCGCTAATGATCTAAAGAGGGATGTGAAATGAGAAGAAAGGCAGAAAACGGAAAGAGTTAATTTAAGGCTAAGCTAGTCCTGTTATTTATGTATGCACATGATACGACAGTAAAAAAAGACTTTAAACCTGCTGATCATCTCGCAAATACATTAGTGATACATAGAACATCTGTGGGGATTGGGGAAGGGAAAAGAATATGTCCAGTAGACTGACTCTAGCAATGATCAGGAAACCCAAAGGCTTAGTTTTTGCACCCAGGGGCAAGCGCAGTGGCAGAGAAGCATGCTTGCATTCTTAAATATATAAATATATATATATATATATCCACAAGGAAAAAGAAAATCAAAATTAAATAAATTATATTTTAAAAAAACCAAACCAAACCAAAGAAACAGAAAAAAAAAGGCTGGCTTGTCAGGGGATGGGGTCGAGAAGGCCCCGGTGTGTGTACTTACATAGAGGTCAGCACCGTAAAATCCGTCCTGGTAAACCACACTGCAGAAAATCCACACAAAAACAAAAACAAAAAAACAAAAGAACAGAAACACATTCCGGTTATTGAGGACGGCAGCATGCACATGCGCTCTACACAGGCAGGTGATGTATGAATACGGAACCTGGGAACCTGGGAACCTGGGCTCGGGGCGAGCGAGTCGGGGAGGAGGTGCGCAGGGCAGGCACTCGCTCGCTCATTCGTTCTGCAGCCCCAGGACAGACAAAGCGGCAAGGAATGCAGTGAAGGAATGCGCCAGCCGCCAACCCGGTAATTAAAGTAAGAGGAGAACAACAAAGGGCATTCCCAGACAGCCTAAGATGGCTTATCGGAAATCTGCTGGACTGGACTCATCGGTTTTTCATATCTGGAGTATTAATTTTTTTAAATAAACTTGTCCTAGGGGAAGTTTTTCTTTAAAGAGCTTCAAAAGGGGTGTGTGTATGGGACGGTGGCAGTGGGTGTGTAGAGAAGGCTTTAACATGAAAGAAAAAAAAAAAAGAAAGAACCCAACGAATTCCAATAGGGCAGGACCTCTACGCAAAGTTATATCTCATAATTATGTCTAGTGTTTTGTTAGCAGTTTCATAATAGCACGTAATTTTTTTTTCTCTGATATCCATACATCACCTGCTTTTTACCCTGCACATTAGACATGCGATAAGATTTGGCTGATCACACAAGCATGCAAAGTATTATTATTCAGCATTTTAAGAACCAATGCAACACCTCGGAAAAACGAGTCAATCAATTCTGACCAAAGTAAACAGAGAAATGTAATTAAAAAAAAAACACAACCAAAAATACCCACAATGCATTGCTTTCACAAGCAGAGATAATGAGCTAAAGGTTAAGGTGATTGGTCCAAGGTCCAAGAATTGAAAGGTGCAGTGGGGATCCCAGATAGTAACAATATAATCCAGAGTGGGAGGAGTAACTGGAAGACTTTAAGGGTTCTTTTTTAACCATAAGAATATTCACAGAATTCTGAAAAATATAATTGATAACTGAGGTTCTGGGCATGACCTGTTTTATTTAAATGAGTAAAACTGAGAAGGTAGCTGATTAGCTGATTAGGAATAGAACAGTTTACTTTTTCATTGATACAAATGAGTTTGTATCAAACAAAGAAAATACGTGACTTTTTTTTTTTTTTAGGTCCTGAGCAACACTCAACTATTATAATTGAAACACAGATTTCAAATCTTTTGAGGTATTTTGTGCATATAATTTCCCCAAAACATTACTTTGGGACCAAAAGACATGAGACAGCATTAGAGAACAAAGATAAGGTTCTGCTCTTCACGTTGGTTAAGTCAAGATTTGGCTGCTTAAAATGAAGTCTGTTTATCATTCACTCAACTAAACAAGCTAGAGATTTTCACTACTACCTTCTCTGTTATAACAAGCTATCAAGTGAGGTCATCATATTATATTTTTAACTTGAATATGAAAATAACTTATTTTTTATAGGTAGCTGGAAAGTTTCTGAATTCTGCTCCCAAAGACATTTTGTTGCATTTATAGGACAGTAGGATCACACTCTGCAATGTCCCAAGTATGCTGTGCCTTTGTATTACACAACAGGCAAATTAAATTCATTTTTGAGGTTCAATTCTATCCGTTTTCATAGTCTCTAATCACAGTTAAAGTCTGATATTAAGAAGTAATCTGCTTCTCAAATGCGTTTTAGCAAAAAAAAAAAAAAAAGCCTTAATTCATAGTGAGAAGGCCGATAAAATGCAAAGCACTGATGCCAAGTGGTGATTAATTAAACTTTAACTATTTTAGTAAGGGGATATAGGCAAAGATTAAACATATTTCTTCTACAGAGAAGAGTGGTGGCATTCAAAACATGAACACATTTTACAGTTGCATCACTCACTGGGAATATTCTCCTAAATTCTAGAAGAATTCCAATATTCCCTATCAAATGCCACAAGGAGGCTAGAACACAATGATTAATGATGAAATTAGTTTACTAAGCTGAAAAGCAATTTTAGGCCATTCCCCATAAAATACTGGACTTATTCCTTGCCATCTTCCATGTAAACATGTGGTTTAGTTAATAAAAAAGAAAACATGGGAAATTAGTGTTCAATGTAATGTGCAGAAATTGATGTGATTAGACACTGAGATAAAATATCTTTAAGCAAATATACACCTGACACAGACTTGGTAGAGAATGGGCTCTCAAGTTTGGCCAATATATTGAAATGACTCATATTAAACAGGAACGAATTCAACCACTTTATAAAGTAACTCAGGAATATTACAAAATAAAGAAGTCCCATGTTTCTGGTGAGCAGTATCTCTTTGCAAGCATGATGGTAAAATCTCTTGGATTGAAATGGAAGACACTTCATGAACAATTTTCCTAGCGTGTAGAACTTCCAAGGTTCAGTTTAATGTTTTACTTGAATATTCCTTAATGAAACAATATTGCATCTTTTTCACTTCTCTAAAAAGAGATGTCAGAGGTTGAAGGTCAAAGGTCAAGTTGAGAGAAAAAAGGATAAAATTAATAGTAAGTAATGGCAGAAGATGGAGATGATGGAATGCATGGGATTTAAACATCTATAAACTGCAAACAAAAGTTTTATTTCTAAAGAAGTTCCCTTCCAGTGGCTTCTGGATCCTGCCCATTTCAACATGCATGCTCGTCTTGTCTGATAAAAATGTTTTAATTCTGTGCAATTGAGGACCCAAATGGCATGTCCCTTTGGCCTAGGAATGAAAGCTACATTAGTACACCTCACAGCCAATTTTGCTGTCAGAATAGGCCCTTACAAAGGAGGCTCCTTTCCTTCATATTTTAACTAAGTGGCAATGAACAAGCTCCTCTGCCACTGTGTTTATGCCTTACTAAGAGTATGGGAAAAAATCTGTCCCAGGCAGAGAAAAGATGAAGAACACAAATGTCACCTCTTTGAAGAAAGTCCTTGATACCACTAACTTGTGAAAGTCCACTCTTTATAAAAATGTCCATTTTAGGCTGACCCTGAGAAACAACAAAATCAAAACCTGCCACCTTCACTCCTTCTCCCCCATTCTATAACAAAGGATTTATTTGTTGCTATGGAATCATTCCACTGCAGGAGACACCCTCCACACAAAATCAAAGGGTGAAGGATGCTCAGCTACATTAGCTGTTTTACCATCATTCAGAAGCCAACTGTAGTTTAATTCTTCCTACTTCTCCCTTTCTCCCTTGATTCAATTGGACTTGGTTCATCTTTGAATTAACCTCTTTTAATCCGTTTCCTACAAAGAAAGCAAATCCATTGTGGGTAACTAGCTCTGCTGCTCACCACCCAGGCAGCGGAACCAGAGAGGGGGGCACGTGTGGTCGCCTCAGCCCCAGCAAGGGTGGTGATGAGGGGGAACCCAGCAGCGCAGTCTTGCACTACAACCTTGAGCTCCTAGTTTGGTTCTTTGCAGGAGTGTTAATCCATATTCGTGCGATGCTGAGTGAACTCCATGCCAACACACTGCTAGTGAACACAAGACGGTTCTGGCTACTGCCTTAAGCCACTACCGTGAGGGCTTAAGGTGGCCAAAATGCAGATTTATATAATGAATTGATATTTTGTTACATTCTGATAATGGTATGGTTCTTGCCATCTAATCCATTAATTCGCAAATATTTATAGAATCTCTACTACATGGTACGGCAACATCCCAGAAGTTATGAGAGGGCCATGGTATCCTCTTTTTGTCCAGTTGCTTATTTTGGAATCTACTGCTTACCCTGGATAGGCGGGAATGGCTGTTGGAGGTACCGCTCGGACTGCACCGTATACCGTCCGCCCTCTGCCCCTCAGGTGGGCTCCTCTGAAAGCGGCCGCCGTGGTGGCTGCAGTTGGGTAAGGGAAGCCAGGAACTAAAGGGAGACCCAAAATGTGACAGAAATGTCAACTTGCATTCAACAGCAGGTATACAGTCACAACGTGCTTCGAACTAGTTACAGGAAAGATTCAAAGATGCCTCTATATCACATCTTTTCTTAGAAAGAAATGGAAATCTGCAATTGGCAAAAACGAACTGATTCCACAACTCATTCATCACAAATCTGGAGTGGGTTTTCTTTGTTCCTCCCCAGTGTCGGCATTACAATGCAAGCTGATGAGAAGCAGGTCAGGCAGCTCTGAGACCTGCTGCCATTATGAGAGACGGGACTTTAACTTCCACAAGCAGTTTAAATTGATTGATATCAACTTTTTTTGGCTGATTATTATTCTTGTTTCCAAACATCATTACGAGGATACAATTATTCTTCATAAGAATACTCTTTTGTGTTTTGACACGCTGCTGTACTTCCTAGTCAGCTTTATTCTTCACCTAAAATGTTTTAATCCAGAAATGTGAGGTGAGAGGGAAAAATACCTCTCCCCTGCAGTCTTGCATCCTTTAAAGAGGCAGCGTTTTCTAAGGGTCTATTTTAAGTGTGCTGTCCTCTGGAAAACATGCAGACACATTGATTCCACGTCTGCTGAACTGTCTAATTACCCCTCTTTCCGGAGCTAAACGGTTCAGGTCAAAATGACTTTAGAGATGTCAACAGGGCTGAGAATAATCAATAATACTGGAGGGGCTTGTCAGTGATATTCTACTAGAGGGCCCAAAGCTAGCTTGCAGATAACATGTATAACATATGCCACAAGTAATTACCTCTTTTGTTTTCTTTACTATCAAGTGCAGACTAAAATCTTCTTTACATGACCTCACCCCCTTCTACGTTTTCCAATTCTTTATGCTTTTTGGCAAACTTAACATTTGGTCAAAAAGATTCCATCACAGGTAAGCAGGGGAAGGCACTGTGATGGTATTTCTCTCTCTGGAGAATGCCTCTTTTTCAGTTATGTATTTACATTGGGGGGGTGGGGGGGAAGGCCAACACATCACGGTTTACTCACAATAGTCAAAACCCATGCCAGGTCGACATAGGCTACTTACTGATTAAAGGAATGTAGGTGTTGATGCCCCCTCTTCCTGACAGGGGCACGGCTGCGTCATTGCCTAGTGACACATCTGCCTGGAAGCTGGATGCTGAGGGCATTAAAAAATAAAAATGCAGAAAGGTTACAAAGGAATAAGAAACAAAGAACACTAGATGTTTCACACACACACACACACACGCACATACCTATAAATAGCACAAGTGGAAAAATTAAATACTACCTGCATACAACTCGGGGCCATATACAGCTCCAACTACCGGGCTTAATTTCCAACCTGAAATGGAAGAGAGGACAAGTGGGCATTTACGACTCCATGAGGATAAGGGGGAACAGAGAAGTCTCCTCAACTGTAACAAAATGAGCAGGATACCTTCCTGGAATGGGTGTGATAAGAATGAGACTGTGTTACATAGCAGACAAATCATTATGCTACACACCTAAAATTTAAACAGTGCTGTGTATCAACTGTATATCTATTAAAACAAATTTTTTTTGTCTTTTTAGGGCCACACCCATGGCACATGGAAGTTCCCAGGCTAGGAGTCGAATTGGAGCTGCAGCTGCTGGCCTACACCACAGCTCAAGGCAACACCAGATCCTTAACCCATAAAGTGATCAAACCCACATCTTCATGGATACTAGTTGGGTTTGTTACCACTGAGCCACGATGGGAACTCCTGTCTTCTGAGATTTTAATTTGTAATGAGCAAAAAAAAAAAAAAAATTGTAATGAGCATATTTAGGTTAATCATACTTTTAAGCTAAAAGGATATGAGACTGCTGCTAAACGTTAGCTTAAACATTTATAAATTTTAAGTATTTCCAAACAGCATTAGGTTTGATGTCAACTTTATTTCTACATTCCCTTTCTTGTATTTATAGAAATATGGTAAGTGGTAAAAAAAAAAAAAGAAAAATGCAGTACTGCCCACTGATAATTAAAGAAGAGTAGAAATTCATATGAAAACTTTTAATCATTAGATATTTGCTGAATTTTATACAAAATAAGCAAATATACACTATGATTTTTCTGAAAGATTGGCTCTTTGATTTACTTCTTTTTATAACACTGTAACATTGTGCCACCATGCTACTCTATAAATATGTAAATGGAAAGAAGAAAAGGCCATTTATCAGATCTAAACTCCACAAGCAAAGACATTATTCAAGAGAAAACCCATTCATTCGTAATCAATCCAATCAATCCTCCATTATTTTTTATGTTCATAAACATGCCTCTTCATTATTCTGCATAAAAATTTCAAAATCTGGGTTCAAATCCTACTGATGTTGTAAAGCACAGATATTCCGCAATGTCAGACAAACTGAGTGACTCAAAACCTATATGAACTAAAATGTTGACGATTCATCAGAAGGCACCCGGCATACTCTTCAAATCTCTAACATGGTAGCTATAGGTTTCTAAAGTTTGGCTCTAGTAGGCTTGAATATTGATTTAGAGTAATATTTATTCATTTTTATTTAAAAAAATTTTTTTTGGCTGTGGCTGCAGCACGCAAGAGTTCCTGGGCCAAGGATCTAACCCAAGCCACAGTAGTGACAATGTCAGATCCTTAAGCGCTAGGCCACCAGGGAACTCCCTCAAATTATATTTAAAAATGAACTTTTCCCTTCTTACCAATGGCACTATTACTTAAGTACTCCCTTTAAATATAATGGGTGCATATTATTATTGCCATTATTATTATTTTGTCTTTAAAAATTTTTTATTTTATATTTTAATTTTTTGGTCTTTTCAGGGCTGCACCTGCGGCATACGGAGGTTCCTGGGCTAGGGGTCTAACAGGAGCTGTAGCCGCTGGCCAACGTCATAGCCACAACAATGTGGGATCCGAGCCGCGTCTGCGACCTACACTACAACTCACGGCAATGCCAGATCCTTAACCCACTAAGCGATGCCAGGGATCGAACCTGCAACCTCGTGGTTCCTAGTCGGATTCGTTAACCATTGAGCCACAACGGGAGCTCCTTTTTTTTTTTTAATTTTTTTATTCTTTTTTTATTATTTTGTCTTTTTAGGGCCGCACCCGCAGCATATGGAGGTTCCCAGACTAGGGTCGAATCAGAGCTACAGCTGCTGGTCTACGCCACAACCACAGCAACTCAGGATGAGTCCGCACCTGAGACCTACACCACAGTTCACGGCATTGCTGGATCCTGAACCCACTGAGCGAGGCCAGGGATTGAACCAGAGTCCTCATGGTTACTAGTCAGATTCGTTTTTGCTGAACCACGACAGGAACTCCCTAATGGATGTGTATTATGATAATGGTATATAGTGGTACACTGTCAACAATATTTTGAATGCCTTTAGTTTTGTGCAATGTATTTTTACAGGTGTTTGACTTTCACAAAGCCAAAACGCAAAGAGAGCAATAAGACAGGTACCACTTCCAGGTCAGTGATAACTACTACACTTTCCTGGCTTCGTTTCCTATATAATAAGCTAGGGATTTAGACTGTGATAATTTCTAAAGAGGCTTTAGGTGCTAAAATTCTGTGCCTGACACTTGATAGATTTGAAAACATAATCAGATAGGTGATGAAACTGGACCACAGTCACAGCACAAAATGAAAATCTAGAAATAGAATCTCTGTCATCTCAGTTCCAGTCAGCAGCTTTTTCTTCCACACTCTTCTCCCTGGATCTAAAGGAAGTCTGACATACTTGCCTGTCCTTCTTATTTTGTTTAAATTGGACTTTATCAAAATTACAGAAACTTCTTTTCGTGATAGAGCAATTCAAAGACGAAAACAAAAGGTAAAGTGGACATACCACCGATAAAATGAATAAGGAAAGTGCAAATGATGCTACATGCAAATTATGTTGATTTCCACCATCTATTTGAAAGGCTGAGCTACACATATTTATTGAAGACCTCTGGGATACACTCAATACAAGTACACCTCTACCAGCACATACTCTAGGAGTAAGTTCAAACGTATACAAAGCAATAAAAAGGGAGAAACTCCCCTTTTTACTCCACATAAAATCTTACACAGAACTCTAAAATATATAGCAGAGAAGGATGTCCACTAAAGTGGAGCTGTAGGCTGCAATCCATTCAGTTTTTTCTTTTTCCGTCCAAAAGTGACAAAACCACTGTGGTACCACATATTAAAATTTATCCGATCTCACTTAGAGAATGTGAGTCTAGATTGAATCTGACAACTGAAGTTCTGTTTTTGTTAGACCAAATATTCACAGAAAAACTCCCTCTTAATGAGAAATTTATAAAGCTCACGGTATAACATGTAGCCATGAAATAAAAAACATCTGTGTGTGTGCATGCACGTGGGCATACGTGTACACACACACACATACACACACTCCCTTGGCTGTTACCTCTAGAGCACTCCTGTAAAAGGAGAACAAAGGATCAAGAATTATTCTGCTTAAATTGGCACATTTTAAATCAACTATAATTTTTAAAAAAGTAAAAAAAAAGAATTATTCAGTCACGTTCAGTTCAGTTAAGCAGGAATCAGGAGTAAAAGCGGGAGTTGGTGGGCATCCGGGGGGGGCCTCATGGAGAGGCATAGCATATTATGAAGAACTATGGCAGCCAAAAGAGAGGCTGTCCAAGTGGGGCCAAACTTGGGTTAACAGGTAACCTCAAAGGACATGTTCACACTGTATAAAATGAACTTCATTGAGACTGTAACTAACACCTTAATAACTAAAAAAAAGTCATCTGTAAAAGTTAACTCTCCTAGGGAAACAAAATACTTCAACATAAGTGAAACAAACTCAAGAATGAAATCAAGAGAGAGTCTCTGACATCTATGAAAAGTTCATATATCTATACAAGAATATATGACATCAGGAGTTCCCGTCGTGGCACAGTGGGTAACAAATCCGACTAGGAACCATGAGGTTGTGGGTTCGATCCCTGGCCTCGCTCAGTGGGTTAAGGATCCGGTGTTGCCGTGAGCTGTGGTGTAGGTTGCAGACGCGGCTCGGATCCTGCATTGTTGTGGCTGTGGTGTCGGCTGGTGGCTACAGCTCCTGTTAGACCCCTAGCCTGGGAACCTCCATATGCCGTGGGTGCAGCCCTAGAAAAGCCAAAAAAAAAAGAATATATGACATCTTTCTGGAGATGATTTTGGAACGTCTTACCATTTGCATATGGTGTGACCATCTTCTTATTGGTCATTACACGTGCTGTAGCATTATTCACCTAAGGACAGAAAGCAGAAAGGAGGGGCAGGGAAGAAGTAGAGCACATTAAGGAACATGGAGGTGCTTGTTCAACAACTAAGTATTCAATTTAAAATGTAAATTTCAGAGAGCAATGATTTAAATAATTAATATAGCAATATAAAATATTAATATATAGTATTTTAATTAAAGTACTTATTATTAAATGAGGCCAACAAGAGTAAAATGCAGTTTCTCGGTCTCCAAATGGAAAGCTAGGGCTGCTTTTATCAACCAGGACTCCAAAGAAAAAGTACATTTTCCAGTTCTTTGGAGCTCTCTTAAACAGAGAAGTCTCTGAATTGAGGGAAAAAAAAGGAAAAGAGTGAACTGGGGATAACTCTGTGCATGAACTTTGAAGTTCATTAATAAAACAGAGGCTTTTGCCACATTGGCTGGGAAGCAGATTTACAGGAAGATGGGGGGAAAAAAACTATGGATGTCACCTGTTCAGCATTTCTTATATACTTGTATAAAATTTTACTGTGTGAAGTCAGTAAACAAATATAGGGACTTATACTCCCATGTTGACAGACTTTAGGACCCTTTTGAATTTTCTAGATTACGCGGTCATTCATTTCAGAAGAAAAGTTTTCAGAAGGCCTTTACATTAGGCACTTAAAAGAAGTGAAAAAATAAAGCTTATGTTTCTTTTCTTTTATGGTACACTCCACCCTCATTACAGAACGGCGTAAGTCAAAGCACCCTCAGTGCTAAGGTAAGCAGGTGTTCCCAAGATGGTGCTGATGAAAAAAAGATGACAGAGCCTAGAAGCCAGGATACCGCAGCCCAGCGTCAGAATCAGCCTCAAAGCTCTTGCAAGGAGGGTAAAGCCTTACCACAGAACTTGATCATATAATTATATGCTGGTTGTGGGATAGATAAAATCAGGCCATTTTTAAAAAAGAAATGTAAAACATACAAAATGCAAATACATATTATTTTGCCTCTGGGGAGTTACATTATATTAAATTTGCATGGCGAGGAATATGTTAGCAAAAAAATTTTTTTTAGGCAGATTTGGAACCAACAATGTTACAATTTGGAACCAATATGTCTTTTAGGATTTGCATAGTGATAATTTTCCTATGTGAGGAAAAGAGCTTGAAACTCCATTTACTCTAGTTTGACCCACCAAGTCATATAAACATTTCACATTTAAAAAGAAAGAATGGGATACAACAATGATGAGACTGAGAGCATGCAGTTAAAAAACACACACACACAAATAAAAGAAAGAAAAAAAACAATCAATTCTGGAAAGAAGGGAGAAAGTGAAGAGCGAGGCTCTCACAGACAAGGATTAGAATGGGGCAAGAGCTTCCACTAGCCGCTAGAGCAGAAAGCACCCAAGCACTTAAAGGAAAAATGGCCAGAACCAATCAGAAATCACCAGTCAGCAAAGGAGACCAATAGCTGCACAGAACAGAGAGGGGGTGGGAGAGGACTGGGGCAGGGACAGGAAGAGAGCTTGGGTAAGAACACAAAAGCGGCGGGGAAGAGTGAAGAGAAAGTCAGGGAGGCTGTCACGGGCAGGAGAGAGAGCTGTCAGGGGCCAAGAAAGAACAATCATAGCTACAAACAGAGTTTTGGGAAGAAGGGAAAGGAGGAGAGGAAGTGGGGGCAGGAAGTGCATTAATAAAACCAGCCAAACTGGAGTTCAGTAACTCTGAGTAAGATGTGCAAGGGGAAAAAAATCACCATGACGTCAGTACTCAAACAGCTCAGACTGCTACAAAACAATATGTACATCCAAAGTCCAGGCGGCATTACTCAACAGCAGTGAAAATAAAAGGGGGAAAGGAAAAGGAAGAGGAACAAGTCAAATCACATTTTGTAGTGTTAATGTGAGATGGCAGATGGACTTTTTCTTTCTTATTTGTTTGTAATTACATTATAAAAAAGCTTCTTCTCTAGTGCTTTTGTTTCACTTACCGCCAACGGGCACCATCGCCAGCATTGTGTATAGTTACCATGGAAAGAGTGAGTCAAGTGAAGGGCCCTAAATGCTAAACCATTGGAAAGGGAGGGGGGGAAAAAAAGCAAAATATGCAGACATCTTACTCAAAATGGTGGCTTTTATATTTCATACTTTTAAAAATTGGGAAAGGGGAAAGGAGCCAGTTAACCTTCACCGTGTTGTGAAAAAGGGCTGGGGAGCAACAGGTGGCCGTCTCAATCACAGTACTGGTACATCCAGCAGGAAGCCATCAAACCCTCTGGTGGAGGATTTATCCATTCACTTGAAATTCCTGATATTAAATATATTTAAAAACCAGGTAAGTTTTGGAATCTCCTCCCACCCCCACCCACCTCTATAATCTCTTATTCCCTACTTATCACATGCATGTGGAGGTGAACTGGCCTCCCAAGAGAGAGAGGATATTGGCTGGCCCCTTGGTTCATTACAGGACCCATTTCTAAATTGGACAGTTTTAAAGACATTTTAAACGTTAGTTTTATTTTGGCCTGGTTATAGGAATTCAGAGTCTCGCAAACTGAAGCAAAGGAAAAAAATCAAGAGAGTAGAAGGATGAACATTTGGGAGGAAAAAAGTAAATGAAAAACAAGTACACACACATACACACATGGGTAAATCAAAATTAAAGCCCCCAAACCACCAAAAATGGGGGGGGGAAAGGAGAGAGTGTTACTTTTATGCATTTTAGTGCAAGAAGGTGAAGGACACAGAGACACAAACGCACACACACAAACAAGACAGGGTTCCAAATGTGAAATAGGTGAGGCAATACATAAAAAGAGAAATAAAAATATAAACCAGAAATTGAATTATTGAAGACATGCACCTCGATTTTACGGCCCTCTACCACGGTGCCGTGTAATTTCTCCCTGGCCCTGTCTGCATCAGCACTATTCTCGAAAGTTACGAACCCGAATCCCTGCATGCAGCGGGAGAAGGGGGGAAAACATGCACATCGTTATATTGAAATACTGATCTCTCAGTAAATAGAACAAAAATATCACAGTATGAAACTGACATCAGCAACAACTCAGCAATACTCTCCCAAAGTCACATTTTCGGTCCATGCATATTTTGTAAAGGGAAATTAAATCTGATAAAAGAATA
Organism: Catagonus wagneri; assembly: GCA_004024745.2. Lineage (NCBI taxonomy): Eukaryota > Metazoa > Chordata > Mammalia > Artiodactyla > Tayassuidae > Catagonus > Catagonus wagneri. The sequence continues at coordinate 8,940,880 of PVHT021183646.1, forward strand.
AAGAACTGCAGTAGTAGTCATAATACTAATTGTAATCATGTAATTAACAACAATAATAACAATAATAAAATGAAACATAAAGCATGTGAGGCCAGACCAAAGTTAAGGTATAGAGTTACTCGGGTCAAACTATGCAACCAAGAATCTGAGCACTTAAATAAATCCTACCTTTCTTTCTTATTTCATGTTCCTTTATGTAATACTAAAAAATACTTAATTAAATCTGCCATTCCCCAGTAAATTTTACATGAAACAGGACTTTTAGGAGCAAGCTTTGTATGAGTTTTTTTTAAGGAGGTCTAATTATTTTAGGCCGACTTTTCTAGCTGCTTCAATCACCATCTGCTCCTCTGGGAACAGGATTATTTAAGCCAACGTGTTGATGTTAGACTCCATAGGGACTGGGTGTGGAAGAGGAGAGCACACGTGTTTGTCCAAGCAAACATAAATATCACTAAGCAGTGGTCAATTATGACTTGTCTTCAATGCTAATTTTGTTTTACTTTATGTTTTTACAGCTGCACCCATGGTATATGGAAGTTCCCAGGCCAAGGGTCAAATCTGAGCTGCAGCTGGGGCCTATGCTATAGCCATGGCAACACCAGATCTGAGCTGCCTTTGTGACCTATGCCGCAGCTTGTGGCAGTGCCAGATCCTTAACCCACTGAGCAAGGCTAAGGATTGAACCTGCATCCTCACAGAGACAATGTTGGGTCCCGAACCTGCTGAGCCACAATGGGAACTCTAATGCTAATTTTAATTGACCAGATGGGCATTTAGAATAAAAATACGTTCAGCTGAATTTCAGAAAACTGCTTATCCAAATCTGTCTAAATTATACACTTGCTGAAGTCTACATCTGCCACTAAATATATCGGTAATTTTCTGTATATAGAGAAATGAAATAGTCAAAGGCAAGGGGAATGAGAGCTACGTTAGTGACATCAGTTATACACTACTCAGCAGGAAAAGGATACCATAAAACAGCAACGCAGTTGCTACTCTGAGTTAGGATTAATTTACTTTGTCCATTGTAGATGCTGAAAAACAAACCAACAAACCAACAAACCATGGAACTTTATTAAGCAGAAAAAGCAGGAGACCAGGGAGTTAACCCACTTTATTCCTTTGCTCACGTTAAATCTGAAAAGACTGTCATGATCATACCACCAATTTCAACACTGATATACTCTAAGACTATTTCATAAAGCATTATATCAGTTTCACTCTAGGTGTTTTTCTCTCTCTACTCTGTAAAAGTTTCTCAAGCTATTTACCTCTGCAGTTAACTTTGAATTTTCTGAGAAAGTTCTCATTTCTCAAAAGCTTCATTGTCCCCCTACGTTCTTTGAATATAACATTGTAGGATAACCTGAGCCCTCTAAGTTTTACTGAAATTCTGCTCTGCTTCTTAATGCCATGAGTACTCCTATATACACAAAACATATTCTTGACCGAGATGGCAAACAACATGCATTGCTCAATAAAATTTCATAAAAGCAACTCCATCATTTTGAAGCATCAATTACTAAGTATTCTAAATGACTATATGGTTGGGTGGCAAATCCATGGAGGATTCCAATGGATTATCTCTGCCTTCAACTTGGGCATCACCACAAATACTCTGGAAAGTGAAATTCTAAGCCGATAGAAATTTTTAAAAACATACGTAGCTTAAGGTGGAACACTGTGGGTAATTTTAACTAAAAATCTTTCCTAATGATATAAATGTGTTGAAAATATCAATGGGAACACATTTCAGAAACAAACATCAACACATTATAGCCACTTCGACAACTCAGGGTATACAAGGGCAAGTTACTAATTAAGTACTCCATTTGTCACCTAAGCTAGCACCCACTGAAGACAAGAAGCCTGTTCACCGATCCTGCAGAATCCTCCAATGGGAAAGGTAAACCTTTTAAAAATGGTTACAGATAGTGATGAGTTTTCATATCACATTTTAGACATACTATAAGCTATATTCCCAACTGACTGTCACAACCTCATACATTTTATGCCTTGGGTCAAGTTAATAAATTATAAATTAGAAGTTGGATAGCAGTTATATAGAGACTAATACTTAAGTTTTTTAATTTTAGCATTATGACTGTCTATGTCTATATCTCTATCTCTATCTCTATCTACACACATACACACACACATACTTGTTTGTCTTTTAAATACACCCACAGGGTAGAAAGGGTAAATCTGTTGGTTCCCTTTAAGGGTAGAGAAACTGAATCAAATTGAGGTTAAGTACCCAAGCGCCTGCAAGGCCCAGAACACCAACAAGGTCTTTTTTCTTCCAGGTAACTTTTTCCTACAGCTAACGGTGAAAAAATTAGAAATTAAGCTTTGAAATCTTCTATTTACTAAACTACCATTTCTTCTAATTTTCTTTTTCAAATCTAATTGCTCAGTGTGTTCTATGACCCCCCTTTCTGTAATGTGTTGATGGAACATTGGTGACACAGTGACTGAATCTACAAGAACTCAGGGTATATTATAAGCACTGGTATCTTACAACCAGCAAATGACAAAGTTTAACATTAAAGTCTGCTTGTGTAAGATTTTCTCAATATGACTTTAGTTTTCTGGAACAACGTTTCACTTTCAAAGCTTTAAAAGTGTTTTATAAAGAAAGGTGCTTATACACCAAAGGAAATGCTAATTAAGATACCAAAAACCTAAAGATGAAGCAACCTTATGGGTACACATTTACCTAAGGTAAGAGGAGGAAGAAGGTCTTGTTAATACTTTAAGAATTCCTGATAAGAAACACAGAAGTAAGATTTCTTTCTCTCCTTGGAAGATAAACAGATCTTGTGTCAGGCAGCGTAACAGCCCCCCAAAGTGGTCCATGTCCTAATCCCCTGAACTGTGAATATGTTACCTTACATGGCAAAAGGGATTTTGCAGATGTGATTAAATTAATGATCTTGAGATAGAGAGATTATCCTGGATTATCTGGTGAGCCCAATGTAATTGCAAGGATGCTTAAAAGTGAAAGAGGGAAAGAGGAGAGCCAGAACCCACGTGCAGCAGCCAGAGAAAGGCTGGGTGGGCCATGGCTGGCTCTGAAGATGGAAGGGGAGCTGTAGGCCAAGGAACGTGGCTGTCCCTGGAAGCCAGCAGAGGCAGGGCAGTGGATCATCCTGTCCGAGCCACAGGAAGGAATGTAGCCCCCCGACACTGATTTTAGCCCAGTGAGACCCACTTTGGATCTCTGACCTCCAAAGCTGTAAGATAATAAATCTGTGTGGTATTAAGCCACCAAGTTTGTGATAATTGGTTCAGAAGCACTAGGAAATTGATATATACCTCTCAGAATTAAAGCCTGGGATTAAGAAGGTGAGAGGCATAACCAGCATTTTTGAAGTGTTGTCCTTAAATACTTTCCTCTTGAATGGAACCTTCAAACAGGTGACTTTACATTAACTCTACTTCCTGCTTATCTGTCACATTTACAATTTGGTTTTCAGAATATTGACTCAAATGAAGCTTGAAAAAAATTTTAATGTACTGTTTCTTAAATAAAATTTAGCATTTTTGAAAATGTGCCAGGAATTGAGCTAAGGATATTCACAGACTTTAAAAAAGTTACTAATAGGAAAATGTGCTTATGTGAAATTGTTTGAATATCCTTTTTTATTCTTGGAAATCTAATTCACATTAAGTTTGGTCATTTGGATCTCTCCCTTTAAAAACAAGTTTTATTACAATTATGTCCTAACCTTACACCTCTTCCTCAGAAGGACTTCAACATGATCACATATGTATCAGACAGGGAAATACAATAATATAATAACATAATAACTTCGAATAGCTACAAAGTTAGACTCTTAACAAGAGTAAACATTTCAGGTATGTAAAAAGATAAAGAACAGATAAACAAAAAGTAAACTTGTATTTTTAATTAAAATATGATGTCCACATATTTCTCTATACAGCACTATCCGATAGAAATATAACGTGAGCCACATATATAATTTCAAATTTTCTACTAGCTACATTAAAAAAGTAAAAATAGGTGCAACTAATTTCAACAATATATTTGATTTAACCCAGTATATACAAGATAATACGATTTCAACATGGCATCATTATAAATCCATTATTAGCATTTAATTCTTTTTTTTTTGTGCTATGTCTTTGAAATTAGCATCTATTTTACAGGTAAAGCACATCTCAATTTAGAGTTGCCACATTTCAAATGTTCAATACGGCCACTGCCCTGGACAAGGCAGGTCTACACCCTTTAAACTCTGACCCAAGATTCTCAGTTCACAAAGTTCTTCTATGTTAATAATTTAAGAACACCTGTGCTCCATTCATGATTTACCAGCTATCTTAGTTGCCTTTTGGAAATTGAAGGATGATGGTGTGTTTATCAGGTTTATGGTTGTGGTTAAAACTTATGCACAGTGTGACAAAAATTTTATCATCTGCCTTGACATCCATCTGTCATCAAGGGCATATGGAGCCGAATAACTGTCACCTTTTTAGTCTGGCCTCAAACTGCAATAAATAACAAGCAATAGGGTGAGCAATGTGAAAACATTTAAAAATTTGTATAATCTTCGAATTTTTCCATCTCAGAAAAATGAGAAAGAAAATTTACCATGTAACTTTTAAGGGAGAAATCAAAAGCAGACGGTTCTCCTGGGTATGGCCAGAACACAGAAATTAAAAAATAAATAAAAGAAAAATAAAACTAAAACCCATAAAATGGTAACAAAAGAAAATAAACTAAGACTTTTGGAAATACATGCACTGTTAATTCACTTTTAAGTATAATGAAAAACATTTCATCTCAACATTACCCATCAAATTTTACTGAAAATCACAAAGGCCTACTTAATGTAATTTCAAGGGCAGTCTTTTGGCCATATTTGGAAAGAAATAAGGGAATTTTTTATTAGAAACTCCCTTTGCATAAAATCAAATGCCAGGGAAATAGGAGAGAAATTACAGCAGATTACTTGTGTCTGAGAAATGGGAATAGAAGTTTTATCTTCCCTAAACTTTCCTAAACTTTAACTTCCAGCCTAAACTTAAGCCTAGCCCAAACCCAGATACCCATCATTCCAGAAATCCACCTGAGAGAAGTAATGAGAACACAGTAACTAAAAATCTGCTAGAAATCTCACAGATTGTTACTGTGCTCTGTTTTGGAGACCTTCAGTGGACCTAAGAATCGACACTGTCTGAAGAGCTGTGGACTTAAGAATTGACACATTCACTTTCTATAACACACATTCCTCCAAAAGTGACAACTATACTGAAAGCATGTTAACAAAACTTTATGGGAGTTCCCGTTGTGGCTCAGCGGTAACGAACCCAACTAGTACCCATGAGGATGCAGGTTAGATCCCTGGCCTTGGTGTGGCTGTGGCATAGGCTGGCAGCTGCAGCTTCGATTCCACCCGTAGCCTGGGAATCTCCATATGCAGCGGGTGTGGCCCTAAAAAGCAAAAACCAAAAACTTTATGGAAAATATAAATGTTAGGATCTGTGTATTTCTTTTAAAAATAAGCTTGATATTTATCACAAACAAATTGCTATAGGACTGAGTGATAGTGAACAGGATGGTGAAAGGTCTGAATTTCAACAACAGGATAAAGTCTTTCTCACTAAAAGTATCCAGCAGATTGTAATGGAACATGATGGAAGATAATGTGAGAAAAAGAATGTGTGTGTATATATATACGACTGGGTCACTTTGCTGTACAGTAGAAATTGACAGAACACTGTAAATCAACTATAATGGAAAAAATAAAAATCATAAAATTAAAAAAAAAGAATAAAAAAAAGTATCCAGCAGAGAATATAAGGTGAAGAGTACTGGTTGTTAAACAAGGTGACCACTGTTCAGGGTTCTGTTTAAGATTCTGAGAAAAAAGACTGGAAGAAAATACATGAGAATATTGTGAATATTCTCTTTAATGAATTGTGTACGCTTTTTCCTTCCTATTTCTCACTAATTCATGTTTTCCTTTTATAATGGTTCCTTAAAAAGTGCTTTTGAAAAGTTGTTATTCAAAGGATCTATAAGGAGGGTGACAATATAATTTATTATTCAAACTAGGACACTTTGAGGGAGAAAGGGGACATTATTAATAATTATAAACTGGGACTATGTTGGATAAACCAGGGTATACAGCCGCTCTCTCTGCAGTATCTTCTTACTGTTTGTATTAATATTTCGTCATGACCAGTGAAATCTGGAAAATCAATAAAGCTAGGCATAGCTGTACAGTCATTTTTCTAGATTCTATCTGAATATGTTAGTTTTTTGGTAGGGGTATCATTTTTCATCACATGTCTTAATTGAACATCTTCAAAAGGATGGTCTATTTTGCTTCAGCTACTCAAAGAAAAGTTAAATATAGCTGACTATGTTTTTACAAAGGAGTGGTTTTACAAAGTGACTATGCTTTTTTACAACAGATGATTTTCAAAAATCATGAAATAATTTAAGTATATATCTATATACACATGTGCATATAAATGATATAAATTCACCCTGTAAAAGTCAAATTTAGAATATGAAGGTCAAAGAAGAAAGAAGGAAAATAGTGAACAACAGAGAAACAATCACTTCGTGGAGCACAGAAAATCTACTCTCCAGGCAAGCTGGAAGGTAGATTATGGCAGGCGGGGAAGGAAAGGGCATAGAAGAAAAACAGTGCTCACTTCATGTTTTCAAATGAGTATAACCTCAAATTCAGGGACAAGAGTTTTGTAAAAATAAGACATGGTGTAACAGAGGATTGCTTTTTGTTTTGTAGTCATTTATTTGGTTAAATACTGTTTTACTCTAAGTATTACTTATCTCTAAAAACTTGTCAGCCTTTCCATTACTGTTTCAAAAAAAATTCAATAAAGCTACTTCCTGTACAGAAAAGCACTCTGTTAAGACTGAGCAAAGACTGAGCAATTCTTTTTTTCTTTTTTTTTTGGCCGTGCCTGAGGCAAATGGAATGTGGAAGTTCCCTGCCAAGGATCGAACGCGTGCCACAGCAGTGACCCAAGCTGCTTCAGTGCCAATGTTGGATCCTTAAGCCACTGAGCCACCAAAAAAGCTCCAAGACCGAGCAATTCTTAACTCAACAATGGAACCACATAAGTCTCTTTTTCTCTGATTCCTTTCAAGACATGCTGTAATTTTACAGTCAACCCCAGACACAAAAGAAATGAGAAACTAAACTTAATTAACAAAAAGAAAACTACTCATTAATTTATCTTAGGTGGATCCCAGAAGGGGCATCTAGGTTTTGATGCCAAAATCAATCTCTAGCCCATTCCAGCAAAGAACTTTAGGTAACAGCTAAGAAGGGCAAAGATGAAGACAGGTTTTGTATCGGTTCTGGAAGGTGATTCTGAATTTGTGCTTTGCTCTAAAAACATCTTCCAATTAGTACACAGTCTGACTACCCTTCAGCAGCCTAAAGAAAAAGGGGCAATGAGGATACAGCATCAAGCTGAGAGAAGCAGCATATACTCTGAGATACCCCAAAGAGAAAAGGAAGGCTTGTGTCATTTAAAAAGAAAACTACAGGAGAGAAGCAATTGAATCGGGTAAATTAAAAAATTTGGGGTAGTAGGCAAATCTTTGAAGTCAATGAAAGAAGCCTTAGAAAGATCAATTTCCTTTGCTTCACAAGAATTCAGTCAAATTATTTTCTTGGTAAGGAGCAAGTCCTCAATGCCTGAAGGAATTATATTGGGTTTCTAGTTGTTACTCTCACTAAGAATATTTCAAATGTGTACACTTAAGACGAAAAACATTTCAACTATGAGTTGAAGATAAACAGTATGGTCAATAATTTTCATGATTTCATATTTATGTGCTTCTCATCTCTAAACCATTGTTATTTTTCCATCTTATCTAAAAAGGTCACAAAAAAGCAAACTATTCAACAAAGGAATAGAAATCCACTGTGAGTAAATTACAAATATAAGTTGTTTTACTGGTTACAGTTTTAATAGATGTCACTTCAAAAATACTTACCAAGTTAAGCTGGAGAAAATTCTGTATAAGCATATTAATCTTTTTTTGTTTTAATTGAAAACTGGAAGATTAGAGTATAATTACCTCTTTAATAATTAACAAATAATGATTATAGTCAGAATTAAACAATTTTAGTGTTGATGCATTCTATAAAGGAAGGGAATAATAATCAGGAGCATTAGAAAAGTGCAGCATACATTTTTATTAGCACAGATGAGGGCAGGAGGTATATGTAACTCTGCAGATATGTTATTGTTATTTTTATTTTGTTGTCCTTTTAGGGCCGCACCCACGGCATATGAAGGATCCCAGGCTAGGGGTTGAATCGGAGCTACAGCTGCCAGCCTACACCACAGCGACAGCAACTCTGGATCCAAGCCACGTCTGTGACCTACACCACACCTCACAGCAACACTGGATCCTTAATCCACTGAACAAGGGCAGGGATGGAACCGGCGTCCTCATGGATGCTAGTTGGATTTGTTTCCACTGAACCATGATGGAAACTCCCTAGATATGTGTTATTAGCTCCCAAAGTATAGTGAATTTGGAGCAGGAAACTAAGGAGAGGTTAAGTATTAACTTATTTATTTAGCTTTCCTCAAATTAACATTCTTAGAGATTAAGGTATTTATAGCCAAGGGCTATTTTCAAAGTTCAGTAGAGATGTCCAAATGAAAATTAATTCAAAAAGTGGTCTAACCTAAAAACACAAGTAGAACTGAACACAGCAAGGTAGATATTTACAAGCTTGGCCACAGCTGATTGTGTCCATGAAGTGTATCTCATTTGTTGAGGAGAAAGAAAATTCTTAAAACAAAACGTTAGGAAATTCAGTTCATCAAATATTTTTTCATAACACCATTATAAGACTCTCCCATTCCCTCATTCCTAAAAATACTGCCGCATATTTTGGGGCAAAAAAGTTCAAAATCATATAGATTAGGAATTTAACATAGTAAATTATTAGGTGCAAGTAAGTTTCACTTCTTATACAGAACACATTTAAAGAAGAGAACACATATATCAAATTATACACTGTTGCTATATTCACTCTTAAGCAAAAAACCCTCTCTGTATTTGTAATTGAATTGACTCAGTCCTGAAGTTTGCCTGAGTAGAGCTTAAAGGAAGAAATCCTCAGTGATGAATACCTGAGTCACTGCTCCCTGTTTTTAAACCTTGTCAAAATTTATTGAAAAGAGAAAGCAAGTTGACTGAATAACTAAATAATGTTCTAAGCATGTCACTTTGAAGTTCGATTTTTAAAAGCCGAATTGTTCTGACAGAATTCAGACTAGAATTCTCATAGAATTTCACTTTTTTTTTATTTTGTTTTTTTCAGTCTTCTCTCTCTTCCTTTAAAATGAGAAGTTTAGGCCAAATTTAAATCTGACAAAGGACTGGCAGGACTGGCGTGTCCTACAGCCCTTCCTCCTTATGGCCACATGCTCCCTCAGCCTCTCTTATTTCTACCCCTTCATCACCTTCCTGATTCAAGATTTAGAGAAAAGTTTTGGCCGTGGGGTAGCTTATGCTTAGAGATGATCTAATCAAGCTAGTTAGGATTTTTCTGTTTGTTTGTTTTACTTTTTGGGGCTGTACCGGAGGCATATGGAAGTTCCCAGGCTAGGGGTAGAATCAGAGCTGCAGCTGCTGGCTTACACCACAGCCACAGCAACACGGGATCCGAGCTGCATCTGTGACCTACACAACAGCTCACGGCAACGCCAGATCCTTAACCCACCGAGCAAGGCCAGGAATCAAATCCACATCCTCATGGTACTACTCGGGTTCATTACCGCTGAGCAACAAAGGCAACTCCCTAGATGGGATATTTTTTGCAGGCTTGAAAAATAGCTTAAATTTTCTGACTACTTACTATATTAAGTAAAACAAACAAAGAAACCAAGCACAAGCACACTTAATACTAAATGGAGCTTACCTTAGAGCCACGTTCATTAAAGATTATTTCTACATCTAGGATTTTGCCAAACTGCTGCAGAGACAAAAAATAACATTTATTTATGGTCAGCTTTTTATCCATATATTTTACTTTCTTCTGAAAAAGGAATAGGTGCTTTTTCTCCTTTAAATTACTTAACTTCAATTTTTCTATTTGTTGAAAAGTCCTAAAACCAGTTGCTGATTGTCCTCATCACTGAGCTGACGATTTCTTCTTTTTAAATTCACTCACTCATGCATTTTCCACTTCCATATAGTGGAAGCTGTTTCCAGAAGCTATTCACAGAGAGTGTCTCCCTATTACACACTTCTTCCTAACTGCATCTCTAACTTTTGAAATGTCTGTTATAAGCAGTAAATTCTAAATAGAAAAACATACTATCAAAGGCTGTTTTTCTTCCCTTTTTCCCCCTTAGTCTACAAAAGTAAACCATGTTCAGAGGAAAAAAATAGAAAACAGAGATAAACAAAAAAAAGGCAAAGGGAAACAGAAAATGAAGATCATCTGTAATCCCACCATCCTTTTTTTTGGCTGTGCTTTCAGCGTGTGGAAGTTCCCAGGCCAGGAACACACTTGCACCACAGCAGCAGCAACTCCAGATCCTTAACCCACTGCACCACAAAGGAATTGCGTAATTCCACCATCTTAACATTTTGATACATAGCCTCCCTGGGTTTTCCTTAGGCGTATATGTATATATGTATCACTATATATACATATAACTAAATAAATATATAACTATAGATATCTAACACTATACATATAGCTTTTACTTTTTTAGAACCTAGTATGCTATAACTTTCCAAATCATGAAATATATATCTGTGTTATCATTTCTATAGGCTACACACAATTTTCCATCATGCCAAACATTTGTGGACATTATGGACAGTTCTATTTCTCTTCCATTTTAATATTTCTGCAATGAATATCATCAAGAATATTTATGTAATAACTTTCTTTTGGAAATATTTTAACATTTGGAAAATCAAACAAAGCTAAAAACACAAAAGCCAAATAACTCTATTGTGAGAGTACAGCTGATGGGGCATACACAAAACACAAACAGAGTAATTACCTGGACAAATCTACCTGTTTTAATCAATACTGGGATGAACTGGCTTGAAGGAATGTGCAGTAAATCTCCAGGTACTTTTTTGGCTCACGCTTCCCTTTGAGTCCTGGACTCACAGACCCAATTATCTATTTTAGCTGCACTGCAAGCCAGACTTTGGGAAATGTGAAAAAACTAAAACATGAAAAGAGCAAAACAGAAATCAGACCAACAGAAATCTTGGTCTGAATTATCATCTTTATCAAAAAACATGTATTGCAGTTCCTGTCATGGCTCAGTGGTTAACGAATCCGACTAGGAACCATGAGGTTGCAGGTTCGATCCCTGGCCTTGCTCAGTGGGTTAAGGATCCGGTGTTGCCGTGAGCTGTGGTGTAGGTTGCAGATGCGGCTCAGATCCCGCATTGCTGCGGCTGTGACGAAGGCCGGCGGCTACAGCTCCTGTTAGACCCCTAGCCTGGGAACCTCCATATACCACAGGTGCAGCCCTAGATAAGGCAAAAAGACAAAAAAAACCCCAAAACAATCATGTATTAGCAGAAAAAAAAGAAAAGAAACTAACAACAATGACAACAACAAAAAACCCAAAAGCAAAAACCAAACATGTATGAAGAGCCTAAGTTTTCTAGCGTAAGAGTTCTGGGCTTAATTCTAGTTTCATCATTTAATATAAAATTAGAAAAATCAAGAGAGGATGAAAATGTCACATTTTCATAGGGAGGAGGGCATTTTCTTTTATTTCTTTGTCTATCCCCAAACTGAGAATTGTAGTGTGTTTTAGAATTTGTTTTCTTTTACATTTTCTAATTCATCCTTATAACATCATTCCAGAGACGGCCTTCCTTTAGCAGTTAAGGACCATGAGACTGAAAGAAGGCACTAATCCAACTTGCAGAGCTAATAAAACGGAGCATGGAGCCTCTGCTCTTCACCAACGCCACTGTCCTTCTAGGTACTAACAGGTACTAACCATGTGGGAGAAGACAGCAACCGGGTATCCTTTGCACGGAAAACCTCATATATTTTTGCACTTAGTAAGGGCATAATACATTTCAAGAAATCACTGATAATTGGCCTAGGCAAATCTTTAGTGGATACTGTTTTTCTGACTCAAGAGAAGACACACTTCTGAAAGATAAGAATGTACCCCATTTTTCACAGACCTCCAGAGATTAAGGTTCCATGTTATCTCTGATAATTCGGTAGAGAACTTACTCATACTCGTACTCCTGAGAAGTTTTTTCTTAAATGTAACCTAAATTCTTTATTCCGCCCTTTGTATTTTCTGTTCTCTCTTTCCTGCAGAGATGGAGAATAATGGACTACCATTTCCTGCCAAAAAGCTCTTCCGGCACTTCAAGAACATCATTAAATCTCAACCCCGGCCCTGCTTCAGGGTAAAAAACACATCTAGGGAGCCAGCTGTAAGTGAGAGAACTCTGCTCCAGGACCTTATGGCCATGATGTGGCCACCACCAAAGCTTTAAAGAAGGGCATCAGCTTTTCAGAAATGCACTAGGCAGCTACAGGTGTTTTTGTTTGTTTGTTTGTTTGTTTGTTTTTTGATAATTATCTCATTCCTAGTTCAAGTCAGGAGCTTGGTCAGATTAAAATAGGCAACAACACATTAGCCCGGAAAAAAGTTAAGATTCTCAGTAGTCATGCACTTCTAAGTAACTTAGAGCTTTGCTGTTACACTTTGTTTTCATGACAGTGGTTTTGGGGGGAAGTAAACAGCTGGAAGAACAAACACATCAGGCAGCAAACTCACCCCCTAAAGCTGGTTTGAGATCACAGATATTATTTCCTTTAATTCAGAACCCTTTGAAAGGCAGGATTCTGAGCTAAATCTTGTCCTAATTTTAGCACTGAAAGCCTCACATCCCAAGAAAACCCTCGGTCCCAGGTAAACAGGGTCGGACAGTCACCACCATATGTAAGAACTTACTAGGCTAACATCTAGAATAGAGCAGGTGACGGGAAAGTTTCTAAAGGCTTATGAAAACATTCCCTTACCTCAAGACCTTTCTCAACTTATCTGTAGTTGAGCATATAGTTTTATCCTAAAGGACTAATGATGAATAACACATTTGGTGGGTTAAATTATATTTTAATGTAAAACCCATAAAAGGATTTCAGATACTTACCCCAAACATCTGCCGGAGGTCAGGGTCCCGGAAGCGGAAAGGAATATTAGAGACATGCAGTCGTTTCGGAGTAGATTTACTCTCTGAATTTTCACTACTTTGTGTCTGTGACTGTTGGCCGTCTGTCTGTGCGCCCCCTTCTGTCTGCTAGGCAAAGAAATAAAAACCATTAAGTGAAAATGAAATACAACAATTTTACAAGAATTACATAAAGTTCTCCCCTACCCTAATCATTCTCAGTGTCTTTAAGCAGAAATTACAGCTCTCCATTCAAAAAGAAAAACATCACATTATTTGTATTCAAAATGCTATAGGATATAAAAATTTATCTCTTTTGTATATTTATAGTATGTTAGTAAAATAGGAGATACTAGAAAAAAATATATATTATTCTTAGATCCCAGAATTTCTGGTCAATGATTTCAGGAAACAAAGGAATATTTTTATATTTCACTCCCTCTATTATTTCCAGAGTTTATGACTACTGGGTTATTATTTATAATAATAAATAATAACACTGGGGACTTTGCTAAAAAACTGAAGAAGCCTCTTACTCTGAAAAGAATCTGTACTCTCCTCCCTCATTTATGCAATTCCTACTGCTTGAGCAGAGGGAACCCACCGTTCTGTGGCCTAGAGCAAAGCTGAGTTTAGGAAATTTGTTGGGAAAGGCTTGACGGGACCCTGACCAATCCGCCACATACACATATATGCTGGATTTGTATACGTCCGTAGCGAAAGAATGTGAGTGTGCGTATGCATCTGTAATCATGAATCTCGTTTGCAATATCCCAGGCATGTGTTCAACAAATCCTCAAAAAAAAATCGCTACGTTGAGAAATACTTTTGACAAATATCTAACAGGTGTGAAACACTGCAGGCATTCAAAACACACTGAATTTGAAGCATTAACCTGACAATGTAAGAACCTAATTTTTCACTATTCCCTAAGAAGCACAGGCCAAACTGGACGGCTCACGGAGTTGATTAAACCAAGCTATTTTTTAAAACAGGAGTGGAACTTGCTCTTCTTCTTATTTCAGTTGAATTAGAACTCAGTCCCTCTAGCAGATTTTTCTGGGTGACACAGAACGGATCCCTCCACTTTGACCCAGTGTTCAGTTAAAAGAAACTGAACCAGACATACTCATGTCTCAACGGTTTACGACCATCTTGAAATGAAGTTTGAGACTTTAAAATATAAAGGATAATCAAGAATAAACTCCAAATGAATACCAGCTTTTCAAGAGTCAATCTAAGTGATGGAAGCTTTCATCTCATTCCATTCAGGCCTTGCAGATGGCTTAAATGTGCAATGATTCATGTGATGCAAAAACAGCAGAAAAGAGAAGAGCTATGGGGCCATGTTCTGCGAAAGTGTAAGGTTTTCAATCATCAGTCTGGGCACAATGCAGACTAAACAAAACAAATTCCATTCAAAGATGAAACTCACTAAGTTACCAAAACAGCATCATGGACACCAAAGCAATAAGCGTAAGTAAGCATCAATCACAACTAATGCTCATTCAAACATCTTTCAACTTGCCTCTTACATCTCACAGCTGGATCACATAAAACTCTTTCTTCAATCAAATTTTAAAACCACCAGATCTAATCTTCAGGAGATAATGTACCAAGCTGAGTGAAGTTAAAAAAAGACCGATCCTAGCTTCACACCACAGTTTTATATATAACTTATATGTATGCGAGGTGGCAGGAAAAACAAAAAACTAACCAATACTTCAAAGAATGTTGCCTGAGGTACTTATCTGTTGCTCTTGAGAATTTTCTGCTGTCCTGAAGACACAATTTGCTAAGACAGTAAGAAGCCAGACTGTCTAATTTTCCAGCTTCTGTAAACAGCTCCCTCCCCATCCATCCATCCATCCATCCATCCATCCATCCATCCATCCAACCATCCATCCACCTACCTACCTACCTACCTATCTATATATTTTTTCTTTTTTGGCTGCCCCCAAAGCATATGGAAGTTCCCAAGCCAGAGACTGAATCCAGTCCAGAACTGTGACCTACGGCACAACAGTAGCAATACCAGATCCTTAACCCACTGTGCTGGGCCAGGGATCCGATGAGTGCATCTGCAGAGACAAGCTGGGTCATTAACCCACTGCACCACAGCAGGAACTCCCTACGTCTTTTTTTTTTAAAGTATGACATCTTTAATTCTAGGGAGCCAGCAAGTAGAAAACATGAACCATTACTGCCAAAATTCCTAAGGCTTCTGATTTTAAATAAATTTATAAATTGAAGTTTAGCATAGATAGCTACACATTAAGGATAAACTGCGTGAATTTTCACAAAGAAAATACACTCATGTAACCATCAAATGTAACCATCAAATGAGTTCACCCAACAGAACTCCAATAGCGCCTGTGGGCCCCACTCTAGTTCCTGTTCCCCTGCCAAAGAGTCACCACTATCCTGATTTCTGACTCCACAGATTAGTTCTGTTGTTTTTGAACTTGTGGAAGGGAAAAAAAAAGGGGGGGGGAATCATATAGTATATACTCTTCTGTTTCTAGGTTCTTTTACACATTATAATTGTGTAACACACATATACTGTTGTACATTTTATAAACATACAGAATTTATCTGAGCTGCTTCCCTTTTTTGGCTATTAAGGATAATGATCCTATAAACATTCTTGTTGCCTATCTTTTGGCACACAAGAGCAGGCATTTCTGGAGCTCTGTTGTGGCACAGTGGGTCCAAGATCTGGTGTCACTGCAGTGGCTCAGGTTGCTGCCGTGGCTTGGGTTTGATCCCTGGCCCTGGAATTTGCACATGCTGTGGGCGTTGCCCCCACCCCCACCCCAAAGAGCTCGCATTTCTGTTGGGTGAATATATATCTGGGCTTGAATTTGTGGGGTTAAGGATATGTCTTAAGTTCAGCCTTAAAAGATACTAGCGGTTCTGCAAAGTGACTGTCCTAACTTACATTCCATCAATGGCATATATACCTTCTAGCTGTTTTCAGTATCACTGTTTTCATGTTAACTATTTGGGTGCGAGGCATCCTATTATGGCTTCAGTTTGCTTTCTTTTCTTTCAACCTCAGACCTTTTCCTCTTTCCACTTCTGCTTTTTTAAATTTTGTTGAAAAGTGGGAATTCTTGTTAAAATAGTAATTATTTCTTGAGTGCATACTATAAGACAGACCCTTACCTAAGCCTGTTAACAAATAATAACATTTAAACAGTGTCAGACATTAGCCTAAATATTTTTACATATTTTAATTGTGATTCTTTCAACAACTCTAAAAGTAGGTTTGTTTGGGAGTTCCCGTCGTGGCTCAGAGGAAACAAATCCGACTAGTATCCATGAGGATGCAGGTCACAGACGGGGCTCGGAACCTGCGTTGCTGTGACTGGGGTGTAGGCCGGCAGCTGTAGCTCTGATTCAACCCTTAGCCTGGAAACTTTCATATGCTGAAAGGTGAGGCCTTTAAAAAAGAAAAAAGCTCTGTTAATAATTGCCTAATTTCAAAGCTATATAAATTGTATGGCAGTTCATATGGCGGATCTACCTTTAACAATAAGTAGAAAGAAGAAGAATTTTGGGATATCAGAAATTTTTGTCTTTTTTTTTTGTGCTAACTAATAACCATGCTGGTTTTGTGCCATGCTGCTTTGATTACTGTAGCTTTGGAGTGTTGTCTGAAGTATGGAAACATTATGCTTCCAGTTTTATTCTTCTTCCTCAGGATTGCTTTGGCAATTCTGGATTTTTCATGGTTCCATATAAATTTTAGGATTATTTGTTCCAGTTCTGTGAAAAATGTCACAGGTAATCTGATAGAGATTGCTTTAAATTTGTAGATTGGGGAGTTCCCTTTGTGGCTCAGTGGTTAACGAATCCGACTAAGAACCATGAGGTTGCAGGTTCGATCCCTGGCCTTGCTCAGTGGGTTAAGGATCCAGCGTTGCCGTGAGCTGTGGTGTAGGCTGCAGGCATGGCTCGGATCCCACGTTGCTGTGGCTGTGGCGTAGGCCGGCGGCTACAGCTCCTGTTAGACCCCTAGCCTGGAAACCTCCATATGCCGCGAGTGCGGCTCTACATAAAGGCAAAAAGACAAAAAAAATAAATAAATAAATTTGTAGATTGGTTTGGGTAGCAAGGCCATTTTAACGAAATCAGTCCTTCCAATACAAGAGCATGGGATATCTTTCCATTTCTTTGAATTTACTTTATCAGTGTTTTACAGTTCTCAGCATATGGCTCTTTAACCTCCTTGGTCAGCTTTATTCCCAAATATTTTATTTTTTTTTGATGATTTTAAAGGGGATTTTTTTCATTTTTTTACTTTCCCTTTCTGGTATTTCACTGTTAGTGTAAAGAAATGCAACCAATTTCTGTGTACTAATCTTGTATCCTGCTATCTTGCTGAATTTAACAGTTCTAGTAGTCTTTGTGTAGAGTCCTTTGGGCTTTCTATATATAGTATCATGTCATCTGCAATAATGACAAGTTTATTCAGAGTGCCTTTCTATCTGCTACACCGGATGCTACCTAATTCATGAATCACTGAATAAAGAAAGCCAATTAGATCTTTGTAATTTATTCCGTTACATTCTGTTAATGGTTTAAAATTTGCATAAAAGTGAAACGTTGTTAACTTTTTATCACACAGTCTTAATTCTGAATGACTAAAATTTGTATAAAATAAGAGAGTGATGTATGTTATACCCAAGAAATTCTAATGGAAAGGTCATTGCCCAAAACAGCTTTAAGCACATCTAAAGGAGATTTGTGCGTGTGTACATGCTTCAAAAATCACAGAGCAATACTTCCCAAAGGGCAGAATGACAATTCTGCAGAATGTTAACTGGTATTTGGAAAAAATGAGTTTCATGGGCAAATAAACTTGGCAAATACTGGACTAAACAAAATTAACACATTTCTTGAGAATTCTGAAGAGAGAAAACTCACCTTTCTCCCTAAACATATATCATACATATCATTCACTCATTTTCGTAGAGCAGGTTATAAAATTCACTTTGAAGAAAAAATACTGCCTTTATCAGAATGGCTCTTAGAGCACTAGCTGCCTATTTATTTATTTATTTGTCTTTTTAGGGCTGCACCTGCGGCATATGGAAATTCCCAGGCTAGGGTTTGAATCAGAGTTGCAACTGCCATACTGCACCACAGCCACAGAAACACCAAATCCGAGCCATGTCTGTAACCTACACCATAGCTCACAGCAATGCCGGATCCTTAACCCACTGAATGGGGCCAGGGATCAAATCTGTGTTCTTGCAGGTACTAGCCAGTTTCGTTACCACTGAACCACAACAGGAACTTCTGAATAGGAAGTACTTTGTATAATGCCTGGCAGCTAATAAATGTTTGATAAATAAATACTAGCTATAATTCCGCTAGCATATAAGTATTTCATTTCCAAGAAAGTGTTATAAAGTCCTTAACTTAAAATAATACAAGTTAATAGGCTGTCCAATTATATAGCTCTTTTCTCCTTTGTCAAGGAACTCCCACAAGTAATTACTTTTTAAGGGTAAACTGGTAACGAGTGTGGGTGGTCTGTACAGGCTCATCGTCCTCTACTTGTTGTTACTTGGGAGGAAAATTAGGGCCTCTTTTGGAAAACAATGTCTGGATGAATGACTCTTCTGCTGTCCCCAACAGCAGAATGAATGAATGAATGTCTCTAACTCTTGCCTGGAAATGGAAGATGATAATGGTAATACCTACGCTATAGGCTAAGGTAACATGGCCCAACAATACTCAGTGGGAGAGAAGGAATTGGGCCCCATTTTTACCATTATAATCCGGAAGCCCTCGTGTGGGCAAACGGATCCATTGTTAAGGGCTGTAACTTCTTGGCTATGTTTTAGTGGGTCACCAGTCCACAAGGCATCTTCAAGTAAGGGTCAGTGGGTAATTAATTCCAAGGAGGATGGCTAGATTGATCTTCTGATAGCTGAGAAATGCAAGAAAATCTGGCTTGAACTCCAGAGAAAGAGTGTGCACAAAAGAGGTGAACCTGAGGGTGATGAACAACACGGGGTCTGAGTCATCTTTATTTAGAGGTCTGAAGACCCACCAATAAGGAGGACTGTAACATCTACAACTATTTCCTCAAATCTCTGTTTTAGATGCACCAACAACTCTGTCCACTTTAAATGATGATTTTGACTAGCATCTTATCTACCTTTATAAGTTTCTTTTTTTCACTCAAAAATTACTTACTAAACACCCATTATATACACTAGGAGTAATAAGAAGGGGGCAAGTGAACTGCCCTCAAGGAAAGCAGGATCCCAGAGGCAGGCAGAATATGTATACAAATATAAACCTTGTATCTGAAGATCATTCACCAAAGATTACCTACTTCAAATGCTTTGGTTACTTATGCCTGCTGGCATTTGGAAAAAATATCTAAACATATAGGAACTGAGGCCCTTTCTTCTCTGCAGGTGGGCTCAGTGATAATCAAGCCTCTGCAAACCCAGGTGGGGGACCCCTAACTGCTCTCTCTCTTGCTAATGCACAGTATGGGACCAACTGACTGTCAAAACAAGCTCTCATCTTAAGGGCACAAGAAGCTTCTAGCCCAAATGTTCTAGAAATACATTTTAGAAAGAAAAATTCCAGATTTCATTGCTTATTTCTCATGAATGAAAAGTTCCTTCTTTTTGTTCCCTCCACTATCCAACATGAACAAGATCTATATTAAAATACAGCTGTAGCTCACAATAAAAAAAAAAAAAGCCCAAGTAAATGAGGTCAACTGGAACAAATGATTTAAAAAAAATGGGAAAAGCAATTATCTTAAAGAGCTATTTAAACAAGTAATCTCCAAAGCTTTTCTACCTTATTCTCACTACAATCCTGTCATTGTGGTGCATTATTAACTTCATTTGACAGATGAGGAGACTAAAACTTGGAATGTAGAATGATTTATCCAAGACACAGTTATTGAAATAAGGATGAAAACTCTTTGATTCTGATCTTATTTTGCTCATCTAGTCAGTTAAGTTCTGTTTATTCTACCTTCATCATTTCTTTTCAATCTATTTCCTCCTGTACTTAATCACTGCAGCCCCCTAGTCCAGAAACTTACTATCAACTCCAAGCATGAGACTATTTCCTACCCCGTGTTCCCGCTTCTCGACCCATCTTGTATAGGAAAGAGCTTAGTCTTCCGAAGCACTATTCTGCTCACTTCCACTTCCTGCTCAAATACCTTTGATGAAGTCATTTCTCAGCTGGGCATTCGAATGCTCGTCCCAATTTGTACTCTCAAGCCACCTTTCTTCCATCCGATTTCCTACTGGTCTCCACCAATCACCCAACGCTTCAGCCACATAGAAACCCACGCTTTCACTCAAGGACATTTTGATCTTTTCCATCTCTCCAAGTCTGCTTTGAGAAATGACTTTCCTGAATCTTCTCACCACCATCTAAGCGTGTCTGAATTCTAGCCACTCATGATTCAAGGCCCAGATCAATGCCTCACTGCCAAGAAGCCTAAGCCTCTCTCTCTCCTCAGACCCCCCCATGGCACACCTGTATCTTCTTTCATTTTTTTCCCCAAGAACTATTTACTGAGTAACTGTTAAGTGCCAGGTACTATGATAAATCAGGGAATGCCAAAAACAAACAAACAAACAAAAAACCCAAAAAACTTACAGTTTAGTTAGGGAGACAAGAGTGAACAATGAATAAATAATCACACCTTATAAGTTCCACAAAAAATGGTCGGCTCAGGAGTCTATCTGAGCCTAAATGGAGGATACATCAATCTGGCTTTGCCTAGTAAAGTCGAGCAGGGCTTCCCAGCAGAGTTAACACTTAGAATGCGTGGGAAAAGATGCACAAGTACCTGCTCAGAGGACCAGTCCATATATACACTATCTTCTTTCACTGAGTTGGAGATAGGGAGTCAGAATGGTAGACTGGAGAGTAAAGATTTAAATTCCCCAAGTGTAAAAACAATAATGTAACACAAAGGGCTATGTTATTAACCATGATAAAATACTGTTTGTGGATGCAATTCTTCTTCATTTTTTTTTTTAATGGCCACATCTGAAGCATATGGAAGTTCCCGGGCCAGGGACTGAACATGAGCCGCAGTCACGGCAATGCTGGATCCTTTAACCTACTGTGCTGGGCCAGGGATTGAACCTGTGCCTCCACAGCGACCTGAGCTGCTGCAGTTGGATTCTTAACCCACTAAACCACGGCAGGAACTCCTGGAAGCAATTCTTAAACTGAAAAGTGTTACATAAATTTAAGATATCATTTATTTATAAATAACATTGCTTCATATATATCTTTTGAATTTAATTGGCCCCAGGAATAACCAGACTTCTTTTTAATAAACATATAATAGAAGGTAAAAGTTTAACAGAATAATTTACATTTATGTTGTCAAATCTAGGTTTTACAATCTACTGCTCAACCTCTCTATATACACAACTCCCCTAGAAACACACCCACACACAACTTCAAAAGGTAAATGGCTTAAAGCAGTGAATTCACACTCACATTTAAAATATACACTTAAGGAGTTCCCGTTGTGGCTCAGCGGAAATGAATCCAACTAGGAACCGTGAAGTTGCGGGCTCGATCCCTGGCCTTGCTCTGTGGGTTAAGGATCCGGCGTTGCCGTGAGCTGTGGTATAGGCTGCAGACGTGGCTCAGATCCCCGTTGCTGTAGCTCTGGCAAAGGCCGGCAGCTCAACTCCGACTAGACTCCTAGTCTGGGAACCTCCACATGCCGTGGGTGCGGCCCTAAAACGACAAAAGGCAAAAAATAAATAAATAAATAAACAAATAATAAAATATAAACTTAAAAAATAAGTATCTTCACCCAGAGCTTCCTAATAACCTCCCATTTATTGTTAAGCAACTTCCTAAAATTACAGAACCTGTGCTATCTCCACAGGCACAACTCAAGGGTTTTCCATTTTCCTCAGCACCAATAAATTCATAATTTATACACAGATTCCTAAACTTATTTCAATATATCTTTAGGAACTTAAATTTGTCAATATAACACAAAACTATGTAATGAATAGTTTCTAATATGGGTGAGGAATCTTAATAGCATATTATTTCCATTAAGGAACAGAGCTCACTGTTCATAATTTCATTAGAAACACACAACCCAGGAGTCTGAAACAATGGGAAATAGTGGCAACGGGGAAAAAAAAAGAGAGCAAGAGAAGTGGGCAGTGGTGAGGAAAGGCTTGGGGCATAGTTGTAAACTACCTAGAAGTGACTCAGGGATGGGACCTCCGGCTACCACACATGAAGAGGTCAATGAATCCTATCCTCAAAACAGAAAGAAAACTTGTCAGTCACTTCAGGGTTCTGGGATTCAAAGGCAGATAATAAATAGAGAAATTTCTAGAGCTTTAGGGTAAGACCAGCAGGAGTCAACAAACTTACTGCCTGGGGCTACCCCACGCTCCAGTCCTCAGCTCTGCTGGGAGAGCTTATCAGGGACAGGGCTGTGGCCACGAGCACCAGGAGCTCTGCTGCCAGAGGCAGGCACTGGGGTGGTGATGCAGTAGAAAACCACAGCTTTGTCAGCTGTAAGTGGCAAACTTGATAGGAATCAAACAGTGGAAATATAGTTTTTCTAGCTGAGGCTGTGGTCTGACTGGGGTGAGTGGTGGATCACCTAGAGATCTGAAGGGAAGATCCTGGACATGAGAGAAACGTAGAAGAGCTAGATACCCTTTCCTCACATCCCTGGCTGACTGTGAAAATACACGCATGAGGCGGGGGAGACATAAGAGGGCTCAACAGAAGGAAAAAGCCAAGGTATCTGTGAGACACGGCTGAACTCTGAATGCACCTCCCAACCCACAAACAGACCCACAGAGGGCGGAAGCTTTCCAAGATGGAGGTGCTTAAGCACAACTTCTGCCCAAATCACTGGCTGACCACTAAGCTAGGGAGACATAAGGGTGACTCCTAGCCAGACTAAAACGTAAAACTGAGAAGTAAAATCACTAAGCAAACACATCAGTGGCTGCACACTAGGGAGGAGTCACAGCCCACAGTTTAGGTCCAGGCAAATTACTTAAAACATACACACATACCCTCACCTACACCTCTCAAAACAAAACAAAAATAAAAATAAAAAACCCAGAGTTGCTAAAATATATTACTGAAATGTCCAATTTATTGAAAAATTACAAGACATGCAAAGAGACAGGAAGAGTGTGGCCCTGACTCAAGAAACAAGCAGTACTGGAAACAGCAGCTCTGAGTGGGCCTGGATGTTGGAGTCAGCAGACGACTTCAAGGTAGCAATTGCAAATGTATTCAAAGAATTAAAGGAAACACGATGACAAGAAAGGAATAGCAACAGAAATGATAAGCAAGACAACAGTAATACAGAAAATAAAAGGTTTGGATGAGGGCGGTAACAATAATAAAACCTCGCATGAATTAAATTCTCTTAAGTCTCCTAAAAGCTGCTTGAAGCTGGCACTATTGTCTTCATTTTATAGATGAGCCAGCCAAGGCAGAGAGAGATTAAATAACTGGCCGAAGGTCATACTGCTAAGTAGGGGTCACATTAGGACTCAAACCTAAAAAAATCTGGCAGACGAGCTAAGCTCTTAAATCATTTATACCATCCAGCTATAGATAAAGAGAAGAGGGTGAAGCAAGAAAATGTTCTAGAGTTCTGGCACCCAAACTTGCTAATGGATTAGATGTAAAGAAATAAAGAATGACTCATAGGTTTGGACTGAGCAATAGGGTAATTCAGTAGTATAATTATATGACAGAGAGAGCATACAAAGTAAGAGGGAAACAGGTCTAGGACCCAGCCCCAAAGTACTGCAACAATTAAAAACTGAACAGAAGAGTTCCCTGATGGCCTAACAGGTTAAGGATCCAGTGTTACTGCTCTGGCTCGGGTTCCTGCTGTGGCTCGGGTTCGAACCCCGGCCTAGGAACTTCTGCATGCTGCAGGCATGGCTAAACAAAACAAAATGAAACAAATCAAAAAATCTGAACAGAGAAAGAGGAAGCAGCAAAAGACAAGGAAAGAACATCCGGTGCTTAGGAGGAAAACAGGGAGCATCATGAAAGCCCGTAGCTAAGTGTTTCAAGCAGGGCAGAGGCACTGTGCACACTGCTGCTGAGATTGTGTAGGAAGAGGATGGAGAAAGGATCACTGCATGAGCAGTATTCCGCTAATCTCATCATTGCACTTGACCCTGCTATACTGTCTGTCCCATCTCTAGACTCTAAGCTCCTGGCCAATGACCGTGAGCTTTATTCTAAATGCTCATCTTCTACTTACACTGCTTGGAGTAGAACTGAAATTACATGAATGCTATGCAATATAAAGTAAATGCAAAGTTAACTCAAAGGGCTTTCTGGCATGATTATTAAGAAGATTTCAATACGATGACATGCTTCCTTCAATTCGCCACCTTATCACACATACCGTCAGAGATCCGTTCTGTGTGCTGGGGGAGTTGCTACTCTGTTCCCCATGGGCTTGCGTGCTGCCGTAGAGTGTCAGGTTATGCTCACTGGTCTGGCCGGCATAGTCCTGAGTGTGTGGCACTCCATATTCTGTGGGAATTCCATTCTGTGGAGGTGGTGGAAACGGGATTGTAGTAAAAGGCTGAACCATTGCGTCAGGAGTTGCTGTTGGCTCCTGGTTACCCTAGAATAAATACAGAAAGAGAAAATAAGGAGAAAATGTGACTTTAAATTCTCATTATATAGTGAGTTCCCGTCGTGGTGCAGCGGTTAACGAATCCGACTAGGAACCATGAGGTTGCGGTTCTATCCCTGGCCTTGCTCAGTGGGTTAAGGATCTGGCGTTGCCGTGAGCTGTGGTATAGGTTGCAGATGCGGCTAGGGTCCTGTGCTGCTATGGCTGTGGCATAGGCCGGCGGCTACAGGACCTCTAGCCTGGGAACCTCCACATGCTGCGAGTGCGGCCCTAAAATGACAAAAGGCAAAAAAAAAAAAAAAATGCTCATTATATAATTATTTTTAAGGTCAGTAAACAAAATTCTCACTGCAGTATTTTCTCACTGCTCAAGTAAAATGGAACACTTACTGCCTCAGGATCAGGGCAAATATTGCTATATGTATACATATAGATGTATGTATGGAGACACACACACACACACACACACAATATCTGTCAACAGGCCCATGACCATATTAAAGCTGACCAGTTCCCAAAGGGCCAAAATTTTATATTAAATCAAAAATTTTTTAATGTCAGGAAACTTCTCACAAAAGGTAGGTTACAAGAGATGAAATTAGTTTAGGCCATTATTATTTTCTTTAGGACACTCTATTCCTTTAGTGCCGCCTATGGGAAAACAAATCAATTTCATGAAGTCACAATTCATAGCAACAGAATGACATTATAAGTTAAATCCTCAAAACCAGGCAATAGAGACCTCTCGATTTTAAGAACACAGAGTTTAAGAAAAAGTATATTATTAAAAAAATTTAGCCTTTGGATTTCGAGATAGACATTTATTTAAGCTTTAGCTACAAAGTTAAGAAACAAAAACCCCCTTCCTTATTAAATTAGAAACATTAGAATTAGACAAAAAAAAAAAAAAATTCCCCAGACAAGAAAGATTTTGCAAAGACCTCCGTTCTCAACAACCGACCTCCTGACTTCCCATTTTATTCTACAAAAGGCAGAGCCATTATTTTACCAAAGATGTACAAGTCTGAAAAGTCTTGGGCCACTGTTCTTTTTTTTTTTTTTTTAACTCAATGAATTTTATTACATTTATAGTTGTACAACGATTGGGGCATTGTCCTTCTGGAAGTAGTTGGTAGAGATGGCCAAATGCTTCAAAATGTTAGCACTGATGAGCGTTTCTCCTCATATTTTACACATCAAACCATTATGGATCAAAGAAAACATAGGTTTACATCACTTGGTTTCCTCCTAGTCATGTCATGAGCATCACTTCAAACAAGGAAATAAGTCCTCCTCTTTGTTTCTCTCAGTCCCAGTTAACCTTCTTTCCCTCAGCTTAAGGCGGGGATTCTCTACCCACCAAGACCGCAGGAAACTGAATGTCCAGCAGCATTTTTTAAACATCATCCCAGGGTTTCAACATTACCTTGATGGCCATTAAACTCATACTATCTCAAACAAAATGAATCCAAAACTGGAGAAAGATCTCACACTATTTTTAAGGGAAGGGTCAACCAATCATTACCATAACCTGCATAAAACAAAACAGAACAAATCTATGAAGACTGTTTATAAACACATGATCATGGATTAGAAAGCTGGATATTCTTAAGATGACCATGCACCCCAAAGCCCTCAAACCCAACCCAAATCTCGGTAGGTATTTTTGCCTAAATTGACAAGTTGTTATTAAAACATATATAGAGATGCAAAGACCAAAACAATTTTGAAAAAGTTCAAGAACTGGAGGATATACACTATCTGACTTCAAGACTTCTTATAAAGTGATGGTAATCAAAACAGTGTGGTACTGGCTTAAAGACAGACAAACAGATGAGACAGAAAGAATCCAGAGATAAACATATACCTTTTAAAGTGAATATTAAGGCATCAAATCAATTCAATGAAAGAAAGGAAAGACTTTTCAATAAATGAAAAACACCCAATGGAGGAGTTCCCTTCGTGGCTCAGTGGTTAACGAATCTGACTAGAAACCATGAGGTTGCGGGTTCGATCCCTGGCCTTGCTCAGTGGGTTAAGGATCCGATGTTGCCGTGAGCTGTGGTGTAGGTCACAGACGCGGCTCGGATCCCGCGTTGCTGTGGCTGTGGCGTAGGCCAGCAGCTATAGCTCCTGTTAGACCCCTAGCCTGGGAACCTCCATATGCCGCGGGTGCGGCTCTAGATAAAGCTAAAAAGACAAAAAAAAAAAAAAAAAAGCGCCCAATGAAAAAAATAAACCTCAATTCTCACCCTGCAAATGCAAAAGTCAACTTGAAACAGACAGTAGACCAACATGTAAGAGCCAAAACAATAAAACTTCTAGGAAAAAAATCAGGAAAATCTTCACAACTTTGTGATAAAAAAATTCTTGGAACATAAAAAACAAGAACTATTAAAGAAAAAACTGATAAGCTAGATTTCATCAAAATTAAAAAAACTGTTCTTTGAAAGGCATCATTAAAATAAAGAGACAAGACAGAGGCTGGGGGATTCACAATACATATATCTGTAACATACCAATACATATATCAGTATTCACAATGCATCTATCTGGTAAAGGACACACACCCAGAATCTATAAAGATCTGCTACAAACCATAATGAAAAGAACAAAGCATGTTTTAAAAATGACTAATGACTTTACCAACAACTTCCCACAAAGAGATATATACCAACGAGCAGAAAACACATGAACAATCACAATTACTTTTTTTGGGCTGCACCCTTGGCGTGTGGAAGTTTCTGGGCCAGAGACTGAATATGAACCACAGCAGCAACCCGAGCTGCTGCAGTGATGATGCCAGGTTCTTAACCCACCGTGCCACAAGAGAACTCCCATCAACAGCTACTGTAAAATACATGAATAACTATTTTAAAACCAGTGATAACCAGTTATTTAAAAGACTAACAGAACTTATAAAATATATAACTAAGAGCTCCTGCTGTGGCTCAGTTGGTTAAGAATCCAACTGCAGTGGCTTGGGTTGCTGCAGAGGCATGGGTCCAATCCCCAGCCCAGCACAGTGGGTTACGCTATCTGGAGTTGCTGTAGGTGACACGTAGGTTGTTGCTGTGGCTCAGATTCAGTCCCTGACCCGGGATCTTCCATATGCTATAGGTGTGGTCATTAAAAAAACAAAAGAAAGCAATATATATATTATAAGACCTGAATAAATATGAAGATATATTCTGTTTCTGGAGGAATACTAAATATAAAAAGGCCAATGCTTCTCCAGATAAAATGTGTACCTAATATAATTTCTAATCAGAAGTAAATGCTGCCTAGAGAAGGAAACAGTACCAAATACTTTTCTAATTTACATATGAAAAACTACCGGGAAAATTAGGAAAAGGAAAAGCTACAAAGAGGGGCATGCTCTAACGTATACTAAAATTTGCCATAAAACTACTCCGATCAAACAGTAAGAATACACAAAGTGACTAATGGAACACTGATAATCCTAAAACAGATTCGAGTTTACATGGAAACCTAGAAGATAAAGGTGGCATTTCAGTTCAATGGGGGTGTGTGTGTGTGTGTGAGTGGTTTCTTCATTATACGGTATTTGTAAAAGTTGACTACCGACCAGAAAGAAAATACTCATACTCCTTTCAAAAAGGAATAAAAGTTAATATAACAACCAAAACTATGAAAATAGAAGAAATCTTGGGAGTATTACAGATATGGGGTGAGGTGGAGTGGGGACTTGGCAAGGTAAGATAGAAAGGAAAGAAGAGAGGTGGGCTGGGAGGGAGCGGAAGAGAGCTGGAGAGAAATGGACTTCACGGTCAAAAGAAAAACCGACTCAGGGAAAACATTTGCAACAGGAAAGACAGACACACTGGTTGTCATCACTAAGGCAACTGGTAAGAAACACACACAACAACAGAAAAAGAGGCAAAGAATATAAGTGATCAATTCACAGAAGATGAAATACAAATGGCTGTATGATAAAAATGCTTAATCTCACTAACAAACTGACATACATATTAACAGCAAAATAAGTCCAATTTTTCAGTCAACAAATCACAAAAAAATTAAGAACAGTTTTATTGACATGTAATTGACATATACAGCTGGCTCCCCGAATCTGTGGGTTCTACATCATGGATTCAAATAATCTCATATAAAAAAATATTAGGGAGAAAAATTCTGGAGAGTAAAACCTGAATTTGCCATAGTCTAGCAACTATTCATAATGTATTTACAACTATTTACATGGCACTGACATTGCATTAGGTATAAGAAGAAATCTAGAAATGATTTAAAGTATATGGCAGGATGTGCATAGGTTACAAGCAAAAACTATGCCACTTTATAGGAGGGATTTGAGCATCTGTAGATTTTGGTACCTGCAGGGGGTCCTGGAACCAACCCTCCACAGAAACCAAGGGACAATTGTACAATAAACTGCACCCATTTACTTATAGTGTACTGTCTGGTAAGCTTTGACACATGCGCATGTACACTCAAAAAGCCATCACCACGATCAAAACAGTGAACGTTTCTGTTCAAAATCCCCTAAAATTTCCTCATGCTCCTAACGGTATATATTACTTTTATAACAGAGCCTACAAAGTATTTTTAACATAAAAGAGAATGATGAAAAATGTAATAAGAGGAAGCCAGTATGCTGAAGCACTAAATCACTGTGCTATTCTTCAGAAAACAGTAGTGACATTATCTGGAGACAAAAAATTCATAACTGCCTTTCATTTTAAAGTTGCACGGCATCTAAATGCAGGCATCGGCAATGTCTAAGAATCACATCCACACGGTACTAAGGTTGCTTGATGTAAAAATCTTCCTTTTATTTAGTTGTTAAAGATTATCTTAGGAAACCTTTAAATTTTTACCCATAATTTTTCAGGGAAAAAATATTCTTGTCATCCATCACTATATAAGTTCTTTTCATGATCTCAAGGTCAGGGTATTGTAAATGGTTTCTCCTTAGCTCTCCTGGGTGTCCTGAGAAGGAAATAGAAGAATTCTTTCTCTTTTCTTTCAATTTATTTAGTGCTGTTTATCTACCTACCCACCCACTCGCCCACCCAGATGAGGCACCCTGCTTCAGAAGCCCTCCCAGGATTTACTGGCCTAAAGACGGATATGAAAGAGAAAATCCAATTTCGGGTGGAGTGGTGAATGCGGAGAATGAGAGCACCAAAGGTCTCCACACATCTACACTCCAACTCCAGGCATGAATCTATTCTTAGAGACACAGGAAGGACCTACTAAATACCGCCCCCCCCCAAGGCTTGATTAACATGGCAAAGGGGCTTCCAGTGCATCCTCTCAGAGTCTCCTTGACCCCAGCAGCCTGCTGGGGATGCTGCTCCGGGCACACCAAGCACGGTGGGCTGCTACCTCGCCCATGCACGGAGGCAGTCCTGAGAAACCGGCTCAGTCAACTGAATAATCATGCCAATTAACAGTGGGAGATGCGGGAAGGAAGGCAAAAACGTTTTCTAGGATCCACTGGTGGCCTTGGCACTATGCATTTCAAAGAAATTCAAGACAGGCAGAGGCTGAACTAGCTCCCCATGCAAAAAGGGGATGTAGACCTCTGGTGGGAGGTCATGAAGGGATTCTGGGTAGTTTGTTACCTACGGAGTTAAAAAAATTTTTTTTTTTGGTTAAAAAACATGATGTTTATACACTAAAGAAATTAAACTGGGATAGGAGTGATTTTGCATTTTAGCTCATCTACTCTGCAACGTCTAAAAATTTCCGTAGGTATACATTATTATAATTTAAAAATGGTTAAATGGTTTCAGATTTCTAATACATTTCCAGGCTATCCTCCAAAGTTATAAGTTCAGCAGAGAAGCACCACAGCCCCCAGACAGACTGTAAAAGTCCGCATGATTATTTCTAGGCAAGCATTTATGTCTGAGTTTACATGAAAATGTTTTGTTTTTAATATCATAAGCTAAGCAGCCTAAGTATATCTCATCTGAGAACACGAATTAACCTTTTCTTGTAGTTTGCAAAACTAGACCCAATTTCTCCTTTTCCTCATTTAGCAGTCTATAAACTTTCTATCCACAAGATTAAAAACCAGACAATAAGGAGTGCTATGTAAATAAAATGTCTACCTCGCCTAACAAGAATCTAATAAAGATTTATCTGTAATTCCTTTCTTCCCTAGAATATAAATTAAGATTTTGTGTGAAAGAGGAGAGGAAAAAAAATAAACCAGTTACCCTGTAGGCTGGTCAGGGTATCCCACTACCATGCAAGTGCTCTGTGAGCAGGCCTTCTTACTCTGCTTCACACCCTCGGGTGCTCTGTGCAGCACCGTGCCGTGGGTGCTCCAGCGTTTGCCCAATGTACGCTTCCCTTCCCCACGTCTTTGCTTAAATGTCAGCTACCCTGACCACTCCATTTAAAACGTCAACCTCTGTTTCTCCCTGTCCCCTCTTACCAATAACAGTACTTCCTTAATTTTGTCTTCTCTACTAGAATGTAAGCTTTGTGAAGACAGGAGGTGGCCTATTTCGTTCACTGTTGGATCCCCAGCACTTAGAACTATGCCTGGTATAGAGCGTCCCTGCAGGACGCTCTGACTGAAGGGCTTTGCTCCAGCAGAACACGACATGTAAGATGGTGTCCCCATCGTGCAGAAAGCTAACCCTGACGACAGAAGGAGCAGGATGCACCCAGTTTCCTACTATCCACACGAAATCACTACAGGGATTGGCTGGAAAATATAAACACAGAAATCCTTTGGTTAACTGCCTTTCCAGAAGCAACATAATTTACCACTATCTGAAAAAGTCAGATTTTCCGTATTTCAATAAAACTAGCTACTTTTTAAACTACATTTAAAAAGTAAGAAGATACAAATGAGTGAGAAAACTGCTTTTCTAAAGTTACTTAATAATAACTGAAAGAAAGAAAAAAAAACAACCCTGAAGAGAGCTACATGAAACAGACAAAAGTGGGTTATACTTGATATTTCAATAATTATTCAACAAACCAACTCAATATCCTGCCATCTCATCATCATATTATCTACACAAAAGCTCAAGGAGAGAAATTAAATATTAAGAGGACAAAAATAGTATTTTATTGGGAGTTCCCTTGTGGTGCAGCAGGTTAAGGACCTGGAGTCACTGCAAAGGCTTGGATTGCTGCTGTGGTGCTATTTGATCCTTGGTCTGGGAAATTCCATATGCCACGGGCATGGCAAAAAAAAAAAAAAAAAGGTAGTATTCGATTTCAAAGAGAATGCGGGTCACCGTGAATCAACAATTTTAGGGATGTCATCTCTTAAGTAAAACTCAAGACAACACCCCCACATAAATAACGCATGTATTTATGTGCGTTATAAAGACTGATCATAAGTTTCGACAATGTATTATTTGTCAATGCAAACGAATTTGTTTATTCCACTACTTAGATAATACCTAAAATATCATCAACTCCACCTGAGACCCAACAAATTTCACATTTTACAAAGGGCAACGTGGGAGCGCGTGGTTGGAACATGTTTTCAATCAGTCTCAGCTCTGCCACTTACTGTAGCTGTAAAAATGTAAATATTAAAAAAGTTACTACCTACTTTCTCGTGCTCCAGTTTCTTAAACTGTAAAATAGCAATGCTGATGCCATTATACTGTTGTGAAGAACTGGTAAGATAAAATGTGAAGTGATTAAAACCCTATATTCTAAATAAAAATTGAGAACCACTACGAGCACCAGGTAGTTCATCGGGCCAAACTTCCACAATGTAGTAAGTATTAAAATCCTACTGAATGCCACTGTAATGGATGTCATGTGAAATAAACAAAGAAAAACTTTGAACGATATTTAAGAAAACAAACTATAAGAGTTCCCTTCGTGGCTCAGTGGTTAACGAATCTGACTAAGAACCATGAGGTTGTGGGTTTGATCCCTGGCCTTGTTCAGTGGGTTAAGGCAAAAAGACAAAAAAAAAAAAAAAAAAACTAGAGATATAAAAACTAGTTATAGTGGTAAGGAAACCAAATAGCAAAGAAGAAAAGTCTACTAAGGAAGTTTCCATAAAGATCAACTAGCTGAAAAAGAAAGGGGGTGAGATATTTGAAATTCTATTTCAATTCTAAGACAGGTACTGTGGGTCAACAACTGTTTCAGGGACTGAGGACATTTTAAAAAAAGTTAGAAATTCGCCTCTTAGGAGTTCCTGTTGTGGATCAGCGGTTAATGAACCCGACAAGCATCAATGAGGACTCGGATTTGATCCCTGGCCTTGCTCAGTGGGTTAAGGATCCAGAATTGCCGTGAGCTGTGGTGCAGGTTGCAGACGAGGGTCGGATCCTACGCTGCTGTGGCTGTGGTGCAGGCTGACAGCTACAGCTCTGATTGGACCCCTAGCCTGGGAACCTCCATATGCCATGGTTGTGGGCCTCAAAAGACCCCCCCCCCAAAAAAAAAAAGAGAGAGAAAAAGAAAAAAGAAATTTGTCTCAGCAGTTTACAGTCACATTAGGGAGGCTACAAAAATGCCAATACAATCAGAGCAGTACCACACTGCTGACACAAACCCAGACTCCTACTGCCTACTAACTACATTCTGAACTTCTTTAGACTCTCCCTTACCTGTGTCAGCAGCTTACATTTAATGAGTGCTTATTACGTGTCCAGCAATATTCTATGCACTTTATATACATTAACCCATTTAATTCTCACAACCCTAAAAGGTGGGTATTTCCATAATTCTCCTTTTCCAGATAAGGAAACTGACATCTGAAAAGGTTAGATAATCTTATCAAAAACCACTCGCTAATAACCAGCATAAGCAGACTCGAATCCGAATCTAAGCCAATTTTAAAGCTGCTGTTGCTAGTCACTAACCCTTGGGGCATCTCGAGCGGGGTCCGCAACCATTTTTCCCCATATTATACACAACTCCTAACTATAATTGTGTCGATATGACTCTAGACAACACTCCAATATTCCCTAACTATGGTGCTTTCCCAAATCACAGACAGACTTCTAGAGCAGGGATTAGAGTCTTATCCCCGTGCTGTATCTACTATTCTAAATATTCATTATATTGAAGAACTCAGTAAACTCAAGTAATCCCTCCTCCATGAAGCCATCCCTAGAAAAGAAGTATGGTAGAAAGCAGGAGCCAGCACATTTTCCATAATGGACCAGATAGTAACATTATAGGCCATATGGCCATATGGTCTCTGATGCAACTATTCTGCTGTTGTTACTGTTATAAAACAGCCACAGATAAACCAATGAGTTTGGTTGTGTTCCAGGAAAACTTTACTCATGGACACTGAAATCACTTTTTTTGATTTTCTTCCTAACGATTTTAAACGTGAAAATTTCAGGAGCCTTACAAAAGCAGGCAGTGAGCCAGACTTGGCCCGCAGGTCATAGTTTGCTGATAGCAGGTATAAAAGAAAGAGATTAC
The DNA here is from genome assembly GCA_004024745.2 of Catagonus wagneri. NCBI lineage: Eukaryota > Metazoa > Chordata > Mammalia > Artiodactyla > Tayassuidae > Catagonus > Catagonus wagneri. The sequence continues at coordinate 8,975,199 of PVHT021183646.1, forward strand.
ACTTTAGAACCAAATAAACCTGGAATCAAATCCTGACTCTGTGACCTGTGAGTTGTGTGACTTTGGACCAGCGATTCACTCTCGGTTTTGCCGACTAAAAAACGGACATAACAGCATTTATTGTGAGGTTGAGATGAAATTAAAAAAAAAACAAAAGTACCTCATACAGTGTCTAATACAGCAGAGCTTTGGTGAGTGTTTGCATTCCCCCTTTCTAGATAGAAAATTTTCCTTCCTCTCCTGTATTCTCAAAGCTTTAGCTTGAACTACTAATGTGTACAAGACATTTAAATTCAAAGGGTTATATTTAACATATCTAGACATGTGCCTCATTTCTCCTATTAGATTCAAGGCTTCATTATAATGAGTGGGGTCTGTTTTGTGCAATGGAGAGTCCTATGGTACCTAATAAATATTGTGTCAAATAAACACTTTTTAAAGAAATGAATATTAAGATGGAAACTCACATGTATTTTATGGCGATGAATTGCTTGGCTAGAACAGAGAGAATACTGAGGGATAACACATACGAAACAAACGTTATCTTCAGTTGATGTCAAATTGGAGGAGAGTGTTGGGGGTAGGAAGAGAGAATCGATAGGATACATTGGCAAAGGAAAGAATCAACATTTATGTGCTGGTGCTTTAGGTACATGATTTTGTAAACGTAGAAGTTAAAAATGATGTCTTTCTCCTTTGAATCACATGGAATAACAGAGGTTATTTCTGCATTATCTATGGTCTCCTGGCGTACAATGTGAACTACGCTGTTTTAAAATTCTAAAGTCAAACATCCTATCACAGAAAATAGTTCCCATCAGACAGGAAAAATTTATAACCCAAGGACCAAAACTCAACCCTTTTATCAGACAGTCTATTCTCCACGGCAGTCCCAGAACTTCAACAACCACCTGCCAATGGGTGACTTCCAAGTATTTTTTTAGGTCCAACCATGCCATTTTCTCCCAAGCTTTCATGGGAGGCAGGGTAAAAAAAAAGAAAGAGCATGAGCCTGAAAGATAGACCTTGATTCCGATCCCAACTATACCTCTTAGAAGATAAGGATAAATGACTGTAACCATTTTCTAGCCTGTTTCTTCATCTGTAAACTGGGTTATTTATTCAGAGTTGTTGGGAGGATTACAGGAGAACAAGTGAAACTCTCTATGTGGGGCCTGGCCTCCCAGGTGATTCGGTCCAGGTCTTCCAGGTGCACATTTCCCACCCATCCCGTCCCAGGTCCTTCCCCGTCGGTCGGCATCCCTCTAATGTTACAAACTCTGCATGTCTCAAAAATGAATTTGTTACTGTCTTTTTCTGACTTCTGCTGACTGAGTTAACCACCTTCCCAGTCACCAAACTTACTTGGAACCTCCTTCTAATCCTTTGTGGTATTTTGCTCTGTATACTGAGCATCCCAATACCAAATCAGTTAGATTATGATGATTTTAACTACTATTTCTTGGCAGTGAAGAACTATCAAAATAGAGGAATAACAGAATCACAACTTATATAGTGTTAACAGTATATGGAATGTACTGGGAGGGGGAATACAAGCAGAAGGCTTTGTAACATACTGGAGCAGACAGGTGGGCCTAAACAAATGTAGTGGGGCCAAGGAAATCAAGAGATGTTATGCAGTGGAATTTCAAGAATCTGGCTACCAATCAGTTATAGGAAACTAGGTGCAACAGGATGACTTTTTAAGATTTATAGTTGCAGACTCACTGTTCAGGACTTATTACCCTTTATCAGTACTTTAAAGACAAGCTGTTTTCATTATTTACAAAGCACGAGGGTAAATGAGTCTGTTTTGTTATTATTTCATACGCATATTCTCTGTTCTTACAGAATTATTGAGTATTATTTGAATCAATTATTTACTGACATTTAAGTTCTTACAACAAGATATTCTTTTTTTTCCATTATAGCTGCTTTACAGTGTTCTGTCAATTTTTCAACTGTACAGCGTGGTGACCCGGTTACACATACATACATGGATTCGTCACAAGTGCTTAGACATAGTTCTTGGTGCTATACAGCCGGATCTCCTTGCTTTTCCATCCCAAAGGCAATAGTCTACAACTATTAACCCCAGACTCCCATACCATCCCATTCCCTTCCCCACCCTTTGGCAACCACAAGTCTGTTCTTGAAGTCCGTGATTTTCTTTTCTGTAGAAAGGTTCATTTGTGCAGTATATTAGATTCCAGATATAAGTGATATGGTATTTGTCTTTCTCCTTCTGACTTCACTAAGTATGTGAGGGTCTCTAATTCCAACCATGTTGCTGCAAATGGCATTATTTTATTCTTTGTTATGGCTGAGTAGTATTCCATTGTGTATATATACTACATCTTCCTAATCCAATCATCTATCGATGGACATTTGGGTTGTTTCCATGTCTTGCTATTGCGAACAGTGCTGCAAAGAACATGCATGTGCAAGTGTCTTTTTCAAGGAAAGTTTTGTCCGGATATATGCCCAAGAGTGGGATTTCTGGGCATATGGTAATTTTATGTATAGTTTTCTAAGGTACCTCCATACTGTTTTCCATAGTGGTTGTACAAGCTGAAATTCCCACCATTTAGTCCAGGAGGGTTCCCTTTTCTCCACACCCCCTCCAGCATTTGTTGTTTGTGGATTTATTAATGATGGCCATTCTGACTGGTGTGAGGTGGTGTCTCATGGCAGTTTTGATTTGCATTTCTCTAATCATCAGTGATGTTGAGCATTTTTTCATGTGCTTGTTGGCCATCTGCATATCTTCTTTAGAGAAACGTCTATTCAGGTCCTTTGCCTATTTTTCAATGGGGTTGTTGGCTTTTTTGCTGTTGAGTTGTATAAGTTGTTTGAGATTAAGTCCTTGTCAGTTGCATCATTTGACACTATTTTCTCCCATTCTGTAAATTGTCCTTTAATTTTCTTTTTGGTTTCCTTTGCTGTGCAAAAGCTTATCAGCTTGATTAGGTCCCATTGTTTTATCTTTGCTTTTATTTCTGTTGCTTTGGGAGACTGACTTGAGAAAACATTTGTAATGCTGATGTCAGAGAATGTTTTGCCAATGTTTTCTTCCAGGAGTTTAATGGTGTCTTGTCTTATATTTAAGTCTTTAAGCCATTCTGAGTTTATTTTTGTGTATGGTGTGAGAGTGTGTTCTAGTTTCAGTGATTTGCACGCAGTTGTCTAGGTTTCCCAGCAATAGTTACTGAAAAGACTGTCTTTTCCCCATTTTATGTTCTTGCCTCCTTTGTCAAAGATTAATTGACCGTAGGTGTCTGGGTTTATTCCTGGGTTCTCTATTCTGTTCCATTGGTCTGTACGTCTGTTTTGGTACCAGTACCACACTGTCTTGATTACTGTGGCCCTGTAATATTGCCTGAAGTTTGGGAGAGTTATGCCTCCTGCTTGGTTTTTGTTCCTCAGAATTGCTTTGGTGATTCTGGGTCTTTTGTGGTTCCATATAAATTTTTGGATTGTTTGTTCTAGTTCTGTGAATAATGTCATGGGTAATTTCATAGGGATTGCATTGAATCTGTAGATTCCTTTGGGTAGTATAGCCATTTTTACAATATTAATTTTTCCGGCCCATGAGCATGGAATATCTTTCCATTTCTTTGTATCTTCTTTGATTTCCTTGATTAAACAACATGCTATTCTTTAATATGGGGGGGTAGGCAAAAATAATATTTTGCTTTTGTAGGACCAAATTCAAAAGGTGAGAAAGGCAAGTAAACTAATAATTACATCTATGTTATCTGTGCTACAAATAGTGCTAAGCATAAAGTAGTACTATAAGAATGGCCCCAAATATAACTGTCTTCATATTTGTAGGATAATAACGGATCCCTTTTTTTAGAGTGGGTATTACTGAGGGACCAGGACCCAAGATGAATGTGCTACAGCCCCATAAAGGGGAGATGGAATGCAGGAGGGGACTAAGTGCAATTCTGAGCTCCTGCAAACATGATAAATGTAATAAAACAGGAAATACAATATACTTTACCTTCATGCTTAGAATAAAAACACATTACAGATTTGGTACATACAGGTCTAAGGAAGGTACAGGTTTGGCCAACAAGAATGTTGCAAACTTGCTATCAAATCACTTGTGTTCAAAAGACACAAACACACAACCTCTTTCAAATTACTCAGAGAGAAAAAAGCCAGCATGACCTCTCCCCTTAGGTTGAATTCTGCCATCTCAAACCAATGAATATTTGAACAGAAAAATAAATATTTCAGAATAAAGTCATTCAAACCAACAGTCAACTAGGTTAAAAATGACAAACCCTGTAACAGTCTTAATTTCTCCAACCTCTTAAGAGCGCTTTCTTCCAGATCTTCTTAAAGTAGTATTTTGAACCTCAAACATCTATGGATCATGTCTTCCACAGGCAACAGGAGACCACCAGAGAGACTCTGGGTCAGTTACCTGCTTCCTTGGAAGCAGGAGGCCCTGATACACAATTAATGGTTGGTTGTCTGTCCTGTTCAATGTAATTGGTGGTTTATGCAATGCATGGATGATTATTTTTTTTCTCAACCAAAGTTTTCACTACCATTTAAATTAATTTACTTTTTATTGTGTTTTTATGGACAATTAAGTTTGTATCTTTTTGGTAAACTGGAATATTTTTGAGAAGAGCCACAACTCAGGTACAGAATAAAATATTTGCAAGATTTTTTACTGTCCCCTCAATAATAAAATATTTAATCATTCTTTGTAGATCTTTTGGATATTCTATTATAGTCTACCTTTTAAAAATGAGTAATTCATATCATAGTTATACATATATATTTAGTAATAGACAAAAATTTTCCTTAAATCCTTCTCAAAACAAAGCTACATTTTGCCTGCAATCACAGTTACATGATGGTTTATATTTCTTCTATTCATTTCACAAGCAAAGCTCCTAAATAAATTGGGAACTGAATCATATATATATATACATACATATATATATGTATATATATGTGTGTGTGTGTGTATATACTTTTTTTTTTTTTTTTGCTTTTTAGGGCTATATCCACAGCATATGGAAGTTCCCAGGCTAGGGGTCGAATCAGAGCTGCACCTGCTGGCCTATACACCACAGCTACAGCAATGTGGGATGCGAGCCACATCTGTGACCTAACGCTAACCACCACAGCTCATGGCAACACCAGGTCCTTAACCCACTGAGTGAGGCCTGGGATTGAACCCATATCGCTATGAATACTAGTTGGGTTTGTTACCACTGAGCCGCAACGGGAACTCCCAATCATAAACTTCTTTATCACAGGCTCCTCACCAAATGATAAGCATATTGTAATTGATCATATGATAATAAATGCTAAATTGAAAGTAGCTGAATATCTGCTTCTGCTCGAGACCTTTCTCTCCATAGTTTTAGGAACCCTGCAGAAAACTTAACAATGATTATGATTACGATATAATCATTCATAAACATTTACCACTGAAAATGAGTAATTACAGTTCTGGTAAACACCTACATTATATATCAAGAGGTTACATGTGAGAGTCCATGGTATGTACAAAAATAAGATTCTCTGCTCTCATCAACTCTCACTGGCTAACCCAAGAATCTTTTAATAGGCCTCATTTCTTCTAACTTAACCTCAACCTAATGAATTTTCCAAGCAGCTGCCAGAATGATCTTTCTAAAATAAAACCTAAATCAGATATTGTTAATTAACTCTCTTCTTAAAATCCTAGATCTCTCAATGCTCACAGTCCGAAATCCAAAGACCTCTGTATGGAAGTCATGCCCCGTGCATATTTCATCTATTCAGCTTCAATTCTTGCCACCCATCATTTACCGAGTACTTACTACGAGTTATCAGACACTTTGTTTTAGATGCTGGGGCAATAACAGTGATTAAAAAAACCAAGTTCCTACTCTAGCAGAGTTTACATTCTAGTAGGGAGACAGATAATAAACAGGCAAGCAAAACAAGAAACAGATGGTGTGGTATGGGGAAACACAAAGCAACAGAGTGTGCAGGGTGAAGCAGGGGGTATCAGAGTCGGAGGGACGGGATCACCATGGGCACAGGGTGGTCAAGGGAGGTGACCTCTGAGCAGATGCCTGAAGAGATTAAGGGAGCAGCCACGTGTCCCGGTAAAGAGCGCTCCAGATACAGGGGACACAGACACAAAGGCTCAGAGGTGAAAACATGCTCAGTTTACGCTAGGAACTAGGGTCAAGGAGGCCCATGTGACCGAACTGGAATAAGCAAGGAAACAAGCGGCAGGGGATGAAGTGAGAAAGGTGGCAATGGGGAAAGGGCCACGCTGAAGTAGAAATCTCGTAACACTTCAGGTCACTGCAAGGGGTCTTGGCTTCTACTCTCCGGTGAGACTTTTGAGCAGAGAAGCAGAGACTTGGGTTTTCAATAGATTACTCCACAAAGACAGAGCTGGTAGACCAGTTAGGAGGCTGCCATGATAAGCCAGCTGGGAGAGGAGAGCGGCTCGGCCCAGTTAGCACTCTACTGTGCATCCGTCTGGGGAGACACTTTGGGTTGTCTTGCCCCCCAGGTTCTTTGTACCTGTTATTCTTTCTGCTTAGATAGCTCTTCTCTGTCTTTCTCCAACTGGCTAACTTGTACACACTCTCTAAGAGAGAGTTTGAGTTACTGCTCTTTGAGGTTTCTCTGATTCACCCAAAAAGGAAAAACAAAAAACTCCCTCCTCTTACTCCCCCCCACCTCAGCCTAATACTGAATTCTATTACAGCCCTTGTATTCTATTACAACTATTTGTTTACATATCTGTTGCCGCTCTTGAACATGGACTCTTTCAGGGCAGGTAACTGTCCAGGCCTAATTCATTTTTGTATCCTTAGTGACTGCCTTAAAAACCTCAAGTATTTGCTAAAGGAAAAAAGAAACACATACAACCTCTTAAAGTATGTAAATAACTATAAACTTCTGCTATTTTTTTTTAAAAGTTATAACCAAAATTAGTACAGGAAGAGACCAAAACTCAGCATGAGAAACATAAGGTGCTGCAAGGAAGGGAAGGCAAAGAGATCTGTTAGAAGGATGCTATCATTCTGGAGGGACTTAGAATAAGACCATGAACTACAGTGGAAGCAGAGCAGACCACTGCCAGAGATGATCCAAAGGTAGACTCAGCAGAGCCGGGCGGGGGCAGAGGCCTCCTGGACGCCCCGGGGAGTGAGTAAGAATGGCTGGGAAGGCAGTAAGATCTATTCCACAAGTCTGACTCTCTTGAAAGGATTATCCTGATACAAACTACTGATTAGGTTTTATCTTTCCACACTCAAAATTCATTTTTCCCCCAAATGCATTCTAAAAGATCTTTGATATTTATTTCCAGGGTGTTCTGGGAAATCTATTTTCCTTTTTAAAGTTAACTTTTATTTTTATCAAATTTATACATGTACATAACCGAATGGGCACAGAGGAGCCTGGGTAGAAAGCAGTAGTTTCTTACCTCTCCTGTCTTTCATCTGTCCTCTTGGGAGTGGTCCCCTTTTAATAGTTTCTTAAAAGGCAGAGCTTCCAAGGAGGAGGCTACCTTGGGGGCTGCCGACTCCCCTCACCCTCCAGACTTAGCCGCCAGGTCATTCTGCAGATCTGTGCACCAAGTGCAGGGCCTGGCCTCCCCAAGAGGCCACTTCTGAAGTCAGGGGCAATACCTGTATGGCAAATCTTGACCGAAAAGGGCGAGAAGCAGGAGATGAGAGGAAACCAGCAGGTAAAACCTCTCCACACTCCTTTCGGATGGACCAGCCAGAGTAGCAACAGTTCTACACCACCTCTCTGAAGACTTCTCCTGAAACCAAGTCATCAGAGCGTCCTTTACAAAGCCTCGGCTGGCCTTTCTTCCTTGTTCGCACCCCCTTTCCTCACCCTGCTTTCCTGAGACTGTACTCCCTAATAAAGTACTGGCGGGTAAGGTTCTGTCTCAGGCTCTATCTTCCAGCTCCCTGTCTCAAATCTCTGCATTTTGGGAGAGATCTTTAACTCTAACGGTCTGTGGCACGTTTTCTTTGGACTATCCCATTCCTAATTTCTAACATTCTCTCTCAATCTTAAATTGTTCCCTTGTCATTACACCCAGTACTGGTTTTATGAATGCATATCTTTTTTAATCTGACTGCATCAGAATGCCTCTTTAAAGTCTCCTCTGTTCCCTGGATTATCTGTTTCCCCCCAGGGACAGATTTTCATTTGTTTCTTCTCTCTTTCATTTGGCAAGTTCTTCTTGATCCTCATGCACTGGCGACCCAGGTATAAAGACCTGGTTAGCTGGTGTGGGTTTCCTCTGCTATTGTATAAGGAAATCTGTTTTCTTATTAGGTCTCTCTCGGGAACTAAAATTCTAACTGGGAACTCCGTATGAAATAAGGAGAGCATAGAAAGTGGCAGACTTTGCTGTAGTATAAGCTGTTGGCAAAGTGTGGAATGATCTCCACCCCCTAAATATCGGATTAAAGGAAGGGGTGCCAACATCTAACACAAAAAGAATTAGATTCCTCAAACATTCTGATCAACTTACTCGGAGTCAAACAAACTGGGGCTTTGGTTTTTCCTTTTTTAATGCTGCACAAAGCGGGCAGCACAGTAAATGCTGGCTATTTCTACTGGGAACGGGGTTGGGGGGAGTCTACAGCAACGCTAAATGGTTGAGTTATCTCCTATAATGCACTCAGAATCCCCGCGTTCCATCCATCCCTTTTTCACTTCTGCTCTAAGTCTGGAGCCTCTTGGGGTTCCCACTGGGCAGCCCAGCTTCCATACCACTCAGCCTCCCAGCACAGCGCTCCTAATTGTCAGGATTTAGCTTCTCCTCCATCCATCAGCTGGTTCCATTTGCATTATCTTTTCCAGTAATCTGTTTAACTCTCTTGTTTACTGGTAACATCACTCTTCATCCTTCCCTATTTGCTGTTCTTGGCTTACCTCTTCTTGTACTTTTGTACTGTTATTTCAGTGGAGTCTTACAAGAGAAGAGTGGCAAGTAAAACAATCTATCATTCTGACCCAGAAGTCATGATTTGTTCTCTGCCAAAGATTTCAACCATAAGTAAATTCTAGAATTCCAGGTTCTTTTTTCATTATGAGAAGGGACATGGGTTAATGAATTGCTATGTTTCTTTAACCCTTTAACAACACAAAGATTTTCCAAAGGCAAATTGGAGAAGCTTAAAGGAAAATGAAGTGTTTACCACAATTCTTAAAACAGCCCTTGTACTTATGCTTTAGTATATCAGATACATTTAGATTACAGAAGCAAAGATACCCAAAGATCAGAACCAAATGTGTCCTTCAAGTCACAGTCCAAGTGCCATCTACAAGTACATCCAGCACCTGGTGCTAGACGTCAATCTAAGTCCTGACAAAACAAACGACTTTCAAGGGTCTAATCACTCTCAGAGAATAAAACACAAATCAAGTATTTGCCAGTTAGAATGCCTAACTCTTCATTCCTTCCTTCACGAATGCAATAGTGGCCAAGATCAGAACGCAGTCTAAAGGAAGGAAAACGTTTCCCGCTACCCTATTGATCTCTAACACACAGATCAATAAGGAATGTCGCAGACTCCAACCCCTCAGGAATGGCAATGAAATATAAATTAGTGACTGCAATATTTAACCCTTTACCACAATGAGACAAATAAACCTAGAAAAGAAATTAGAGTCCCATGTTGGGAGAAGTCTTGAAAAAAAGGATCAAAAATAAGCTGTTATTACTAACCAGGAAAACCTGTCTCAGATTAAGGAAGGATAGTCAAGTTAAGAAAGGTAGCATGCAGAAAACCAAGAGTGGCTCATTTCCCAAGAGCACCAAAAAGAGAACCGAGAGTGGCTCATTTCCCAAGAGCACCAAAAAGAAGCTGTCTATATACTTCGATGGTTGCTTGGTAACGAAAACGTTCCCAGATTTTATTCCATACTTCCTATCCATGTCAAGTCAAATGCTCCAAAACCAAACAAAACCATAAAATCTTCAAGCATGCTTTAAAAATAAAAGGGGGGCATATTTATTTCTTTTTATAAGCTTTCTCATTTAGAACTTCATTATCATATCAACTAGACTATCCAGCTTCACTCAAAAATAACTTGCTAGGAGTTCCCATGGTGGCTCAGGGGGTTAAGAACCCAACTAGTTTCCATGAAGACTCGGGTTTGATCCCTGGCCTCGCTCAGTGGGTAAAAGGCTCTGGCGTTGCCCTCAGCTGCGGTGTAGCTCGCAGCTGCGGCTCAGATCTCATGCTCTGTGGCTGTGGAGTAGACTGCAACTCTGATTCGACCCCTAGCCTGGGAACTTTCATATGCCTCAGGTGTGGCCCTAAAAAAAAGAAGAAAAAAAATTTTCCAGCAAAGAATGCCCAAGATACATGAGTTGGACTTTTTGTTAATTTTAATATTTTCCTCTTCGGGAATGAGGAGCATAAGGACTTGATATTTTAGCCTTTATAGACTAAACACTTTTTGCAAAGGTCTGGACTTCCTAAGAGGCTATTCTGACACTAGAAAGATTACCAGACGGAGAACTAGCTCCGTTCTGCCATTACCCTGCCATATGACCTTGGATAACTCACTGGCTCTGTATCCTGATCCATAAAATAAAGTTCACTCTAGCTCTAAGAATCTGATTCTGTGAATAAGAGGCCTTACCCAAGGGACAGAATATAATAAAAAAGAAGAAACATTAGGTGTTACCATGTGAAACTGTGTTTCCTTTTGTAACAGTCAACAAAGTACTATTAAATAGCTTATCTGTCCCCTTGCCCAAAGTGGCTGCTCTAAAGAACCTGTCCTCTGACTTCTCTCTCACCCTGTGCAAACACTCGCATGTGAAACACTAAGCCATCAAACTGGAGAACGTGTGCTGAGATAAAATCTCAGGAAATGGAAGTTATATATAGAACGGTCAAATTGATCGATTCTGCACTTATCCCAGAGGAACCAAAGGCTCCAAGAAAATTAGCAGTTCTTTCTCAAGGTTTTGGCTAAAGGTGAGTTGCAGAGATTTTTCTTATGTAAAGAAAAAGTTAAATACTAAGGTCTGTATTCTTCATATTATGGTTAATATAATGGCTGTCATAAACAACAACAACAACAACAAAAACAAGGGTAGAAATAGCATAAACTGTGGAATAAATTAAATGTGTGTCCGAAGCCAGGCTGTGCCATGTACAGCTGTGTGACTGTAAACAAGTCACTTAACCTCTCAGGGCCTCAATATTTTATTTATAAATGAGAAGGACAGCTACCTAATGGGGTATCCATAAGGATTAACTGAGATCATGTATACAAAATTATTTGCTTTGAAGGAAGAAAGGGAGGGAGGGAGGAAGGAAGGAAGGAGGGAAGGAAGGAAGGGGAGAAAAAAGGGGAAGAGTATATACAGCCCACAGTATAAACCTAACAGTTGAGCTGTAACTTTCAAGTTCTTCAAATTCTCTCACATAAATAGTAACATCAATACCAACACGGTGGGGAGGTTCCCATTCTTTTTACTAAAGGGTTTATATAATACACAGGCTAAGTGAAATTAATCCAAAAAATACACAGATTCCCATTTTCTCAAAAATGTCTCCTGGTTCCTCAAGAGAGAAAACGTTACAGCATATATTTGGCTGAACTTCTGTTCACAATTGCTATGCTAGCAAATGGCAGGCAAACATTCTAACTGAAGAAAGCTCTTAACAGTGCCACGCCGCCCATCTCTAGTATGAACATGCTTAGTTCCACAGTGACCTCACCCCACTGAACTGTCAGATAATCTGAAAACCATTTAAATAGCAATGGCTGAAAGGCTTTCTAAAGTTCCATAAATTTTATTTATTTTTATTTTTTATAGTGATTTTTATTTTTTCCGTTATAGCTGGTTTACAGAGTTCCGTCAATTTTCTATTGTACAGCAAGGTGACCCAGTCACACATACACGTACACATTCTTTTTCTCACATTATCATGCTCCAACTTGAATGACTAGATATAGTTCCCAGTGCTATACAGCAGGATCTCATTGCTTATCCATTTCAAGGGTAATAGTTTGCATCTATTAACTCCAAATTCCCAGTCCATCCCACTCCCTCCCTCTCCCCCTTGGCAACCACAAGTCTGTTCTCCATGTCCATGATTTTCTTTTCTGTGGAAAGGTTCATTTGTGCCATATATTAGATTCCAGATATAAGTGATATCATACGGTATTTGTCTTTCTCTTTCTGACTTCCCTTAGCATGAGAATCTCTAGTTCCATCCATGTTGCTGTAAATGGCATTATTCTGTTCT
>PVHT021183646.1:8988476-9032078 GCA_004024745.2 Catagonus wagneri
TTGGCTATTGTAAATAGTGCTGCAGTGAACATGCAGGTGCATGTGTCTTTTTCAAGGAAAGTTTTGTCCGGATATATGCCCAAGAGTGGGATTGCTGGGTCATACGGTAGTTCTATGTATTGTTAAAGTTCCTTAAATTTTGGATCAATCACCATCATTTTTGCAGTCTTAGGTAGCCCCATCTTCTATGTGGTTGAAGTGAACAAATGGTACTTTGACTTTTCTGTACCCCTATCCTACTGGAATTGCAATGACAGGTAATTCATAGGAGAAAAGGATCTTTATCCTTTTCCACAAAGGACCACAAATCAGGTTTAAGGACAAAAACACAGAAACCCTATGATCTTGTCCACATATTTTTGTTAAAGAACTATTTTTGCCTTTGATCAGATTAGTCCTAGACTCTCTCTGAAATTATTCCACCACTGGATCTCACTCAATGCTCAGAATTTGGCTCTAGATCCAGATAATGTCTTGCATAAAACACCCACCCAGACACACAAGACATGCCATAGCCCTTTCTTTCACTCTTCCCCTTTCTGCTAAACTGCCCAAACTAATTCTTCCCTTGTCTTCTAATGGTACTTCACTGACATAATAGTCAAGTAATTTCATATTCTACCTTGTATTTTAATTACTTATGCATCATATGCTTTTTTCTCTAATACTACTGTTTGGCTCATTTTTCATGTAATTTTCACTTAAAAATAAGTGGTCTCATTTCTGCTTCCAATAAAGATGGAGTAACAAGGACCAGATTTCTCTTGCCACCTCCAACAACTAAAAAACAGAACAATATACATGAAACAATAGCACTCGAGACACTGTACAGTAGGCAAAGAATGACAGTGATTCCTGAGATGAGAAAAACTAAGGTGAGCTTGGAGTTCCCATCATGCTCAGCGGAAACGAACCTGACTGGCATCCATGAGGACACAGGTTCAATCCCTGGCCTTGCTCGATGGGTTAAGGATCTGGCATTGCCGTGAGCTGTGGTGTAGGTCGCAGACGTGGCTCGGATCCTGTGCTGCTGTGGCTGTGGTGTAGGTCGGCAGTTCTAGCTCTGACTCAAACTCTAGCCTGGGAACCTCCATATGCTGTGGGTACGGCCCTAAAAAGATAAAAAAAAATATATAGATAAATAAAAAAAAAAAAAGGTGAGCTTGCTAACTGTCCCAGCTTACTGACTAGAAAAAGTTCCCAGGCTGTGGCACAGAGAAGAGGAAGCTGGGCAGAACCTGGTGGTTTCCATGAGTTGAGGAGATTAAAGCTGAAGTCCAGGGAATCCAAGATAGCTGGCCCTCACAAGGAAGAACACCACGGAAGAGAGAACTTAACAGAGAGAACTCTGAAGATTACAGAGGGTTCATCTCAAGTACTCATTAAACTTATGATAAGAGTATGTGAGAGGAGTTCCCATCATGGCTCAGTGGTCAACGAACCTGACTAGGAATCATGAGGTTGCAGGTTCAATCCCTGGCCTCGCTCAGTGGGTTAAGGATCTGGTGTTGCCGTGAGCTGTGGTGTAGGTTGCAGATGTGGCTCGGATCCCGCGTTGCTGTGGCTGTGGCAAAGGCTGGCAGCTACAGCTCCTGTTAGACCCCTAGCCTGGGAACCTCCATAGGCCGCGAGTGCGGCCCTAGATAAGGCAAAAAAAAAAAAAAAAAAAGAATATGTGAGAAACTACCTGAGGGCTATGGAAGGGGCCACTGCAAAGAGTTGAAGGGAACAGTGCTAGGAGCTCACACAGTGTCAGGAATAGTGCCTGTTTCCAAAAATTAGAGTGGAAGACCTGGCAATTTAAAAAACATCAGTTACAGTACTGAATCCATCAAGGTACAATTCACAATGTCTGGCATCCATCCAAAAATCACCAGGCATTCAAAGAAACAGGAAAATGCAATCCATAATGATGAGAAAAATCAATTTCAAGTGATCCAGTGTGAATATAGATGTTAGAATTAGCATATAAGGACATTAAAAATCTGTATTCCATATGTTCAAAAAAAAAAACTATGTAAAAGAAAAACTATGCGTGTTAAGAGATATGGGAGGTATACAAAGATCCACATCAAAATTTTAGAGATGAAAACTAAACTGTCCTAGAGTTTTTAAAAATTAGATTGGATTAATGGTGGATTAGACACTGCAGAAGGAAAGATCAATACATTTAATAACACCAAAAGACAAACTACCCAAAGGTAACACACAGGAAAAAATACTAAAAGCCATGAACAGCAAGCCTTTGAAAATGACTTAGAATGGTTATGGTCTAACACACACCTGTGCTGATAGTTTTCATCCGTTTGTTTTAAACTGAAGTACAGTTGATTTACAATGTTCTGTTAGTTTCAGATGTACGCCAAGTGATTTACAAAAATTGGTTTTTAGATTCTTTTCCATTATAGGTTATTACTGGACACTAAACATAGTCTGCTGTACTATACAGCAGGTCTTTGCTGTTTATCTGCTGTAGTAGTGTGTAGCTGTTAGTCCCAAATACCAAATTTATCACCTCCTACCCTCAGTTTTAAAAAAGAATCTAACTCCGGAGTTCTCTTGTGGCTCAGTGGGTTAAGGATCTGGCATTGTCACTGCAGTGGCCCAGCTCACTACTGTGGCTAAGGTCTGATTTGTGGCCTGGGAACTTCCACATGCCGTGGATGCACCCAAAAAAGAAAAAGAAAAAAGAATTTAACTCCTGGCCGTTTTAAGTGGAAGGAAGAGGTGAGAGGGAGGTGGCTTGCAGTCAGGACACTGCATTTGGTATACTTATTATGGGTTTCCAGTCCCTATAGGTCATCGCTACCTTTTTGCTTCCTTTGCCCTTTCCATACTCATTGGGGGTCATAGTCTTCTTCCCTCTTGGTGGACTTCTCAGAAGGTCAGAGCTCCTATGCCACATCCTATCTTCTGGATATATGCAGCCTCCACTGGGACATCTACTAAGAGATTTGTGTTCCGCAAAGAGCTATTTGCTTCCAGATCCTTCTTTCTTCTAACCAAATGAAGATCCATTTCCAAATGACATTATATTTTAAGTGTTAACTGATTTAAGTAGCAAGCACTAGGATATATGTGACTACCCAGTTTAGGTCTTCTGGTTTTACATGTGTCAATGAATTAACAAGTTAAAGTTCATTAATTCAATCAAGAAGTATTATTAGATAGTAAATTGAAGCAGATATGATAATAAACACTGGCAATATAGTTCCAATCCTGAAAGAAACTACAATCTAATGGAAAAAAGGCAAATGTATTCATAATTACTGTCCTACTTAATATGAACTAACAGAACAATACATACACAAGTCCAAGGAAGCACAAAAGAAGGATAGCTCTATGAGACAGGGCAAGCTTTCTGAAGTAGCTTAAGCCTAAGCTGGATCTTTAAGGCAAAAATTAATCATGTGGGAGAAAAAGGTATTCTGGTCCAAAGTAATAATACATGAAAAATAATACATAAAAAAATACCGGAAAAGCAGGAAGGTATAAAATACGGCATATTTGGGGAATTGCAAGTGGTTGAGATTTGGGGCTAGAGAAGAGCGAGATGGCAAGTGAGGAAAGGAAAAGAATCTTCCACTTTTCTGGGAGGGAAAAATAAGAGAGCAAATCAGGGTTTCACTCTAACAGGGATTTAAGATGACTTGTCAAAGCTGCTAGCAACTGTGTCCTGACTGCATCCCTCTAAGTCAGGGGCTGGCAAAACTATGGCTTTGGTCCAAAGCTGGCTCACCACCTGTTGTTGTACAACCTGAAAGCTAAGCATGGTTTTTTACACTTTTATTTTATTTTATTTTGCCTTAAATATCTTTTTTATTTTTTTGTTTTTTATTTTTCCATTATAGCTGGTTTACAGTCTTCTGTCAATGTTTTTTACACTTTTAAATAGTTAAAAAAAATTCAAAATAAGAATGTTTTGTGACACAGGGAAATAATATGAAATTGAAATTTCAGTGTTCATAAATAAAATTTTACTAGAAGTGACTATTTTCATGTTAAAATGGCAGACCTAATAGTTGTAACAGAGATTGTATGGCTTGCAGAGCCCAAAATATTTACTATATAGCCATTAACAGAAAATGTTTATGGATTTCTGTTCTACAGGAGTCTTTCAAAATCTTGTCTCCTTCAATTAAGTCTCAGCTTTTCTGTTCAGAACTTCTTACAAGAAATCTTGTAATAGTAGATCAAAGACTACAGTTATATTATTCGTGGATATAAAAGTACTATTTTTTAATTTCGTAGTTATTGATATCTATTTCCATATTTTCTTCTAAAATATTCCTTTATGGGAGTTCCCGTTGTGGCTCAGAGGAAATGACTCCAACTAGGAACCATGAGGTTGCAGGTTCGATCCCTGGCCTCACTCAGTGAGTTAAGGATCCAGCGTTGCCGTGAGCTGTGGTGTAGGTTGCAGAAGTGGCTTGGATCCCGCATTGCTGTGGCTGTGGCGTAGGCCAGCAGCTGTAGCTCCGATTGGACCCCTAGCCTGGGAACCTTGACATGCCGCGGGTGCGGCCCTAAAAAAGGACAAAAGACAAAAAAAGAAAAAAATTCCTTTATATACAAAATATCAAATTTTGGTTGAAAAACTCTATCTTGCAATTCTAAATGAATTAAATATCTTCAGTTATACGATTTCAAGTTACAATTTTTAACGCTGTATTTCCTTCTGTTAATAGCAGTCTAGCTATACCTATTTCCTGGGCCATTAAGTAAAGAGAAGCTTTATTTTAATATATTGAAACTGAGAACCCTTTGGAAAAAACCCAAGAGGAATGATGAAAAGAGCAATATACCAAAGAAAGCTAATCTAAGAATATTTCTAAGGTATTTGATTTATAAGTATTATTAAATCAGAATATTTTTCAAGGGTTTAATTTATTTTTTGGCTCTGTTTTACTTCTATTCTCTACAGAAAAATAAGACCATGATTTACTGCTGCTATTGCTTAAAAGACTGTAATTCCCAGTTACGGCTTTTCAACACTCTTTTCTGATACAATTTCAACATCTCAAGGGAAGTGATCAAATTCGCTGGTTTTTAATAGGGTCCAATTACCACCTTCAAAGCAGTATTTTTAAAAAGTGAGTTTAAAAAAATGAAAGTTTCAGTGTTAGTAACCTTTGAGGGATCTGAGCAAGACCTAGAGGTCAGAAGACAGGTAGATCCTTGCCAATCAGCTGATGGGATGCTTTAAAATGGAGAAGAAAAGCAATAGCCTACTTATGTGTTGAGGGTGCAATATACCCTCATTTTTGAAGTTACAAACTATAAATTGCTGACAACACTACATGGTAATAAGCTATAAAAACTGAGTCAAGTCAAACATGCCAAAAAACAAAACTTATAACAAAGATATAATACTTAATGATATTTAATGATACTCATACTACTCAGTAATTAGATATAAACGACAAATCATTCCTATAATTGACATTATTAGTCCAGGACAGTAAAGACTCTAGAAACAGTATGTTTCTAGGAGAAATAATTCAAGGAGTTCAGTAAGATGAGTAAACAGAACAGAAGATTAAGGAGAATACTTAGCAGTTATTTTCAAAATATTTTGGTTTTATGAAAAAAAGAGATTAAGCCACTCTATGTGACTCTGTATGATTGAACTAGAAAGAATGAGAAGAAAATAATAAAAATAGATTTTTAGCTCACCATAAGAAAAACTTTTCTATTTTTTAATGGAACCATTTATTTTGGAAGGCTTATAGAATAATGGAAGAGTATGAAAATTTGGAATTAAATGGATTCCAATTTGAAACCTATCCCTGTCTGTTCCCAGGACTACAAGGCTGACTGACCTCTTGAATCTCAAAGTCTAATGTATGAGAAAAACACCATCTACCTCAAAAAGAGATTGACAAGAGACACATGATATGAATGTAATAATTATTATGTATGTAAATGAGATTTGTATGTAAAATTGGTACCAAGTAGATATGTAAAAATAAAGGCTGTTTCAATAACAGTAATTATTAGTGGTAGTTTAGGAACAGGGAAGCTGGGGCCAAACTCCTTGGGTTTAAATTCTGGTGCTGCCAATTTGGCCAAGTTAGGTAAACTCTATCTTTGTTTCCTAATTTCTACAATATAGACATTAATAGTACTTACAAGGTTGCTAAAAGGAATTATATAAGATACTGACAATAGTGCCTAATGCATAATATATACTTTATAATCTAATATTATTATGTAATATTAGAAAAATAAATTCATTTCATTCTAGTGAATTTCTTGTCACTGCAAGTATTCCATCAAAGCCTTGAACATCAGAGATGGAAATTTCAGAACTGAATCAGAGGGTCTCAACTAAACTCATTCATCCCCTTATTCAACCAATATTAACTGAATACGTAATACCTGCAAAGGGCATTAGGGTACAGTCATTCCCAAGCTAGTTGTGGATATGAATCCCCACAACATCTCTTAGTAGCTTATAATTTGGGCAAGTTATCTAATCATGATACGCCTCAGTTTCTTCTTTTGTACTGTGTGGATAATCATATTGTTGAGAGGGTTCAATGAGCTATATAGGTAAAGTACTTAGCATAGTACCCGATAGTAATGCATCAAATATACAGATTAGCAGATCAGCTATTATTTTGCCTGTGCCAGGTACAGTTCTAAACACAGAATAAAACAGACTGCTGACAAGGTCCCTGCCTCACAGAGCTTATATTCTTTGGAGAGGTGAGATAGCAGTGATATTTACAAGCAAACAAACATATAACAAGTAATGACAAACACTAATATCAATGATAAGTGAAGAAGAAGCTGCTTAAGGGGATAGGAAGTGATTGGGGAATTCAAGTTCAGATAAGGTCAAAGGAGAGCTCTTGAGAAGCCATGTGGGTATCTGAGGGAAGAACATTTGGGACTAAGAGAAGAAAAGAAAGTTTCTGAGCAGGAGGATGCAAGTTATGTTAAAAGGAACAGCAAAGAGGCCACTATCACTGGAGTGAAATACTGGGAGAGAAGGGCAGCAGGAGAGACAGCAGGTTCCCAGCAGGTTCCCAATCACCCATGGCCTTAGAGACCAAAGTAAGGACAGGGGACTTTGAGTCTGAAGGGAAACAACTGGAAAGCTTAAAGCACAGGAGCAACAAAATCAAACCTGCATTTTAAATGATTCACTCTAGCAATGACCTCTAATGAATGATTTGACTCAGAGGTTCTAGAATTTAATCATTCCATTGGTGACAGAGAGACATTTAAGTATCTGGGAAATAGAAACAAACGTATCATGATAGCAGAGACTGCAGCATTTCTGACTGCTTAAAAGTTGAACATCCAAACCCAACAACAAAGTTGCTACATTCAAAACAATTTTCAGGGAAGAACAGAAAACTGGAGGAACAAAACCAGGACTATGCTACTGACAGGGGTGGAGTACCTTTCAACACAGAGGGGGTCCTTTGTAGCAACACAAACCCGAAGAGCAAAGTGTCAAACACTAAGATTTCCTAATCTCCACTGCAAAACTAAGGAGAAAGATAAAGGAAAAAACAAAGGAAAGGGGCAGGGGATGCTTTTGGCGCATGGAGGTGATGGGAAGAAAAATGATTTAATAAGTCAAAATTGCTCAGATTTAATCACATTTATGGAATTCTGGGTATCTTTTCAAGGGAGCTGAGTAATTTTTAGAATAGCAATGTTTTTCAAGAGCCAGCCTTGGCCTTGGCAAGGAAATGGTTATAACTGAAGATATGGAGCTATGTAGAATTCAGAAGGAAACCAAATCTCTGGAAAAAGTGAGGCTTTTTTTGGTTCATTGTAAAGGAACATAAATTAGTCTCAAACCCACAATCTCCGCCTATCCCCCAACTTCCCAGAGTCCTGCGCAGCCCATACAAAGTGGAAGTGTGCCAAAACCAACAGTGTGGGCCAGAGCTCTCTGGATGCAGGGTGGGATGAGGTTGGGGGGGGAATGGAATCACTTTAAAGCAATGCCACAAAATGGAGACTAAATAATCACTGAGGGCGTTCAAAATTCACTAGGAATGGGATATGCTTAAGAAAAATCAGAGCATGGATGCCCCACTCCATCATTGAAAAAAGAAAAAAAAAACAGAAAAGATCAGAGATAATGAAACAAAGCAAAACATACCTGTTCTCTTATTGGTCTTTAATTAAAGCATAAAATACCCTCCCTCTCCACTCCTCCCAGCCACCCAGGTAGGGAATAGGGAACCGGCTGCAGCTCAGGTGAAGGCTTTGGCCTTCCAGCTACAAAGAGGGGAGATAGCAGACAATGGAACTGGTGATTCATTACAAAAGAATACACTCTGAACAAGCGGCCTGCTGCCACATGGGCTCACTGCACTATTTAAAGGAGCAGCAACCCCCTTTCCAACCTCCCTTATTCTGAACACCTTCCCTCCTCTTGGTCCTGATGGAAAACAGATTTTGCAGAAAATGCCAGCAAAGCACTGAGCTGTCCAAGAAAGGGGGGGGCTTTGTGTTTCACAGAAACTGGCAGTCTTACGCTAGAGTAGAGTACAAAAATTTTCTTTCACATCCGCGCTGTAAAATCTTTTCCTTTAGGCCTAGTATACTTTCCCTTTCAACAACAAATAGTATAATCTTTTCTTATTAATTGGCTTTAAAGTCATTTCATAACTTTGTTTTCCTAATTTGACACGTATTATGAGAATGAATTCTCTTATTTTTATTATTCCATGCTGTTATTTTCACAGATGTGAGGAGATGCAATAATTTGATTTACATGTTCTGAAATAAGGGTATCTCAGTGAAATACTCCCACAACATATACGTGGATAACGGATAAAAAGTTATTTTTTCCAAAGTCACACAGCCATGTCTGTCTACTGTATTAGAATCCTGTAATTAAATTGCCATTTGCCTTTTTTTTAAGCAAAGCTCTGATAAATTATAACAGAGCCTTATAAGCCAAAACCAAGCCTTATAAAACCAGAGCCTATACAGTGAGCGTACACAGTGTGCAGCTACTTATACGGATCTAAGCGTGTGAGGAGAACGGCACCCACTGAAGGCCCTTCACTTTCTTCCACCAAGTGAGCCCTGGATAGCACAGGATATAGAGATGTTAAAGACAAAAACCTCGGTGACAAAACAGTGAAAATATAGCTAAATTCTTTTCTCAGTATACTAGTTAAGACACTAAAGACCACAATAAACCGTTTAATTTTGATAACTGAACCCTAAACACTGCAGACAATTTCTACCCAGAAAGCTTATGTCATTACCAAATCGTGGGATTTGACGTCTGGCTAAAAAACAAACAAACAAAAAAAAAAAAACAAAAACAAAACTAACCCTCTCCTTGAAAAAAATCCACAGTGAAACTGACAACCTTATGACTTGAACCTAGCCAGACCCCAGACTGGGACTTGAACCCACGTGCCTATCACCTAGACAAATAAAGATTTGGCCTATGGCCCTTTTGATTTTTTTTTCCCTCTAGATTACTAGCAGTTAACTATGTATGTGACATTAACATAGAAAGTGCATACAAAAAACAAACATGCTGGTATAGTGAAAATTCACAAGGTTGATGTTCTATACTTTCCATTTGCATAGATTCAGGATAGGCAAAAATGAGCTACTTCTTCAGCATTCACACATACTGAGAAAATCATGATTTTAATCCATTAGAATTCTTAACCACCAAAAAAAAAAAAAAAACAACAAAAAACACTCTCTTTCCAGTCCCTACTTATCTCTTCTGCTTCATTCCTAAAATTAGTTTCCTTCAATACTGATTATTAAGAGCACGATACTATGTGTGCAAATGCTTGTGCACTCTAACTTGGGCTTGTACACACTTGCTCCTCTTAGACACTCCGGAGAGAAGTTCCCATCATGGCTCAGAGGTTAACAAATCCGACTAGGAATCATGAGGTTGCGGGTTCGACCCCTGGCCTTGCTCAGTGGGTTAAGGATCTGGCGTTGCCGTGAGCTGTGGTGTAGGTCGCAGACGTGGCTCTGATCCCGCGTTGCTGTGGCTGTGGTGAAGGCCAGCAGCTACAGCTCCCGTTAGACCCCTAGCCTGGGAACCTCCATATGCCATGGGTGCAGCCCTAGATAAGGGAAAAAGACCAAAAAAAAAAAAAAAAAAGGAGACAGAAAGAGAGAAACTCAGGGGAAATGCTCTAACAGGCAATGGAAAACCTCTGATTCTAAAAAGTCCTAGTTTAGATAATTCTTTCACTGACTGAAAAAATCTATAATGAAAAGTCAAGTAGTTGAAAAGGCTTCTGTAATAGCTGAGAAAGAAGAGAGTTTGTACCTTTTAATATGGCAGTTAATGAAAACTGAATGAGGGCTCCAGCGTTAAGAAGTACCATCTCCCAAGCAACAAAGACAAGCCAGAAACACGTTTTCTGTTTTTTAAAAGGTAGAGCAATATTTTGATTAAAGAGTTAATCAGGCTAACGATGAAGGGATAAGAAAGTGGAAGAGCAAATATTTCAAGAGTTTCCCCACTCTCCAGAAGGAGGGGTTTCTTCATCATCTCCAAACTCAGATCTGCTAAAAAAAAAAAAAAAAGACTTTGGAAAGATATATTCTTTGAAACTTCCCTTTCCTCTAGGTCACGTTGGGAAAATCTCCCTAACACTTTGCCTCCTTCCAAACAGCACTGCAGGGCATTATATAATATTTAACTGGACAGGGTTCCAGCTCCTAAAATGATGCCTCTACCCAGATAGCCAGCTGACTCTCTCGCCCTCCGGTGGTGACTTAGAGAGGAAAAGAGACAAGAAAATTAAAAAAAAAAAAAAAAAAAAAAAAAAAAAAAAAAAAAAAAAAAAAAAAAAAAAAAAAGGCAACCTCCTTAAAAGGAAAGCACTGTCCAGTGATGAAATTTCCCTACAGAGCATAAAAGCCTGGAGTGAAACTGATCCTAAGTCTGAGCTTAAATGACATGAATGTTCCACAATGCAAATAATCCTCATTGATAAATCAGTCTCTCAACCCACATATAAAGAAAAAAGCATAAAGGGACATATAGAAGTGTGCCAAGACAAAAAACAGCACTGCCAGGGGAAATCAGGGAAGAATATTCACCTTCCCATTTGTCAGGAATGACTTGCTAAAATGCAGCTATTGCCTGGCATAGCCAAAGACAGGCAGAGACGGACAGGGAGAGAGCGCTTTCATTTCCCACTCCCTCTCCTTCAGATGTCTTTTAATGCCCGTGTGACTGTCATTTATACATTCAGACTTGTTCCTCTGCCAGGGAGGGCTCTGCTGCACCTGGATGCTTCTAAGGCTCTCATTGAAAACATCCTCTGCCAGTAACAAAGACACCAAAACGAAACATTTTCCTAGCCCTCATTTTTAATAAGCCATTTAAAGCAAAGGGAGCAGAACTACAGTTCCATAGCCAATCCTGAGAACCTGAAGTGAATCCGGAATGAGATTTTCCTCTAACACAAATTCTTCTGCAATTCTTAAAAGGAAGTGAGCCCCCTTCCCCTCTTTTTGGCAGTCTACAAGAATCTCTCCCTACCTCTGTGGTCTCTCCCTCCCTCCCTCTCCTCAGAACCAAGACAAAGAGGTAGACCAATCCCCACAGGGTCTTAACTGAGCTCCAGCTGCACAGCACAGGAAACAGGAATCTGCTACGGAGCTGGGGGGGGGGGGGTTAGAGAGAAAAAAGGATACGGACACAACACACACACTCACACAAGACTCACGACAGGCACAGACTAACACTTTTCAGCTGCCAGCAATAATTCTGGCCCTTTCTAAAAAGACAGTAGTAATGAAAACTCTGGTGACTATGCCCCACCCCCATATCTTTATTTAGATCTCAGAAAGGAGAAAAGAAACACACGGAGGAAACACAAATCTTACCTGAGTTACCATTTTCTTTTTCTCCATACACCAAATGGAACAGATGATGAGCACTTCAAAGCAGTCGTGCTGGGGCACACCTTCCACAGCTTTCCTTCCACCCCCTCCCCCCCCCCAGCGTAGCTATTTAAGGGTGGTTGGTTGCTCTCCCTCTATCCCGCTTTCCTTCCTTTTTCTTTCTAGTGTTTCTTCCTTTCTTTTCTCTTCCTCTCTGGCAGTCTCTCCCCCTCCTTCTTTCTCCAGCTCCCTCCCATATCTCAGGCAGATGGCTGAAGGAAGCCCCACCCCTGAATGCCGAAGGTAATTAATCAGAGTAGAGCTCCACCTCTTCCTCCTCCCCCCACCCCCTCCCGGCAGGCTGACATCTCCCAACTCCAGAAACAGGCCTGCTGGAGAATGGCAGTTTGGTGTGTGCTTTGCGCGTGCGTGTGTGTGCGTGTGTGTACGTGTGTGTGTGTGTGTGTGTGTGTGTGTGAGAGAGAGAGAGAGAGAGAGAGAGAGAGAGAGAGAGAGAGAGAGAGAAAGCAGAGGAGGAAAGAGGAGAGAGAGAGGAGGAGGGAAGGAGAGGGAGAGAGAGGGAAGGGCAGGCGCCATGTGCAGGCATATTTTAAGGAGTGAGTATCTGCGATGGTGCCATTAATTATATACACAGGAAGTATTCACAGCAGCTTAGCACAGTTAATACAGATTTAAAATATTCCATCTAAGAATATCTGATAATACATAAATGAAAGAGAAATTATTTTTAAAAAAACATTTTCACTGATGTACAGTTTACAGATGCAGTAGATTTAATAAAAGATGAGAAAAGCTGCTCAATGACTGGAAGATTTTCAAGGAATGGAAATATGCAAGAACCTGCTTGTCCTAAACCAGTCTAATGGCTGCAAAGGGCTAAAAGAGGAGGGAGGTAATTTAAGTGCTTATTTTTCCTACTGTAAAAAAATCAGGGGAATCTGAAAAACGTGTCCACAAACATGACTGCTTAAGAAACTTAAGGTGGATACAAATTTGACTGCTTAAAGCTCCCAGCTCTATAGAAATTCTGGTTAACTCAGAATTCACCCTTTGTGTTTCCCAGCCTTCTGCACCTCAGCCTCTACTGAAAAACCTAAACGCTTTCTCATATAGACAGTAACATATATATATATACATACAAACAATGACATCTGTGCCACTACTATAACTACTGACTGTTACTCTAGAGTGCTTATAGATGCAGAAGGTGTGGGAGAATGTTCACTGAACGTAAGAGTTTCTTTTAAGCTCTCTTAGTAAAAAGTCATCATGAAAAAAGCATCAAAGGTGTGAGTGATTCAGTCTAAAAGTCCTGGTCAAAGTACTAATTCTTCCCTTTACAAGTGATCTTGGAAAAGTCTTTAACCTCTGAATACAAGCGTCACAATCTCTCTATTTTCTGTTATTAAATATTCAAATAAAGTATTCTATGTGAATGTTTGATGAGTTTATGATGTTATTCTCAAAAACATAAAGATTCTCTCATTTTTTTAGTATTCTAATAAATAAGATCCTAAAGGTTTTATTACACTTTTTAGTTATGCTCTATTTATTACACTATAATCCCTATTAGAGTACCCAAAGAGCAAAGAAATTAATTGTAGATTAAGCTTCCTATTTAAAAAATAAAACACATAAAAAGATCAAAATTAAAAATCACAAATCACACTGAGAATACATAATTTTTTGGCTGTCTCAATGAGGACTGTTTGGCAAAATGTATAACTAGGCTTTTAAAAAACGTACTGTATAATAATGTCAGTTGGAACACTGCCAATATAACATCATGCTCCCATTCAAATTAATAATCATTTTAATAATTTTGAAAAGAACACGGGAACTACAAATGATCTGGAGAACCTGGGTACTGTGAACCTATAATATGTCAGGCACTATTCTGGACATTTTACAGGTATCTGTATGCTTTTGGTAAAATCCATAATGTTTAAATAAATATGTACAAAAGGATGGGATCTTTCAACATCAGAAAAAAAAACATTAAGAGAAAAGAAATGGGGAGTTCCCTTCGTGGCTCAGTGGTTAACAAATCCGACTAAGAACCATGAGGTTGCGGGTTCGACCCCTGGCCTTTGCTCAGTGGGTTAAGGATCCGGCGTTGCCGTGAGCTGTGGTGTAGGTTGCAGACGCGGCTCGGATCCCGCGTTGCTGTGGCTGTGATGAAGGCCAGCGGCTACAGCTCCTGTTAGACCCCTAGACCCCTAGCCTGGGAACCTCCATATGCCGCGGGTGCGGCTCTACGTAAAAGGCAAAAAGACAAAAAAAAAAAAAAAAAAAAAAAAAAAAAAAGAGAGAAAAGAAATGGATCAGAACTAGGTCTATTCTTATTTCAAGTTTTCAGGAATCATCTGGAAGACAGTCCATATTACATTCTCTGAATTTGCAAATGAAAAGTCTATTTGGATATAAAATGCAGTTGGAAAATTTTAAAGACAAAAAAGAGGTAGGTAGTTTCGCCGGAAACCAGGGCAACGCGGTGTACTTTTGGGAAAGTCTAAATCACAGTTATGAGATAATTGTTTAAGTTTTCGTTTCTAATACAAGAAATTGAGAATCACCGTATACCATTCTTTGAATCCACTGGTCCACGATAGTGCGAGGGGCAAAAGACCTGGAACATCCAGAAGACAGACTCCCCATTCCCCACCACACATACATGCTCATGAAAGTCATGGCTGTCTGGAGGCTTGCAAGCCTCCATACATATGGAAAGACAACAAAGCCCCAAGAAGAGATTTTTAAAAAATAAAAACGAGGGATTCCCACATGCAAAAAATCTAGGACTAGGAAAAAGGTTTCCTTAGGCCTGGTATTCATGCCTCTTTTCTACTAAGACCCATATTTTATACTGCAAATAATGAATTTATAAAAGTCATTACCACAAGAAGGAGTTTTAGCATGAGCTAAAAGTTATAAAAAAAATTGAAGTGATTTTCATAAACTCACTGATCATAGTGAGCACTATACAAACTCAAGGATATTCTGAGTGTGTCCCTGACTTTAAAGGCTGGTGTTATAGGGAACAATCGCTCCCTCGTGCCCACGAGGGAACAGCCTGGATCTGATCCAGCAGAACCACTGGAATCCCCCGGTGACTGAGTGTGCTCAGGAGCGTCCCAAGGAGAAACTCATTTCAGGACATTTTCCGGGCAGGAGCTAGGAGTGAGAGTGGGGGGTTTGAGGAGGTGGGCAGCAAATACACCATAAGAATGTCAGCTAAGGGAGGAGCCCATGTCTGCCCTCACAGATCAGTCCCCAGCTTCCAGCACAGTGCCTGATACATGACAGGTACACAATAAATATTTGTTAAATAAACAAATGAAGAACTTCTCCTGTCTAAAGTCTTCAGTGTTTCACGTAATCCCCATAACTCCAGCTTCCTTTCCCCAATACCAATCAGTGGGTATTTATCTTATTAGAGTTACCAAAGACCAAATTCTACAGACATTTAACACCTTCGACTTATTTGTGGCATTTGGCACTCCCTCCTTTAGGAAACTCTCATTCTCAGCTTCTAATGATACCAGTCGTCCCTGATTTTCCTCTTTCCCTATGCACTCGCTTACCCATCCTACCCTTTTCCCTCTGTCCACCCTCTATGTTGGAACTGCTTGAGGTGTCATCTTAGGACCTCTTTTTATTGCAACCATGGGTCCTTTTTTTTCTTCTACTTTTTAGGGCTGCATCTGCGGCATATGGAAGTTCCTGGGCTAGGGGTTGAATCGGAGTTGTAGCTGCACGCCTATGCCATAGCTTGTAGCAATGCCTGATCCTTAACCCACTGAACGAGGCCAGGGATCAAACCAGCATCCTCATGGATACTAGTCGGGTTCTTAAACCCCTGAGCCACAATGGGAACTCCTACTACATACCCAAGGTGTACAGGTCCTCACACTGGCACCCTGGTGGAAATTTGTTCTCTTCTGTGCATTTCTGTACCGAGAGAGTCCACAATATTCATCAGATTTTTAAAAGGTCACAAATCTCAAAAAAGTTAAATGATGGTCCTCAGTTCCTGCAGCCTCCTGTTGACAGTTTGCTTGCTCCAGGTGATGTAATCCATCCCATTCCTTAATTACCACCCATTTACCTTGAGGATCCCACACTTCTATGTCCAGTCCAGATATCTTGCCTGAACTCCAGATCAAAATAACCAACTGCCATCGGTCATCTCCATTTAGATAGCCAACAAATAGTGGTCATCTCCACTTAGCCATCCAACAAATTTCTCTATTTTAAGAGTCCAAAACTAAATTAAATTTGCGAAATCGAATCACTGATTCATTTAGCAAATGTTTGAGTGCCCACTACGTATGTGCCAGGGACTGTTCTAGACACTGGGGGTAATGGACAAAGGAGATAAAAACCCCTGTGTGTGTGAAGCTTGGATTCTAGTACTCACTCTACCATGTTTGTTTTCTGCGTGAAATGTGGATAAACGTTATAACTTGTAAAAGAGGTACCATTTGTTGAGAACTTACTCTGTGGTGGCTTCTTATCAGGCAACTACATGTATTCTCAGCTCCTTTCATCCTTAAGACAAGATATTTGAATCTCTTTTGTAGAGACAGGGAACTAAGGCTGAGAGGTTAAGTCTCTTGACCAAACTCACCCAAGCTTGCTAGCAAGTTGAAGAGTCCAGATTCAAACCCAAATCTGATGGAGAGTCTGGAATCCTTCCAAGACTCCTCATTCAACACCACACCAAACCAGAAGTAAGTCCCTTTGATTTCTCTGAAATCTGCCCTTTCTTTTCAGCCCTAGCACCATAAATTCTGATCTTATTATTTTTTATATCTCTTTTTTTGACCACACCTGCGGTAGGCAGAAGTTCCTGAGCCAGGGATCAAACTCGTGCCACAGCAGTGATAATGCCAGATCCTTAATCGCTAGGTCACCAGGGAACTCCTGACATTATTTTGTATTGAGCCTCCGATTTATCTCTCTAGATGCCTTCAGTCTATCCCTCTTCTGGTGCAAGCCTGTCTCTGCTGCCAGAGCTTGATCTTTCTAAATGCAAATCTCACCATGCCACTTCCCTGATTAAAATCCTCAACTACTGCCCACAGCCTCCAAACTCTAAGCAGGCACCTAACACATCATGTGGCTTTGGCAACCTGTCCAGAGTCTCTGCTTTCCCTCCCCACACCTGCTTCTCTGCTCCTACCACTCGACATGACTTGCAGTTAGTTCTTCAACGATAGCATGCTTCTGTTCCTTTCTGTTTTATGTTCTTACTCGCTTAAGTGTGGTCTTCTATCTAGCTAATTCATTCTTCAAGGCTCACTTCGGAGACCCCCTGCTCCAGAAAGCCTTTCCTGCCCTACCTGCTCCCACATCTGGCTTAGGAACCCCTTATCCCTGGGCCGTAGTGCCTAAGCTGTGGTTCAGATTGTTTCAGCATAACTTTGACCCACCTGT
This sequence comes from Catagonus wagneri, assembly GCA_004024745.2. NCBI lineage: Eukaryota > Metazoa > Chordata > Mammalia > Artiodactyla > Tayassuidae > Catagonus > Catagonus wagneri. The sequence continues at coordinate 9,005,796 of PVHT021183646.1, forward strand.
GAGCAATCTGACCCTAAAACTGTGTTTCACAGTCCTAACCCAATGTCTGAATACCTAGCAGATGAATAAATGCTTGATGAAATCAAACAGTAATGCCTTGATAGCTATCCATACATGGGTACCTAGGAATGAAGAGTGTCTATGTGGTTATCCAAATACTATAGAAGCATTCTTTTCTTCCCAAAGAGTACTTGGAAATATCTTCAAATTCATAAATTCTTAAGTGTTCTAGAAATCTGAAGATGAAAGGAAGATACGCAAAATGAAAGAATGGGAGAGAGGCCTTATTTTCAACTTTATTAGAATAGTTCAGATTCTAGTCAAAATATACTTGATGACTAAACAAACAAAAAGCTCACAACTTTAGGTGGTCCTGCTCTTCAGTTTTATGTAGATGGGACTCAACTTCCCTACCACCCACTCACATACCAGCAATGCTATAAAAGCAGGTCCAAGAGTCCCTGACCAGAAGACAGGTTTTGCTCACACTTTTCCAGGCTGCCGCTGACACCCTAGTGAAAAGCAACACTAAAGGGACAGGTTGCCTGCAATAATAAAAACTTGTTAGTATAAAAGCTCTTCACAAGAATTTGCATCATGGCTCAGTGGTTAACCAACCCGACCAGTATCCATGGGGATGCAGGTTCGATCCCTGGCATCACTCAGTGGGTTAAGGATCCGGCGTTGCCATGAGCTGTGGTGTAGGCCACAGATGTGGCTCAGGTCTGGTGTTGCTCTGTAGGCCAGCAGCTGTAGCTCCAATCTGACCCCCGGCCTGGGTATCTCCATGTGCCATAGGTGTGGCCCTGAAAAGACAAAAAAACAAAAACAAACAAACAAAAGCAACTCTTCACAGCACCCCCACACAATAACTTTAGGTGTGAATTATTATTTACACCTAATACACTAATAGATATTACTTTCCCAGAAGCATCTCTAAGACAATATTACTTTAATATCCTTTGCCCAGCGCTGCCTTTAATATAAATAAAGCCAAATAACAGATAATTCTGTTATGTCCTAGCTTCTTTTCTCTGGCTTAGGCAGGATTCAGTTAAATAGAATCCATCAAAAAAAAAAAAAAAAGATGAAAGCAAAATTTGAAATCAATTGCTTTAGACTTTATGTGCTTACAAAAACCAAATAACTGTCCTATTCATTTCTTGTCCCCCAAATCAAACCTTTAGAATAAGACTACAGATAGCATACACTAAGACACAGATGAAGCCAAAGAAATTAGAAAACATCACTTCAGAAATTATTAACCAGATTTACATAACATACTCTTTAAAATATCTTTAAAATATCCCAAACTCTAGACAACTAGAGTCATATATACAATTGAAACGTGTGTACCGTCTCTGCATTCTCTGGGAGATTACAGAAAAGGTTCTCGGACAAGAATTAAAAGGGATGGGATATGAACAAGTTTATGAATAACCGGATTACCAAGAAAATACATGATTAATCTATGAAAACTGAAGTGTACTGTTTCGTCAATAATAAAATATGCTATGTCCTCATTACTAAATTACTGGAGATTCTGCTGGTTCTCTTCACCACTAAATCCCTGTGCCTGGCATAGTAACTAACACACAATACACATTCAAAAAACATTTGGTGAGCAATGAACTAATTCAAAATGAGAAATTAAAGCATATATCTATATATCTATATCTATATCTATATATCTATATATATATCTACACCAAGGTCACCCTCCCAAGAAGAAGTGGACAGCCCGTGGCCTGACTGACTCAGCATTCCGTAGAGCTAAGCATTCTCTTGGCAAACGTTTAGAAAGGCCACTTTCTGTCTCTCAGTCTTCCAGATGCCTAATATCCTTAAGCTGTACTTGGCTGTCCTAAACCACCAAAGCAGGATTCTTAACTACACCTCCAAATACACAAGACCCTGCTTCTTCTCCCTCCAGCTGCCCCACTTACCTCAAAATGATGATCAGTGCCAATGTGTTCAATGAGTGACAGGTTAAGTAAAAGTAACTTGGGAAAAAACTATAATAGATGAACCCCTCACTTGCAAAACCAGTTATCATATAACATAAAATTTACCAACTTAGCCATTTTTAAGTATATAGTTCAGTGGTATAAATACAGTGCACCCTTGAAGAACACAGGTTTCTACTGTGCAGGTCCACTTATACGTAGGTTTTTTTTCCACTGAATATGCATAACATTCAGCAGTTGGCTGAATCCAAGGATGCAGGCCACAGATATGGATGCCAACAATAAAGTTACATATGGAGGATTTTCAACCCCACAGAGGGCTGGTGCCCCTAACCCCCAAATTATTCAGGGGTCAACTGTATATTCATAATTTGCTACCATCACACCACCATCCATCTCCAGAACTCTTTTCATTTTTAAAAACTGAAACCCTATACCCATTAAACAATAATTCTCCTTTCCCCTGTCCCCAGGAGTCCCATTCTATTTTCTGTCTCTCTGAATCTGACTACTCTCTAGGTACCTCATATAAATAGAATTATACAATTATTGTCTTTTTGTGACTGGCTTATTTCATTTAGCATAATATCCTCAAGGCTCATCAATGTTGTTGCCTACGTCAGAACTTCCTTGCTTTTTAAGTTTGAGTAATATTTCACTGTCTGTATATACCACGTTTTAGTTACGCATTCACAGATACTTGGGTTGTTACCTCTACTTTCTGGCTGCTGACAATAATACTGCTATGAACGTGGGTGTACAAATATCTTTCCAAGGCCCAGCCTTCAATTCTTTTGGCTATATATCCAGAAGTAGAACTGCTAGGTCACATGGTAATTCTATTTTTAATTTTTTTCAGGAACCCCATATGGTTTTCCGTAGCAGCTGTACAATTTTACATTCCTATCAACAGTGTATAAGGGTTCCAATTTCTCCACATCCTTGCCAACACTTGTTATTTTGTTTTGTTTCGTTTTACAGTAGCTATCCTAACAAGTTATATTTTAACCATCCAGTCAGAGGCAATAAATGTCTAATCCAAAAGAATAATCTCAAGAACACTTTCTCAAATAGATTTTTCATGGGTAGGGAGACTATATTCATTTTCCTTTAAATCATATCTAGCAAACCCCTGTCTACTCACTCGGCCTGTATTTAAACTGACTTTGCCCAGATTTGGTCCCATAAAAAACTAAAAAATAACCAATTTCAAGTGCATACTCTTAAGACAGGTATGATTTTATTAACCATAAGAGCAATAAAAGGTCAAGTACCTAAAATACTTCATTGCCCTATGCTGAGAACTCACCTTGTTTCATTATCTCAACTTTAGCAATTCTAGAAACACTTAATTTAAAAAATAGGTGCAAAACCTTTAATTTAAAAAAAACTGTTCAACTATGTCCTCAATAATTTCCAACTGCATAATACACGGCTATAAAACCACAAGTAGTATGCAATGAGAAGCTTTGATTTAACTAAGTACAAGGATGTAACAGAAGCTAAACAGAAAATTTTATAACTATAGTTGAGACAAGAGTTTGGGTAGCAAACAACCATCTAATACTCATTTACAAATGCACTGGAAAAAACCTGTTACTGTAACAGAATTAATAAATACGACTGTTGTGGATGTTTTGGATCCTTCAACTTAAAACTGCTTTTTCAGTCACATTAATAATTTCCCTGATGTGATGAGAATGTACTCTTAAATTTTAATATCCTATTACATGCATTTCTAAGCTACCTTAATTTCAGATAGAACAAACCTGCTAAATGAAGCAAAGTCAGGAAAGTATGTTTCAAATACTGAGCACCACTTTTATCAGTGTTGAATCTTAATGACTGAAAAGATCTGGGGTGGCAAATTTTATCATAAATTTTATCATAAATGAATGAAATTTTACTATAAAAGACTTTATCAATTATGTCTTATGCTAAATAAGAATGCTTAAATCCACTCGGCAACTTTTAAATTTTGGGGGCACTTGGCCAATTTTCTACATCAAAAAATTTATTTTCATATTACAGTTAGTTTTTCCATAAATCTCCAACATCTCAATCTTCTTTGGGAACAGTTTTACTTTTTCAGGTTTTTTTATATTACTTATATTATAGTTATTACAAGTCCCTTACTTTACTAGTTGGGTCTCAGAAATTTACTGCTCACAGATGTTTCTACTCAAAAGCACATCAATGATTACTGGTAAGAAGCTTTGCTTCAAATCTCTTCTCATGACACTTCCAGCCTTGGCATAAAACAATAGATGGGTGTTACATAGACCCATCTATTGTTTTATGCCAGTAAAGAAATAGTTGATAGAGAAATGAGGCCCATAAATATATCAAAACCTTATTATGGAAAATATATACTTGATCTGAATAACTCAAAACAATGGAAAGTTATATAGTTAGTATAAAAACATACAGTATAGACCAAGTGTTGGAATATCGTTAAAGAAATAGAACATCTCCTCCCACACGGATTTGAAGGGGAGGGGTGAGTTTACTCTGGAAGGCTTACTCAACAGGTCCAATTAAAAATAGCCTGGTTTGGCCTTTAGGCCCCAAATACCTAAGAAGATGTACTGGCTTGTTTGTCACTTCCTTTAACACTATGCATTTCTGTCCAAACCAAAACTGAGGAGCCAATTATTGGAGAAATGGCTTTTTGAAAGGAGAAAATAATTAAATGTCATGAAAACAAACTAAATCAAACTGAGAAACCAAGTTGCATCTGTAATTCAGAATTAATTGTATTAATCGTTTTTAGGTGCCTAGTCTAGATTTTCAGCACAGCTAACATTTCACAGAATCATGATCATCTGGTCCAAACTCTTCAGTTTATACACAAGGAAAGTGAAGTCAAGAAAAATGAAGTGATTTGCACATGAACATGGAGGTAGGTGGTTAACACCGGAGCTTGAATCAGAATCCAGAGTCCTTAACTTCGGCTTCACTCCCTACACTACTACTAACTTAAAGGCACATAGTTATTCCGGAATATGCTTGATAAAGGCTTATTTCCTACAATTCTAGATTTTAACAAGTTAATAACTATAAAATGGCTGTAATTTCATTACCAAAGTCTAAAATGTTATGTTGCACGTGGAGAGAGTGCCCTCTACTGTGTATTACCTTTCTGAAAAACACAGCTACACTGGAAACTGCCATCAACGCTCATTTACTCTAAACGAAGCCTGAAGTTCACTGTGATATATATGATGGCTTAGATATGTTATATTTATAATGCCAAGCCCTATATTTAAAACATACACCCATGCACATGTATGTAAACTCCTCCTCCCTTACCCCAGCACACACACAAATCCCTGAAGCTTCAAAACTTCTAGGATTGAAAGCAACCACCCCTGCCGAGCCCTCAATACCATAAAACTCACATTTCCTGTTATAGCAAATTAGCAAATAACTTTGGGGAATTTATGCTCTAAATGGTACCAGGCCAGAAGACAGGAAGCTTGTAAGCATTTCATCCCACCATAAAACCCTCACATCAATCAATTACTATCTAGAAAACAAGGTATAACCCTTAGCTTACCTGGACAACAGGATATTGATAATCCATACAATACACACCATACATAGCAAAGGGGGAAAAAAATCTTCAGATAAAGAGAGTACAAAAAGTGTCTAAGCTTTCGCCTTGTTTGATCTGGCTGTCCTGTGCAAAGGAACTAGGTAGCACCAAAAAATCCTTGGCTGACCTCCAGTCTACGCGGATAGGTATGTTGGCTCAGATGATGAAGAAAGAGCTTGGTTCAGCCCAGGCTTCCACCCCAATTAATACTCAACACTACACAGAAGAAATGTTCAGGGAAAAGCAAAAAAAAAGCTCCAGCTCAGTTACTAGTTATAAACTGAAAACTACACTAGAGATTGCTGTTACTGTTGGTTTTAAACTGACAACTCCTCCAGAAACTCAAGAGGCAGAGAATGACAGACAGCCAAGAAAAGGAACATGGGCTCCTTAAAGTGGTACACACACAAACGGTAGGAAGCACAAAGTATCCAGGATCTAAAATGATTTATATATTCGAGGCTTTAAGTACGTCACAGGGAACACTCCCAATCCAGGACGTGGAAAGGCAGATGGGACTGGTATTATTTCTCTATTTCTTCTTGGGCGGGACTGCGCGCACGCGCATGCACGCGCACACGCATACACACACACACACACAACTTTCTGTCTCCAGCAGAGACAGGTGTTAGGATTAACAGTACAAAATCCTTCTGCTATGGAAAGGAATGGGAGAAAAATGAAGTCACACTGCTACATGCAGTAAAAGGAGCTCTTTCATGACACCGTATGTTTTTGTATCATTTAACACCTCCTCCACTGTGCCTTAACAGAAGCTAGGACAGCTGGCAGGATCAGCTCTAGAAAAGAGGAAGGTGGCCCCAACTCAGAGGCAACATGAGTCCACTGGAGACCTTCAGATATGCCAGATACTCTGTCAGCTGTTCCAATCAAACATGGGAGGATTAACTCCGGCTGCCTGCAAAGAGGTGGGGGTGGAGAGGTCTCCACAGAAAGCCAGTTGCTTTTCCCCTTTTAGGAAAAGCTGCTATACCCACCCTCCCCTAGATACAAACACACATGTGTGCACATATTTCTATAACAGATATTAAAAGCGGTAACAAACATGGACAGGTGTTAAAGAGTTGACTTTCAGAGGCCAAATGGCCCATCTAAAACCAGAGAACGGCTAAGTAATTCTTAGAAACTAGGACAAAGAGTGACCAGAAAGTAAAGGTAAATTCCCAGGAAGAAAGACACACCATTTCTGTCACTCTTAAATCCCCTACGTGGGGTAAACACTCAATTCAAAATGATCAATAATTCTTAATTAGTTTCAGGGTCTCCGATCTCCCTAATCTAGGAGAGCCAGTAATATAACATCTTTTAAGCAAGATCAACCCAGGAGGACTATTTGCAACTGGGAGGCATTTGTAAGAATTTAAGTCTTATGGTGCCCACTCTGCCTCCAGTGTAATTTTTCTCCTTTTATGGTCACTGCAATTTATTTTAGTATTGTTCTGGAGAAATTGTTTTTAAGAGTCAAAATGCCTTAGTACATTTAAGATAGATCTCTTGGTTAAGCATTTACCTTAAATTGGTTCTAAGAGATGAGGAGGACTACTACCACATACTGGATTATTTTCAGATTGCTGGTACTGATTCTATGTGTATTACACACGAGGAACAATAATAAATCAATCAGTATCATTAAAGAAATTTACTGAGTATCTACTCTATTCAAGGTAGTGTAGGGTGTTAAGTACTGGAGAAATGAACACAGTTCTGTTACCAAGGAATTTGCAGTTTATGGGAGAATAAATAAGTACATAGGTAAAAGCAAAAGGCAAAACAATGCTACAGCCCCAAATTAAACACTGTAAGCAACTTCTCATACAGGCAATAACATTTTTAAAAAGCTGCTCTTAATAAACATGTTCATAGTGTCACTTTCTCACCACTAAAACTGTAAGACCCTGCTGTGCCAATTCTTAACAGAGATTGTCTAAGCCTTACAGTATTTTTGATCTGATTCGCCATAACTTAAAGGCCTGTAATATACAGTCTAGTTGTCCCCAATATGGTGATTAAAATGGTAATTAAGAAAGGACAAAAAGGATGTTTCTGCAGTAAAGGCTGATACTAAATTTTCCCTTCTAATCAGATCAAGTAATTCTCCAGTCCTTCTTCCTCCTGTACACTCTGCCGTCCCACCTTCCGTCCACTTCCTTTCATACACAGCAGTACTGGCCACACCCATAGCTTGTAAACTAGTGTCTTGGTCACTATTACATCTTCTTGGAATAAGGGATATTAAGATTCTCTTGATATGAATACTGGGAAATGATGATCCTTATAACAAAAAGGGCCATGAAAATCAACTATGGCTGACAAACTTAACCTTCATGAGGTAACTCAGTTCAATATCTGATGGATTAACCTCAGGAGATGGGATTTTCCCCAATTTAAGATGACAGACTATAACTCAAATTCTAGAACTGACAGAATTTCAGACTGAAAGTGGTCCCCAAATGTATTATTGAGGATCTCATCAATTTCTGGAGCTTTAACTTCTTCTTGAGGGAAGATCTACGCATACTGGGTGAAAAGATGTGATGATATGTGTGTTATTAAAGGAAAAGAATATTGTTGAATAGTGGGTTAGAGTGTAATTCCATATTTGTAACTGTACATATGTACCAGTATGTTAATCAATACATTATGTATATAATTTATAAGCTTTACGTGTCTTAACATATTAAGTTAAACATTATATATATTTATATACACATATACATATACAACTTGACATACACACAATATGTGCCAAAAAAGTATATATTACATTTACATGCTCACACAGACACACATGGATACACATACATATCATAGGCATAAGACAAAACCAACACCTCTAGGGGGTGGGATAGTGGAAAGGTAGTTGGTTTTTACTTATTACTTTCAGAGGTAAACTTCTAATTTGTTCAAATATGTTTAAATTAGCATTTATTGCTCCTATAATTTATCTTTTTGTAAGTGTAAGGGAAACAAAACAGATTTTACTTTGAGTGTAAGTACTTTAAAAATTAATAATACCCTCTCAGTCTCTAATTCATATTATCACATTTGCTTTACTTGACATGATGGTATAAATAAAAACTCTCATTTAATACTGGAGGATTTAGATGATAAACAAGCAGTGCCCAGGTGTCATTTAAATAATGAACCCTTCAGAAAAATGGCAAAATTATTCAATATGTGAATTACAACTCCCTATAGTACTTCTTGTCTTTTAGCTCTTTCTGTAATTTTTTTTGTTATAATTTAAGATCAGTATTTGGTCAAACTAAAATTCTAAGACATACTTGTGAAAAGAAAGGCAACCTTTTATCAAAAAGACATCATACTACAAAAGATCAAATTACAAATGTTAGGGTTAAAGGGTTTCTCTCCTTTCCTGACATATAGTCTTTCTGAAGACTAATGAAGCCTTTGTTATTGACAGAGATTCTATACATGGGTCAGAAGTTCAACATCACTGTTTCAATATTTTTTCTCATTTTCAAAGAGATTTAAAAAATCGAAACAAAAAATATAAATAAATATTTTCTTTTTCTTTTTCTTTTTTTTTGTCTTTTTGCCTTTATGGAGAGCCACACTCGTGGCATTTGGAGGTTCCCAGGCTAGGGGTCTAACAGGAGCTGTAGCCGCCGGCCTTCGCCACAGCCACAGCAACGCGGGATCCGAGCCGCGTCTGCAACCTTCACTACAGCTCACGGCAACACCGGATCCTTAACCCACTGAGCAAGGCCAGGGATCGAACCTGCCACCTCATGGTTCTTAGTCGGATTCGTTAAACACTGAGCCACGAAGGGAACTCCTAAATAAATATTTTCAACTCAGAAATTACTGTGAAGCGATTCCCTCCCTCAGAACAGACTGCGTATTCCCTTTAAATTTTAAATACCATTATATTCATTCACAAAAAAATCCCAGACATAAAAAGACTGATTCTCCACAATAAGCTCAGGGTTATTTGCTGACAATTCCAATTTACACCATTTGAAAAAGTACACACTATACAATATCAACCATGTACTTCAAAAAAGAAAAAAGAGACAGAGGAAGGAAGGCAGGAAGGAGGGGAGGAAGGAAGGGAGGGAGGAAGGAAAGAGAATAGTTGATACGAGGCAAAGGGCTAAAAATAGAACCTTAAGGAATACTCACTTCTAGAAGGCAGAAATAGCAATAAAGGATAAAAAGATTAAGTAGGATTGTGTACTATTCACAAAATCCAGGACACAGAGGGCATCTGTGACTTTTCTTCTATCCTGTGTCCCTTACACTAGGGCAAGTATTCCATAAATTTATAGTGGAGATGAGTATATAACAACGACAAGCAGAAATACAGAAAGGTAAAAGAGAATGAGAATTTAGAAAAGGTGACTGATTTCAGCAAATAGGAGATCAAGAGATATTTTGAAAGAGAACTGTAAAAAGATGGAAGCAGAATTGATCAGAATGAAAAAGAGACATGATGCCTGCATATAAACTTTAATGAAACTCTCTACCTTGTACCTCTCTGTCTTTCAAGTGGCAATTAAATACAAAAATAATTATCGATACATTCAACTACCCACTGTGGTCTCTATCAAGGTGAATTTTTATCTTGTTTTTGTTTTTGCTTCTGTGCCTATCTTAAATGCTATTTGCCCCATGGATCGCCTCCTGATTACTTTCAGCTAGAAATAATTTGTCTTTTTTCTGAACATCATGATGCTTTATTGTTGACTTACAGCACTTAGTACTTTCCATACGCTTTTAGGCATACTTTTTTAACTGGGTGATTTCTTAAAGGGTAGGATCTGTCTGCTCCTTGGTATTTCTCTCAAAGAATTAAGCCAGTACCTTTTACACAGATATGAAAAAGGAGGGTCTGTAATTACTTGAGAATACAAATCAAAGGTAAATGAATTAATCAGCATGCACAGAACATCTCTTATTTGTTCATTCAGTCAGCACTCAGTCCTTCAACCAAGATATTCCTAACACTGTATGAAGATCTAGGAACAGAAAAAGCTCCTAAGGACTGACAACAGGTGAGAGAAGTAGAAAATAATGAATACCAAAAAACCGTTTGATAAATGCTGTACCTATCACTGTGTAGCTTGGGAGAAAAATAACGAAGTAACCACTGCTGCTGCTGCTGCTGCTGCAGCCACCGCTCGCCATCTACTTTCCCGGGGTGGAGAAAACCACGAGCAGCCAAGCCTGGAAATGAACTCTGAAAAGCTAGTAAGATGTGCAAAAAAGCCAAAAGATTATTCAAATAACTATAAATATATGCAAAAAAGTCAAAAGATTATTCAAAAATATTCATACAAGATTTCTATTGGTTCTAAAGTTACTGTGAGAACTGCTGAATTTTTTACACCAATGGAAATGCTTTAAATTATATCTACCAGAGAACAAATCACAGTACAGAAACACTCCTTTGTCTGACCCACGGCCCCAAAGAAAGCATGGGGATAACGATGTGTGCCATGCTGTGGCAGAAATGCAGTATTCTACGGAGAGTGACACATAGGACATGCGAACTGTGAGGCCAGGAGTTCGTATTTTTGTTAGAAGGTCTTTCATTCTAAATGAGTACTACTAAGAGGTAAAATGTATCCTTAAAGGACAGGACAATAGACATTCATTCTAAATCCATAAAGATGTATCGTACGTACACAAAAGACAAGGGTAATGATAGAAACTTCACAACAGAAAATAATTGTAAATATTCTGGTACTGTTAGGGAACTACGTCTACAAATGATTCCACATAGCTACCTTATATAATAGAGACTTTTACCTTCCACAGAAACTTTCATCTCAATTAACTCATGATGTTTCTGTGAGAGATTACAAAAAATGGTCACAGTGTTCCACAGACCCCCATCTAGAGTGTAATTTCCCCCTCTACCCCTTGAGTTTGGTTTTAGCTTTGTGACTTGCTTTGGCCACTGGGACATCAGCAAGTGTGACACAAGCAGAGGCTGACAGGTGCTTGCTCACGGAGACTGGCCCGCTCCTGTGCCTCTCTGGAACCCTGAGACTACCATGTGAAGAACTGTGAAGGATGAGAAACCAAGAGGGACGAGCTGTTCCAGTTGAACCTCCCAACCAATTAATTAGCTTGCCAACTGCCAGACATGAAAGTGAGGTCATCCTAGACCATCTGGACCCAGCCAAGCCAGACTGGAAAAACCAACCAAATTCCTCACCCACAGAATTGTGAGCAAATAAATGATTAATATTGTTTTAAGCCATTAAGTTTGGGGGAGGTTTGTTATGCAGCAAAACCTAACTGACATAAACTTATCGCATAACATTAAAAAGTACATCAACACTGGCATCAATATCACTCTTAATTACTGTAGCTTGAAATCAAGCTGTGTTAGCTTTCTTTGTTCTTTTTCAAAGTTGCTTTGGCTCTTTCAGGTTACTTATATTTTCACATGAATTTTAGAAGCAGGTTACTAATTTCTATAAAAGTCTTGTTTGCATTTTGACTAAAATTACATTGAATCTATAGATCAGTTTGGGGAGAATTCCTATCCTAGGAATATCGAGTCTTCCAGACCATGAACATAGTATATCTCTCCACTTCATCCCACTATTCAATAATAGATTTTTAATGATTGTGACTATCTTTTTTCTAGTATGTGCTAACATAAAATGCTATTCCTGAGGTATAGTGTACCTCATTACCAGTTTTCTGAAGTCCACTAAATCCCATAACATTCACATCCTTATAAGACAATGTGGTATTGGTGTCAACAAAGAAAAATAGATCAATGGAATAGAAGAGAAAGTCCAAAAATAGAGCCACAGGTGCAGAGGCAACTCAGTGGAGAAAGAAGTCTTTTCAACAAATGGTGCCAGAACAACTGGGATCCATATTCAAAGAAAATGAACTTAGATCCATAACTTATGCCATATGTAAAATTTAACTCAAAATGAACCAAAGACCTAAAAAATGTAAAACATGAAACTGCAAAGCTTCAAAAAGAAAACTTCTGCAACCCTGGATTGAGCAAAGATTTCCAAGATATGAAACCAAAATCAGAATTCGGATAAGAACAAACTAATAAACTGGACTTCATTAAAAACTTCTGCTTTTCAAAAGACACTGTAAGGAAATTTTTTAAAATGAAAAGACAAGCCATAATTAAGAGGAAACATTTGCAAAGCATATATTTGGTAAAGGATGTCCAGAATATACAAGACCTCTCCAAGTAATCCAGCTTTTTAAATGGGCAAAAGATTTAGACACTTGACCAAAGAAGATATACAGATATTAAATAGACACTTGAAAAGATGCTCAACAGCAGTACTTATTAGAATATTAAAACCATAACAACACCACTGCATGCCTATTAGGATGACTAAAATTAAAAAGACTGATGACATCAAGCACTGGAAAGGCTATGGAGGAAGAGAAAGTCTCAGATACTGCTGGCAGGAATGTTAAATGGTACAACCAACATGGTAATAGTTTAGTAATTTCTTAAAAGATAATTATTCACCTACCATATGATCTATGCATTCCACTTCTAAGAATTTACCCAAGAAAAATGAAAACATATCTATACAAAGATGTGTACATGAATACTCATACGGCTTTATGTGTCGTAGAAGAAAACTGAGAATGACCTAAATGCATGATAAATGATGAATAAACTGTGGTATATCCATAATGGACTTTTTTTTTGTCTTTTTTAAGGGCTGCAGCACCCTCAGCATATGGAAGTTCCAAAGCTAGGGGTCAAATCAGAGCTACAGATGCTGGCTTAGGCCACAGCCACAGCAATGTGGAATCTGAGCCATGTCCGTGACCCACATCACAGCTCATGGCAATGTGGGATCCTTAACCCACTGAGTGAGGCCAGGGAACGAACCTACATCCTCATGGATAGCAGTTGGGTTCATTCCCGCTGAGCCACTATGGGAACGCCCCATAATGGACAATTATAATTAGTAATAAAAATAAACGAACCATTGGAATATAAAATAACTTGGATGAGTCTAAAAAGAAGAGAGTATTTTATGATCCCATTTTTTATAAGATACTGGAAAATAACAACTAAACCATAGCATCAGAAAGCAGATTAGTGGTTGTTTGGAAATGTGAGGGAAGTGGGTGGGGATTGAAAGGATTATGAAGGGGCACCAGGAAACTTTTGGAGATGATTAATTTATTTGTTATTTTGGTTGTGGTGATTTCAGGGTGTATACATATGTCAAAACTTAAATTATAAGCTTTACATATGTGCAGTTTATTGTATATCAATTATACTTCAACAGAGCTGCTTACAAATTAAAATAACTGAATTCCCGCCCTACTTTCTTTAATGAATTTGCAGAGGGCTGCTTAATTTTCTTTTGTGGTGGGGTGGGGTATGGACTAGTACGGGGATATGGGGGAAGTCACCAGTATGATCTAAAACATTACAGAAAAAAGTCTTGTAAAAAAGAAGATAATGGATATGGTGGCAAATTAGGTATGAGATTTAAGCAGAAGTGAAAAGGCAAGTTTTCTGAAAGTTACGTTTTTTTTTTCTTTTTTCTTTTTAGGGCTGCACCCACGGCATATGGCAGTTCCCAGGCTAGGGGTCGAATTGGAGCTGCAGCTGCTGGCCTCAGCCACAGCAATGTTAGATATGAGCCTCATCTGTGACCTACACCACAGCTCAGGGCATCGTCAGATCTTTAACCCACTGAGCAAGGCCAGGGATCGAACCCACATCCTCATGGATACTAGCTGGGTTCATTATTGCTGAGCCACAGTGGGAACTCCCTGGAAATTACTTTCGATTAGTCTAGGTTAGTCCCCTGCTACACACTCCCCTTAGCACTTTTCAACTTATCATCTGTGTAATTTCTGCTTCTCCTACTCCAGGAGGGAAGGCACTATAGAGTCTTTTTTTCTTTTTCTTCCTTTTATGGCTGCTCCTGCAGCATACGGAAGTTCCCAGTCTAGAGGTCAGATTGGAACTACAGCTGCTGGCCTATCCCACAGCTACAGCCACAGTAATGCCAGATCAGAGCTGCATCTGCAACCAACACTACAGCCCACCGCAATGCCGGATCCTTTAACCTACTGATCCTACAGGGATCGAACCACATCCTCAAGAATATGAGTTGGTTTCTTAACCCACTGAGCCACGATGAGAACTCCAGGCACTACAGAGTCTTATTCCTTAAAATATCCCTAATAGCCAGCAGACTGTCTGATTGGTCTACACAAGCAACACACTATGTGGTTAAGAGTCCAGGATGCTGAAGTCAAATTGAAGCTCCACCACTTCTAGGTGTGTAACTCCAGAAAAGTTACTTAACGTCTCTGCCTCAGGTCCTTCAACTGGAAAAAGAAGAAAATAACAATACCTATCTCACAGGGCAGGTGCAATGATGAAATCAGCTACCATATGAGCAGGCTTGGCTTACAGTGAACGTTACAGCTGTCATTACCATCATTAGGGCGTCATCACCATCATCACCAATAATTTAAGAAGGGCATCTAAAGGAGACTCAGAATTACTGATTTATGAAGTCAGATCAATATCTGAGGAATAGGTGGCCTCAACAGGAATCAGAAAGTATGTAAGCTCTACATAATTGCGTCAGGAGGAGGAAGACGGAGCTCCTACACATATGCAGTATAGGGCAATACACTTCTGCTGAATGACTTCCTCAAAGTGAGAAGACCATGCTTGACCAAGAAGGGAATATCAGTAAATAAAGCAGCAGAGAAAGTACAAACGACTTTTATCCCAAAGCGAATCTCTTCAAGTGCAAGGCAGGTAACATTCTCGAGAACCCTTGTGTTCAAAACGAAAAGCTAACCACGAGGCGAGGCCATGAGGTCTTGAACATGTAACTGCCTCTGCCCGTGGTGGTGTTCACCATGCTCGTGCTTTATGGATGGACTGCCAGGCATCACCTGACACTCATCCCTACTGGGGACAGGAACAGGGCTCCGACAGCAGCAATGCAGCAATGTGGGAATCCTTGGGCTGGCAGCAGCCGCTTGCTTGTTTCAGACCTATAATCTCTTCTGACTTTGATTTAATACAGCAATTACTGGTAATGTGGTTTGAAGGAGATAAATGCCCAGTGTAGCCAGCTGTCGCTTACTCTGCTTATGATGCAAGAACATTCTTTAATTAAAATTCTCTTTATGATAAAGGAGTTGCTTCACCGAATGCTTCTGTGTAGCCCTGATATGGAGCTTCCCCCCAAAGCGGATTAGAAATCAAAGTTGCCCCTCCTCACTTCTGGCAAAGCATCCAGATACATAATCACTCCATCACCTAATGAGAGCTTTCTTAACCTTAAAATTTTCCCATTCTTGTAATTAGATCCTGGTAACAACTTTTTTCCACTTCTCACAATCGCAATGTCAGCATTCCACTATTTCCGGTAATGAAGACTCATCTCTCGTTTTCACAAAGATCCCTTAATTTCCTTTTAAATAAATACGCAAAGTGAATATAAACATACGTGCATAAAAAGACTGTACCCATTTCACTTAAAAACAAAGGATAGTTGAATGTAATATATCAATAGTTCTAAAGTCTAGTTTCATTTTCATTCATAATGCAATGGTTTGGTATATCTTTTAGGTCTAGGCATCCCTGTATAATTGTCATAAGTAAAATTAGCATAGAAAGATTAAGAGAGTCTACCAGGGTTTTTCCCCACGACATGAAGCCACGTTCTAGGAGTTAGCAATAACCACTCAGCAACTACGGTAATTACATGGGGTCTCAAGGAAGACCATTTGGCATAGGTTTACTACTTCCTAAATCAACCAGTAAAACTTTTGATCCAATTACAAAACTTCCCACTCCTAAAAGAAAAAGTAGGAAAAATAATAGTAATTCATGGTTAGCTAGGATCTATTATTTCGATTGCCTTGGAGAGGACGGTCATTGACAATGATCCTTTTTTTTAAAAAAAGAAACAGCACAAGATCTACTGCAAAGTGGAAGCAAGGAGGTCCAATGCCAAGTGTGTACTTTCTTTTCCTACGGCACATGGTGCAATTTCAATGTGAAGGCCAAAAGTTAAGAACTGGTTTTCTATTCTATTATAGGAGAGTGGTGTCTAAATTACAATCAGCCCAATGGATATATTTTGACTAAGAGCCTCTAAACTCAAATAACATCAACCTTTCAGAAAAGCACCATAAGCCTCCTCAGGAAATCCAAGATGAAGACTAGATTCCCTTGCAGGAGGCCTTGCTAAGACCCACTTTAATCTTAGGTGTCCGAGTACAGAACTGATGTCATCCTTGTAATGCTAAAGCTGCTGTGGAGAGGAATGTGCGGGTCTATAGTTCTGTGTAAGAAACGTGATCTTTGGTGGGGAGAGAAGGGCCTGGTGGAGAGAGAGAGCTCTGGAAAAATAACTACGTAAATATATACAATATAGATATATACCCTAGCCCTTGAGAAAATGGCCTGGCATAATTAATAAGATTAAAGAGGGATTTAGGATAAATAAGATGAAAGTTATTCTGATCCTTACAGGATTAAACTCAAAATCCTAATATGAATCGAACGAACGATTTTTAAGATTAACACCATATAACAGGATTAAACCAATAGCTGCTTTTGTTTTCATACTGGAAGCAATCACAGTTGGCAAATCCAGGCCTGGAGCACCACCTCAGCAGTTAAACAGTGGGGAGTTCAGGCCTAAAAATAGTGGCCTTTACTCTAACTTGGCTTGCCGAGTGCCTCTCTCCACAGGGCCAAAGTCCCACATGTGCAAATCCAAAGTCTAAAAAACTCGGAAAATTACATTTCCTTCTTTCTTCTCCCCCCACCCCCCACCACCTAACTGTGTGTGTGTGTGTGTGTGTGTGCGCGCGCGCGTGTTTGTTGTGGTAGGAGGGACTCATTTAATGATAAAATGGGACCTAAACACCATAACTGTTGTGGACATTAGAAAACACTTAGCTGTAAACTGGAGTTCCCACTGTGACACAGGTTCGACCCCTGGCCTGGCACAGTGGGTTAAGGATCTGGGCAACTGCGGGGTAGGTTGCAGCTGTGGCTGGAATCTGATTACTGGCTCAGGGAACTCCATATGCCGTGGGTTAGCTGAAAAGGAAACAGAAACATTTAGCTGTAAATAGATGAATGGGTGTGCTTACTAGGTGGTGCCCATGCTCACCAATTTTAGAAAGAACTACTTTCCCTTTCCAAAATTTAAGAGATTCCAAATTACACTAGATATCTGGCTCCAAGCATTTTAGATAAAAGACTACAGAACTGTAATAACTTTCCAAATGTGTAGTTCTCTAACTTAAAAAGGTAATCGTGACATGAACAATGGCAGATTCAGAAAAACAAATGAGAACTGCTGACACAATAAGCAACAACATGCCAAATAATGGCTATCAAACTGCAGCCAGTATGTCTAAGATGGACATGCGCTGGGGATAAATTAGAAAAGACAGCGACCCAGCCGGAACCAAATATGTTATAGACTGATAACTGCATTGTAATAATGGCCAGAAAAAACATATATTTTGAGGAAATTTTCTCAAAAGTCTAGTTCAGTGGTTAATTTTAAAGACTTGCCAAAAATCAAAGGTAAACCAAAACAAAAAAAATTTGGGGGGGTATATATCAGAAAAGATACCATGAAGGTTCTATTAGAATAGCATATTTAGATAAATATCTATTTCCTGAAAACCTCTGGAGCCCTATGATTTGTAGAATTTTAATTCCTAAAAAAATTTAACACAAAAAGACAGTCTGGAAGATAGCACATGGAACATTTATTTCTCTTGGAACATTTATATTTATACATTAATTTATACAAGTTTCTCTTCGACAGATATACTATCAATTAACATAAAACAAGACCAGCGACTTGTGTTTCCAGGGGGGGATACACACACTTATCCCGGTCCCTAAGTACAATTTAAGACCTAGACATCTTATGTATTAAACAAACGTAAGAAGACTCTTAAAGGCACAGAGAAGAAAGCAAACTGGATCTGGACCTCAGAACATGGTGGTGAGTTCCCTGGGTTTTCTTTATGTCTTACATAGCCCAAACACGAAGCTCAAGAACCTGGAAGTGCCAATGGGTTCAGACAAAAAGGGCCCAATGGAAGCTTGCTCTCTGCAACCAAAGGACTTGGAAAGGGCCACTCTAGCAAGACAGAAAACTTTCGATTGCTCTAGACTGGCTAGTCTCCCACTCACTCCCACACACATCAGCAGAAGCCAAGTGGGGGCTCTAGCCTTCTACCCCCGCGGGGCTGTAACCAGGCATCCCAACACCCCTGCCAAGGGAATATTAGAGAAGAAGAAGTAGGGAGCCCATACACTCATCTCCACAAGCAAAACCTTCAAAAAAAAAAGGGAAAATCTTCAGGACCTAGGGCCAAGCAAAGTGTTCTTAGACTTGACACCAAAAACAAGATTCATAAAAGGAAAAACGGACAAATTGGACTTCGTCAAAACTGGAAAGTGGGCTGCAGATGAGATGAAAATATCCACATGAAATGTCCTGGTTCTGATAATGTACTATGGTTATGTAAGATGCTGCCCTATTTTTAGAAAATAAACATAGAAGTATTTGGATTAAAGGGACAAGATATGTATGTATACACATATGTACACATACATACCAATATATTTTTTTAAAAAATTATCCTCAAAATGTTCAGAAAAAATTATACAAAGAGGAAAGAACACTAAAGCAAACATGGCAAAATGATAAGGAAAAAAACTTTGGGGTTTATGGACATGTTCATTATCTTGAATGTGTCACAGGTGTTTACCTATGACAAAACTCCATTAAAAATGTGCAGTGAATCTATAATTATCTCAAAATAAAAAATTTAATTAAAAAAACTACTTAGGGAGTGCCCGTCGTGGCTCAGTGGTTAACGAATCCAACTAGGAACCATGAGGTTGCGGGTTCGATCCCTGGCCTTGCTCAGTGGGTTAAGGATCCGGCATTGCCGTGAGCTGTGGTGTAGGTTGCAGATGCGGCTCGGATCCCACATTGCTGTGGCTGTGGTGTAGGCCTGTGGCTACAGCTCCGATTAGACCCTTAGCCTGGGAACCTCCATATGCCAAGAGCGTGGCCCTAGAAAAGGCAAAAAGACAAAAATAAATACAGAAAAATAAAAAAATTACTTAGCCCTGAAATCCAGAAAAATCTGAATACATCTGCTAGCAGTTTTATATTTTGATGTCACTCAGAACACCACAAAATGATTATGCCTAATGCTTATAGTTATTATATCATATACTTCTTTCTCTAGAGTTACCAAAACATTTTATGGACTTCACAATGTATTCTTTGTGTTCACTAGACACGTAGTTGCTCACATCACAGGATAAAAGCAGTACGCAGACACTGCCTCATCACAGCTTTTTATTTATTACTCACGTTTCTTAAATATATTAACTAAAAGTTCTTGCTTTGATAAGGACTATTTTTTTCTTTTTTTTGTCTTTTTTCTCTTTGTCTTTTTAGGGTCACACTGTGGGATATGCAGGTTCCCAGGCTAGGAGTTGAATCAGAGCTGTAGCTGCTGGCCTATGCCACAGCCGCAGCAACTCCAGATCTGAGCCATGTCTGCAACCTACACCACGGCTCACGTCAACGCCAGATCCTTAACGCCCTGAGCAAGGCCAGGGATCGAACCTGCGTCCTCATGGATGCTAGTCAGATTCATTTCCGCTAAGCCACGATGGGAACTATTAGAACTTAAGGACTATTAGAACTTAAGATATACTCCCTCGATTAACATGTTTGATTAGCCTTTTTTTCCATTAGCCACTCTTGGAAAATTTTTTTGTAAAGGAAAAAAATAAGGATTCACACCTGCCATTTGATCATCAGTTTCCAAGTTAAATGTTCTTATTCCTTATTACCTTCAGAGTAAGTTCCCTTCAATCATCTCAGCCAAAACAAAATATGAATATAAGATAAAAAAACACACTTTTAGATATGATTATTTCACCAGTGTAATATCCAACACTATGTATCATATCACTTTTTCAAAAGAATTTTTATATTACCCATATAAGCTATTAAAACAGAAAGATTAAGTCAGAAGTTCTGGTTCAAAGCATTTAAGGACGAACATGTCAAATCTTTCTACAAAGTCTGGGTACTGCAGTACTCACTACTTCCCCCTTAAAACAACTTTGTAGAAAAGATCTATCACGGATACTTTGAAATCACCTTTTAAAACTAAGATAGCATGCATTAGATTCCCCTCCCCCAAATATAAAAAAAATATGGCATTATTTATTATTCAAATCAAAAGACTCTAGGAAGATCAATCCCTAAGTTCTAAAATATTTGTGAGGACAGGAAGGAATAACTGTTTTATCTGCTCTGTCCTTCCTTTCATTCTGGCCAGGTTGTCTCACACTCTGCCAAGCTTTACGCTAATGACTTTAGGAATTCCTTCCCACCTTCACCAAAAACATGTAAGGCAACGGTCTGATTGATTCAAAATCCAAATCAAGGCTGCTGTGCATTCCCACAGTAGGTCTGCACAGTGTATTTGCTGAATAAGAGAAAAACAAAGTAATAAATGATGTCCAAGACCCATTTACCAAGGAGGCCTTGAATCCCGAGCGTTCAGGCACCTTACTCAAGAACTGAGTCTAAAATACTATCTGCGCTATTTGCCTCAGCATCAAAATTCACCTGCCTAGGTTAGTAGCCTTGGATTCAAGACTCTGGCACATGGATCTTCAATATCACTTAAGCCCCTTTCGGCTCTAGTTTTCTTACATATACTGGACCTCACTCTAAATATGTCATCTGACTACAGCAATAAACAAGTGAATAAAACCCCAATCCTCAAGGAACTTTGTTCTAACTGTTTCTTTGCATAAGAACAATTATATTAAAGTTACCTAAAATTGTAAGTATAATCTATTCATTAAATTATTACACACTTGTAATACAAAATATTTCTGAAAAATAAAAATAAAAATAAATAAATAAATAAATAATGTCATCTGGATCCAGCCTGCTATCTCCACCTTAACTATAAGCTGCCATATACAGAAGTATTCAATTTCACATAAGCCTCTGTGATTTTTTCTTTTTGTCTTTTTGCCTTTTTTATGTAGAGCCACACCCGCGGCATATGGAGGTTCCCAGGCTAGGGGTCTAACAGGAGCTGTAGCTGCCGGCCTTCGCCACAGCCACAGCAACGCGGGATCCAAGCCACGTCTGCAACCTACACCACAGCTCATGGCAACGCCGGATCCTTAACCCACTGAGCAAGGCCAGGGATTGAACCCACAACCTCATGGTTCTTAGTTGGATTCGTTAACCACTGAGCCACGAAGGGAACTCCAAGCCTCTGTGATCTTAATTCCCTGGCTTGTAGCTCCATGTTACCTGTGCTTTTAATGTGAAGTTATGTGACTTGGAGCTATTCTGTATTTGCTGCTTTTTGGCATCCTACAATTGACTTTGCTAGCCGAATCTTTTCATGATGTATCCTTTTAAACAACAGGATAAACGGCCTATTCAGAGTCACAGTGACTAACAAAGCCCAGATTCCAGCTGATTTCCCAGGATCTTCTGTCCAACCCATTAAATAATATATATACCTCGTATTTCAGCTGTATTAATTACCTTCAATTTTTTAAAAAAGTACTAAATAGACAAGACAAGAAATTAAATTCTTTAAAATCCAGACTCTACTGTTATCTGGCACAAAGGAAAGGCCTAATGCACACACATATTTTTACCTTGAATTTAATCCATTTTTCATCCACTTGCCAGGCAACACTAATCATCTTATACCTTCCGAATACTTCCTATGGCACCAAGTTCACCATATTTTGGCTAAGCCTGGGCCAGTAGCAGCTGACTACTAGGAATTAATGTGTTCTTAATGTGGTTGGGATTCATAGGGCCCATGACCCTCTGAAAACTGTGTGCAAAATGCTGTAAAAATGTACATTTGTTCTGGGGACCTGATCTACAACTTACATTCGATTCTCAGAAATACAAGACCTAAAATAAAGATTAAAAACCAATATGCTAGAAAATTAACAGACTTATGTGATAAATCCTTCAGTAAGCTATTTCATTAAAACACTCCTACTTTTCTTGGTGAACAACTAATACTTCTAATTTAGCTGTTTTCCCTAAGCTTACCTCCTAATCCTACCTCTCTGATGTTTCACTTTGATTAAACAGCCTTCAGTTTTCACTGCTAACCCTCACGTCCTTTCACAAACTTCCAAACTCCTTCTCTTCTAAGGGCTGGGCCAGACACCCAAATCCTAGCCCCACTGTCACTCTTTCAAGTCAGGGACCAACTGACAAGAAACATTCCAGCTCCAACATTCCAACTGTCTTACTAAGGGGCTAAAACAGTAAGAGAGAGACCTTTTTTTTTTTTTTTTTGGTGGGGGGTTGTTTTTTATTAAACAGTTGTTTAAGCCAATCTGGCTTCGGGTCCTCAAGGGAAAATCTGGGGTCAAGAATCTACTGCCCCTTTTTGGTCATGCCTGAATTTTCCTCAAGCCATCCCACATCTTTTGGTTTGCAAACCCTAATGACATACTTTATTGCAGACTTACTAAAGTCGAAATTCATTTAGTCACTCTGGGAAAACTAGAGACTCTAAACCAATGTCTCTCATTCATTTAAAAAAAAACCCTTGTACTACAGTAGTTATTCACTTTTATCTTCTGAGTGTTCCATTAGCCCAGAAGAGTACATATAGCCTTACTTTCACGAAATGTTCATTATGGCCTAGAGGTTTAAATGCTCTTTTTTAAATTATATAGTCTCTCACCCCAGCCCTGAGATTCTGACATATACCTCCTCTTCATTTCTGACTGAGACCATGGCCTAAACATACAGAATGTAAATATGGACTTTTGTGGCAAGGTCCGTTCAGAAGGTTCAAGACAGTACCTTATATGCAAAAGGACAGGGATAACAAAAATGGGCTTTGCAGCAACTTCTGCATCGTAAGAGAAACAGTAAAGTTGAATTAAAAAAATAGGAGTTTTTGGCTGAGAACTGTCACATATGAGGATCAATAAAACAATACAGAACTACACTGAAAATACCTGGATCGCATTATGAACATCGACTTATAGAGTTATGAAGACAGGGCAGGAGACTTGGCTGGGCTTAGACAAGGCAGATGCTTTTCTGGATTAACGGCTGATAAAAGCAAGTCTCTGTTTCTTCTCAAAACAGTAGGGTATGTTATGTTTTTAGACTCTGACTTTCAATTATTTGAACTTTCAAGATTTGTCTGGAGGCAACAAGGGTGTAATGAACGACATTCTTTTGACCTTTTATTCAGAGATGTGTAAAGAAACATGACTCGGTCCACTTCCCAGTGCAGTGAGGGACACAGCTACAAAGAATATGAGAGTTAAAGGAAACAACTCAAGAGGGTTCCCATGTTTTCTGGACTGCCATTACTCTCTTTTTAATAAAACTTTTCCATATTAAAGTCAGCACCACTTCCTCTCCCCTTGCTTCTCTCGCTTCCACTTAGTACCATATTTGGAACTGTGCATTTTAAAGGTTTACTCTTCTTGCTCTTACTTCTTCATGCTAGTTGGCTTCCACTCAACAGCATCCTGGGGGTGTCAGTATGTTGCTCCCTCCCTTGAAAGCTAGTCTAAAAGGTCACTATTTTCATTTGTGTTAATTGCCAGGGGAGATAAGATGAAGGGAAACTCAACTTTGACGGTGCACAAACATGTTTCAAGACCCATGCTCTGAAAATAACTGCGTTTCCTAAGCGATGTGCATTGAATGGTTGGAGAGAGGGGGACCAAAGGGATGTGAAGGTAAGAGAAACAAAGAAAAAAGAGTGGGAAGCTGTGAAGGCCGATGCAGGAGGAAAGGAGTTCTCAACAACAGTAAAGAGGGCTTTGGACGGAGTGTGACATCAATAGGCAATGACGGAAATACATGGAAATGGTGAAGTTGTGGGGGCAAGGAATTATTACATGAAATACAGCCTGGTCGTGGTGAAAACGGGGAAAGACAGCCTACAGAAAGAGGCCAAGATGCAAATGATGGAGTCCTTTTTTTTTTTGTCTTTTTAGGGCTGCAACCTCAGCATATGGAAGTTCCCAGGCTAGGGGTCAAACTGGAGCTGCATCTGCAACTTACACCACAGCTCACGGCAACACCGGATCGTCAACCCACGAGGCGAGGCCAGGAATCAAACCTGTGTCCTCACAGATGCTAGTCAGATTCATTTTCGCTGAGCCACACAGGAACTCCCATGCCAATGATGGAGTCTTACAGCTACATCAAAGTAGCCCAATCTGAGCCGTTCTCAGTCAGGGGGTGCAGTGTGAGGACAGGCCAGATCTCACTTTCACTAGTCACAGGGGAAAGAATGCCATCAAACTCAAACCAAGAAAAAGAGGGATCGGGATCCAGTAAACTCAGAAAAGGGCCTGGTGAAGGGACCCCTTTGTTCGGCGCCGGGCTTGGGCCCCAGGAAAAGCCGGAGCATCACATGCACCAGAACAAAACAGCCAGACCAGGAGATGAGCCCGTCTAATAAGGGCCATGTGTAGACCCTGGCATGTGGGAAACGGGGCTTCGGATTATTTAAGGACTGTGCTTGAGAAGTGGGAAAGGAGTCCGTTGATATAAGGCCAGACCACACTCTAACTCAGAGTAGAGACCTGAACTGCCAAGACTTCTGTGGCCACAGCTGGGCATGGCAAGGACAGGAAGAGACAGGCAATTTTAAGCAAGATGCTACGCCAGTGTTAAAGCGGTTCAATATCCACCACTGAATGACGGATCCACACTCAGCACTGCGCTAAGTGCTAGAACACAGAGCATCACTCCCGATTTTAAAGAGTTCACAGGAGAAACCAGAGTGGCCTGTCTGTGACTACTTACCATAGGGTTACAGTTACGAGTCAAGGCGTTAGTGACCGATAAGTGTTCAGTAGAAAGCCTGGCAAGTAGTAGGCAGTCAAAAATCAGTAGTTGCTAATCAGCATCCTCAAAATTATTACCACCATTGCCACAATACCCATCACCACATGGGAGAGTTAACAGATTTTCTAATTCTAGAAGAAACAACTTTATTCTTATTTTCTTTTTAAGGCTGTACCTGCGGACTATGAAGGTTCCCAGGCTGTGGGTCAAATTGGAGCTGCAGCTGCCGGCCTACATCACAGCCACAGGAAGGCCAGATCCGAGCCGCATCTATGATCTACACCACAGCGCACCGCAACACTGGACCCTTAACCCACTGAGGGAGGCCAGGGATCAAACCCACATCCTCATGGATACTAGTCAGATTCTTAACCCACTGAGCAACAATGGGAACTCCAAGAAGAAATAACTTTAAAATGTGCAGATTTTGTTTCTGAATGATTTGTTTCTTAAGATTACGCCATCAGGGAGTTCTCGTTGTGGCTCACTGGGTTAAGAACCCGACTAGTATCCATGAGGATGTGGGTTCGATCCCTGGCCCCACCCAGTGGGTTAAGGATCTGGCGTTGCCTCAAGCTGCAGCACAGGTCACAGATGTGACTCAGATCTGGCATTGCTGTGGCTGTGTGTAGGCCGGAAGCTGTAGTGCCAATCTGACCCCTACTCTGGGAACTTCCACAGGCTGTAGGTGTGGCCCTAAGAACACACAAAAAAAAGATAAAGACTATGCTATCAGACTAAAGATTTATATGAAGACTAGGATAAGACCCCCCCC
>PVHT021183646.1:9033078-9133815 GCA_004024745.2 Catagonus wagneri
TTACAATAGTCCAAGTGACACTGTTTCTCGCAAACTCTCTCCATCAGTCATGGGAACGTCAGCACCAATACAGTCTTGCACCCACGTTACCCACATTTTTTTACATCCTGTGAAGCTGACTTCATAGTTCTTTGCTGATATTCACAAAAGGAGAAAAGCCACTGAGACCGTGGAACAACTGCTTTCTTTCGTCAGAGATCAAAAGGGAGAAGTGAGAAGGGATAGCACACAGTCTTTCCTTCCCTCAGGAGTGAAGAGTCCACTGCAGCCAATTAAGCCACCCATGCTCTCTTCCTCCTGGGGGCCCAGTGTGCAGTGACCACAAACAGCAGCCTCCTTGGTAGCGTCTGCAGCCCAGGGCCTGTACAGGTTGCCCTGAGTGACCCTGGAGACAGCCCTTTCCAAGGGACTTCACGGCTGGCACACTGCCCCCAGCCCAGACTCCAGATAGGTATGCGTGTGCCTTTGGAAAGCCTCAGGGCACAGTGGCCAAGTCACAATGTTACCCACACCGAGATGCAGAACAAGAAGCAAGTGACTGAGGCACTACACAGGGCTAAATGTGGACACCAGAACATCCACATTTCCAAAAAGTAGGGATTTACTAAGTTTGATGTGGATGAATTTTAAAACATGGGGCAGAAAAGCAGCTCATCCCTGGCAGCTGTGGGGTCAAATATATCCCCAACCGTAGCCTCCTGGACAAGCGGGATGCCCCGCTCTCATGAGACCTTTGGCGCTGTTCTCTCCTTACTCATGCCTACCAGTAAATCCTTCTTTCCTATCCAAAAAAAGAAAAAGGCTTTCCTGTGATTTTCAGTTTGAACCTCAAAAGCTGCTTTTACTTCTTCTTTTAAATAGATAAGATACTGACAATGAATTAGATGCTTTAGTAAAACCATACATGAAAAATAATATTCCACTCCTGGGCATCTATCCAGAGAAAACCATGACTAGAAAAGACACATGTACTCCAGTGTTCATTGCAGCACTCTATGCAATAGCCAGGTCATGGAAACAGCCTAAATGCCCAGCGACAGAGGAGTGGATAGGAAAGATATGGTACATACACACAATGGAATATTACTCAGCCATTAAAAGGAACGAAATAGCAACATTTATAGCAACATGGATGGATCTAGAAAGTATCATGCGAAGTAAAACCAGTCAGACAATTAGACACCAACATCAAACGCTACCACTTTCATGTGGAAACTGAAAAAAGGACACATGAACTTCTTTGCAGAACAGATACTGACTCACAGACTTTGGAAAACTTATGGTTTCCAAATGAGACAAGTTGGAGGGTGGGGGGATGCACTGAGGGTTTGGGATGGAAATGGTATAAAATTTGGTTGTGATGATTTTTGTACACCTATAATTGTAATAAAATTCATTAAGTAATGGGGGGGAAAAGCTGCTTTTACTTATTCTTTTAAATGGATAAGATACTGTTGTACTGACGTCCAGATTAGTATGACACAAAAAGGCCACCACTGTCATCATCGTCAATTCATACTTCCTGATCTCCTGCAATGAATTAGATACTTTAGTAAAAGCATACATGAAAAACAATATTCCATCCTCCTTCGGGCTAAATTCTAAGAAAAATGCTCTGAGGAAACCATAGTAAAACAACTCAAATATGTTCTGAAGTGACTAAAAAGCAATTTAACTTAAGAGTCAAACTAGCTCAAAGGTGTGTCATATATTCAACGGAAAGAAATATAAAACATCCAATCTTTTTGCTAAACCTTTAAAGAGCTAATAAATATAGTAAACTTAGAAAATGTGCCCAATTCAGGGAAGGGGTGGATGGAGATAGAAGGCAAGACATGAGACTAAAAATACAAAGAAACAAACGGAGAGCAAAAGAAGGGTGAAAACAGAGGAAATATGACACCAAATCCTAAATACACCAAGGAAAGAAGAGAGAAATTAATATTGATGGAGTTACAATGAATCGTGGTAGCCACGTTCAACACCCCTATTTTACTGATAAAGAAACTCCCTGGTGAGGTCAAGTCATTTCTGAGTTTACAGAGCTAGACAGTGGTGAGACTAGAGAGGTAGTTAGTACACAGTAAATACTCAAATTTTGGATGATTAAAGAAGACAAATGTGATGGTCTGAATGTTCATGGGTCCCTCCCGTGTGAAATTCACGTGGTGAAGTCCTAGCCCCCATGAGGTATAGCTGTATGATGTGACAGTGCCTCATGGTCCATGGCCCAACAGGCTTAGTGTCCTTTTCTAAGAAGAGACAGCAGAGAATCACCCGCAAGTGCCTGCGCCCTCCTGTCCTTGCTCTCCCCCAATGCGTGCAAAGGCGAGGGGTCAGGGGAGCACACAGGGAGATGGCAGCAGCCTGGGAGCCAGGAGAAGATGCCTCAGAATAAACCCTACCTCGCAGGCACCCTGACTTTAGACTTCCCAGCCTCCAGAACTATGAGAGAGAAATTCGTTTTGTTTAAGCCACCTGTCTGCGGTCATTTGTTGGAGCAGCCCCAGCAGGCAAAGGGAAGAGGCACTGAAGTCTTCTGGTAAGGTACTCAAAAGGGGAGTTTAACTTATACCTAAAGCATAAATATATCTTACCCCCTTTTCTTTTTCTTTTTTCAATTCTATCTGTTAAAGAATGAGAATGGGGCCATTCTCATTCTTTAACAGAAAGCTCTAGTTTAAACAAAAATCCAGTTAACGCTTTAAAAGGCAAATTACAGCATACCTACATATAGCTGAAACCCAATAAACTTTTAATCAAATAATAAGTTGTCAAAACTTGATTCTGGGAGTTCCTGCTGTGGCACAATGGGATCAGTGGTGTCTCTGCAGCGCTAGGACGTAGGTTCAATCCCTGGCCCAGCACAGCGGCCACAGCTGCTCTGGCATTGCCACAGCTGTGGTGTAGGTCGCAACTGTAGCTTGGATCCCATCCCTGCCCGGAACTCCATATGCCACAGGGCAGCCAAAAATAGAACACCCCCCCCCCAAAAAAAACAAAAACAAACAAAAAGAAAAACTTGATTCTGTGCTTAGGAAAGTAACATATCCTTTACCTAGTCCCCAAACTATGCACAACAACTGGAACACCAACTGCAAATAACAAATGCTCAGAGGGCGTGCGTGTGTGTGTGTGTGTGTGTGTGTGTCTATGTTTTGCAGCCCACACCATAAAGAAGCAGACTGCCACTGTAAGAACCTGGCCAAGTCCTAATACTCCTTTACACTTGCCTTCTCTCCTGGCCCCTTCTCATCCTCTGAGAGCTTATGACTTGACATTGACATTTTTACATTTTATTGGCAAAACAGAAAAGAATTTTTCATGATCAAATGTTAAGAAATCTAATATATATTATTTGGTGAAACAGTAAAAATAAAGTAAAGCAGAGTTCCCTGGTGGCTCAGCAGGTTAAAGAGCCAGTGTTGTCACTGCTGTGGCTCTGGTCACAGCTGTGGCACAGCTTTGATCCCTGGCAAGGAAACTCCACATGCTACAGCCAAAAATAAAAATTAAAAGATGAAAGTAAAGGGTCTTATTGCCCAATTCAGAAATAAATTTTTTAAATATATTTATCTAAATTAATGAAAAGAGGTAAATCTTTTTTTGGGTGGCGGCTGAGTAAGTTCTCAGGCTAGGGATCAAACCTGCGTCACAGCAGTGACCCAAGCTGCTGCAGTGACAACACTGGATCCTTAGCCCGCTGCAGCACAAGAGAACTCTCAAAAAATGGTAAATCTTGGAGTTCCCGTCGTGGCTCAGTGGTTAACGAATCCGACTAAGAACCATGAGGTTGCGGGTTCGATCCCTGGCCTTGCTCAGTAGGTTAAGGATCCGGCGTTGCCGTGAGCTGTGGTGTAGGTTGCAGACGCGGCTCGGATCCCGCGTTGCTGTGGCTGTGGCAAAGGCCGGCAGCTACAGCTCCTGTTAGACCCCCTAGTCTGGGAACCTCCATATGCCACGAGCGCAGTCCTAGATAAGGGAAAAAGACAACAACAACACAAAAAAAAGAAGTGGTAAATCTTAAGGGTTCAAAGGAAAATAAACATTACTGAAAAAATACAAATTACCAATATTTAAAAGTAGAACTCTGCAGTTTTAATTACCCCTTATAGTACTGTCCTTTCCCAAAAAGTCACTGCCAGTCATCCACGCATGGATGAGTGAATGGGCTAAATATATAATAGAAAAAAGAGTAAGAAGAACTCAGGGTTTATAAGTATAAAGGGGAGGACATTTTTAATTAGCACAATTGTCTTAAATTTGTTTATGAAATGTGCCCAGAAAAAGATTATACCAAAAAAAGGGAGCAAAAAGAATACTATTCTCCTTGTAACGTGTATTAGATACCCAAAGATACTAAAGCCTATCTTACAGATGAAAGCCCCTTAGAGTCTCAAAAAGAAATCTCTTTAAATGGATGCCTAACGGGGTCCATCTTGTCTGCTCTGAAAAGAATATTACAGCCAATATACAATCTGTCTGAAATTTACGAAATGGGTCATATTCTAAAAATTCATTTTTATTTGAGTTGTTTGGAATTCTGATCACATTTCCCCATTAAAAGAAATACTGATACACACACACGTATTTATAAATGGTGGCTGGGTTTCCAGACCAGACCACAAGAGCCCAGCAATGTCATCAGGGGGTAGGAAGGGAGAGCATGAGTCCACAGAACCAGGAATGTACCTGAACTACCATACGTCTGATATAAACAGAGAACGAGGTAGTTAAAATAGCAGCAAATTATAAATAATGCCAATGTAATTAAACAAGAAATGATGTGGTTTTTTTTTTCAAATCGTCTTGCATATTCTTAGTAGCAGGCAAATTTAATCCACTAAGAAAGTGGAGGCTTCCGTGGAGAGTCAGAGGAAGGAGTAGGACTTCCAAGGGTTTAGTGCATTTTTTTTTTTGGGGGGGGGTGCAACTTTTAAAAATATAATTTCATTTCAACATGTAGGACATTTTCCCTAATATGAATGTAATTCCAGTCAATCAATCAATCACAAGGCAGGAAAATTTATTTTGTAAGTGGAATAAAGGGATGGAGACAAGGAAAAGGGAACACAGCAAGATTTAGAATGGGGAAGGGAAAGTGAGCGCTTAATAAACACTTGCTGAAAGGAGAGGAGGGAGGAAGGAAAGAGAAGGGAAGCGGGTGAACAGCTAGAAGGGTGCTGGAACTAGAAAGAGCTAAAGTTTAAATCGTGAAAGAGAAAGACAGAGGCTAAAAGGAGAAAGAAGGACCCAAATACCCATATATATATTTTTTTAATTTTAAATTTTACACCTGCAGCATATGGAAATTCCCGGGCCAGGGTTGAATCCTAGTCACAGCTGAATGCCGGATCCTTTAACCACCTGTGCCAGCTGTGAGAACAAACCAGCACTTCCACAGCCACCCGAGCTGCTGCAGTCAGATTCTTAACCCACTGTGTCACACCGGGAACCCCCATACCTGTGATTTTTTTAAAGGGGGAGGAAAATAGGTAGTAAGGAGACCCTGAATTAGAGTTCTCAGTACTGCCACCTGGGAGTGTAGCTGATTCAGAACACTTAGGATGGGTCTAAAAAGTAACAATTATAAACTAACATAAATTGAACATTTACCAGGAACTGTTCTGAGAGCTTTTACCATCTCAAAATAACCTGCTGAGATAGATCCTACTTTTGTTCTAATTTTATAAATGAGAAAGCACAGCTGGAGTTCCCATCGTGGCTCAGTGGTTAATGAATTCGACTAGGAACCATGAGGTTGTGGGTTCGATCCCTGCCCTTGCTCAGTGGGTTAACGATCCAGCGTTGCCGTGAGCTGTGGTGTAGGTTGCAGACGCAGCTCAGATCCTGCGTTACCGTGGCTGCGGCGCAGGCCAGTGGCTACAGCTCCGATGAGACCCCTAGCCTGGGAACCTCCACATGCCGCGGGTGCGGCCATAAAATGATAAAAGGGCAAAAAAAAAAAAAAAGAAAGCACAGTAATACGCCTGATGTCATTAAGACAGAATGCCACAGAGCCATGTCTGAAACCGTCAATTTGAATCCAAAGCCTGCACCCTGAAGCACACTGCATCACACACACAAGGACAATTGGTCCTAGCAAAAGAGAGAAAATGATGATGACAAATACAAAGAGAGTTCTGAACTATTAACTCCTATGGTTAATAAGTATTTCCTTGTTAATGAAAAAGTAACAAACAGAAAACCCCTGGAACTTACCACCCATTTGACAAAAATTTATGGAGTACAATTCACTGTTCTAGACCCTGGGGATACAGCAATAAACAAACCAGACAAAAATCTCAATAGGAGAGGAAAAGAGTAAAAAAGATGTTTTTATAATATGCTAAAAAATGGTAAGAGCTATGGAGAATTTAAAGTGGAATGACAAAAAACAAACTAAATAAGGAGTTTCCGTTGTGGTTCAGTGGGTTAAGAACCCAACACAGCATCCGCGAGGATGTAGGTTTGATTCCTGGCCTCGCTCAGTGGGTTACGGATCCAGCATTGCCATGGCTATGGTGTAAGCCTCAGCTGAAGCTCCAATTCGACCCCTAGCCTGGGAACTTCCATATGCCACATATGTGGCTGAGAAGAGAAAAGAAAAGAAGGAAGGAAGGAAGAGAAAGAGGAAAAAAGAAACTAAATGAAAACATAACACTTGAGCAAAAATGTGGAGAAGCTGAAGCAGTCCTCATGAGCATATCTGGAGCAGGGCAGGACAGGGAGAGGAAACGAGAACTGCGAAGTGCCTGGCAGGCTTGGGGACCAGCGAGAAGGCCAACCGGAGTGAGAAATGGGAAGAAGAGGGAGGCAGACATCAAAGAGGTGCCCAGGAGCCAGCTCAACCACAGCCTTGTAGGGACTCTGGCTTTTTCTCTGAGTGAAACCCATTTCTGGATTTCTGAGCATGATCAGATTTCTATTTTTAAACGTTTAAGTCAGAGTAAATTGTGTTTGGAAGAAATTACTTGGAGTTGATGGTCAGAGCAGGGAGACCAGAGAGGGGAGAAGGACAATAATACAGACAAGAGCGGATCGTATACAGCAGAGCAGTAGGAGAGCTAGTGAAGAGGGACTGGATTTAGGCGATTTTTGAAGGCAGAGCCTAGAGGATTTGATGATTAATAAGACTGGTGTGAAGGGGGAAAAGGACAGTCCAGGACGACTCCAAGTTTCTTCTGGCCCTAGCAGTAGAAGATGTCATCTGAGAAGAAGGAAAACTGGAGGTCTTCTCTCAGGCTTGAGACTGGGAGAAGGCAGTGGAGACCAGGCGTTCAGCTTGGACAAGTGAAGTCTGCGGTAACTATTAGGTACAGAAACATCAAGGAGGCAGCTGACTATAAACTTCCTGGGAGAGGTCTGGCCGACAGGTAAACATCTGAGAATCATCCGCATACAGATAGTATTTAACTCCCAGTACACCAGAGTCCACCGGGCCCAGCTTTTCTTTTTTGAACAGTTCTATATGTAAGGATTTATATTTTATGACTTATTCTTTCTTAGAAGTACTTCCTATCCTCCCCCCGGCAAAACAAAACAAACAAAAAAACCAAAGAAAGTATCCCTTAAAATAACAACACATTCTATCTTGTGATTAACATAAGGATTCCCTAAACCTATTTACTTGTTTGTTTGTTTATTGGCTGCACCTGCAGCATATGGAAGTTCCCAGGCCAGGGTTCGAATCTGAGCCGCAGTTGCAACCTATCCCTCAGCTGCAGCAACACCAGATCTTTAACCCACTGTGCCACAGGAGAAACTCCCTTAAACCCTTTTATAAATCTAAGCTGTGTTATGAGATTTTAGGGACCTTGTTCTTTTCCTATATTTTGAAACATTCTGATTTTTCACTAACCTTTAATCTTAATTATTCCCAACCATGTTTAAAAAAATGACTAAAGTAATAAAATAACAGACCAATGGCATACTCACTTAGAAGAACAATGCAATAGTGAAATAAATTATCACTAACACATCACCCTTCAGTCTTCATAATTCATTGTGCAAAGTAGTGCATCTTTCAAAAAGGCATTAACGATTAGAGATGCCTTTTTTTTTTTCTGTTTGCTCAGTTTTCATTGAATACAGTTAAGAATTCAGGTTGTTCCATGGTGGCCTAGCGGGTTAAGGATCCAGCACTGTCACTGCTGTGGCACTGCTTTGATCCCCAGTCTGAGAATTTCAGCATGCCCATAATGACAAAGAAAAACAGAGGAGAATGTTTCCTAATTATTAGATGAACTAAAATATGAATGCAAATACGGACAGCAGCACTCTAAACTCTCAATGATGACTGTGAAGTTTGATAAGCAAAATCTTGAGATTATGTTTCTTTAGATGATTATATTCTAACTTAGGATGTGATCTTCAATAAAGTCAAGAATCAATAAGTGAACAATATCTTTCTTTCTTTTCTTTCTTTCTTTCGTCTTTTTAGGGCTGCACCCACGGCATATGGAGGTTCCCAGGCTAGGGATTGAATCAGAGCTGTAGCTGCCAGCCTACTCCACAGCCACAGCAACACCAGATCCCAGCTTCATCTGCAACCTACAGCACAGCTCACAGCAACGCCAGATCCTTAACCCACCCAGCTCGAGGGGCCAGGGATCAAACCTGTGTCCTCATGGATACTGTCAGATTCCTTTCCACTGAGTCATGACGGGGACTCCCGAACAATATATTTCTAAGGACAAAAAGGAACTAGGGTATTCTCATCCAGTTCAACAGAAAGAATGTCTTCATGCAGTATTTTGCAACAAGAATTGGGATCATCTTGTCTCACTAAAAGGACATGTAACAGTATTCTTTCTTGTCTTAGAAAGTGACAAAATGTACCTGATACAGTTCCCAAGTGGCCAAATGCTGAAGGCAGATATATGTGTGTGTGTATACATACACAGAGGTAACTGGTATCTATACATGATCTGGAAATGAAAAAATTCTTTGGATTGATCATTCTAAATACTGTTTATAAATATAAAAATGTTTTGTAATTATGAAGCAACGAAGGCCATCTTTTCAACATAACTGTGTATTGTCAAATGTTTTCTAAAAAAAATCTTTAAATATTGCACTTAGACTATGTAAGTGCAGGAAGAAGAATCAGAAGCAACAATAAGCTAGAACCTACTAGAGATACATTTGGAAATCTGGAATCGGAATTTACAAAACAGGTTATATGTTCCAGGTTAATGAATGACTGTTCATAAGCAATTAAATTACATTCAAAGGAAGTTTTTTTTGAGGCATGTGCTTTCAAAACTAGAAAAACGGAATAAAAATTGGGACAGCATGTGTCAGTGAAACATATATCCAGAAGATTCCGATCTGCACATGTGGAGAGCTACAAAAGGAGAAGGAGCAGAACAAAGGGTCAAAATGGTACCAGCACTGACACAGAACCTATAACTCACAGCACAGATACAGTGTGACAATTTTTGAGCAAGCTTGGGATTGGCTTGAATACTACTCAGCAAGAAATTTGCTTCAGTTTGCAGTATTAGGAAGAATGGGGCTGAATTTCAATGTATTTTCACAGATGGAAAAGGAAGAGAAATCAAGACCATATTATTTGGATTTCAAAGAGAGTCACTGTTCTGTCCCTAGAAAAACTGTTAATGCTCTTCTCAGTTCAACGTATTTTCAATTAACAGATTTTAAAGCTGCTGTTAAAAGAAATACTCAAAGTGATATTGTACTATTAACAAGGCTAAAGAAGGGGTAGAAGCAATGATAAGAGAGTCAGCATCTATCCTTAAAAAAGAATGGGTGGAGGAGAGCCTCTGTCTAATTTCTTCAATATGACTGATATTAATACAATGAATGCTTTCACTTCACAGGAGAAGCTTCAGTTACAAGATTGGGAATTAGTAAGGCAATTCCTCAATTGCTCACACAGCTAGGAAATGAACTTGCAGGAATAAATACAGAACTAGGAAAAGAACATCTACTCTTCGAACCATAAGCATGAGTCTCCAAGAATAGAAAGAAAAAAGGAGGATACAAATAGGATAGAAAAAGGATGAAGTATCGTAAAAAAGATTTAAAAAAAAAAACAGGAATAGTATTCAACTGTGACTTGTTGTCACTATAGGAGAGATATGTCATTAATTGCATGAATGTATTTTTTCTTCTAATAAAGTTGTTTTTCACCATTTCTTATTTCTTAAATCAGTCCTAAGAGTTAAACAAGATAAAAAGATTAGAGGGCCCATGGACCCAAATGATAAATGTTTCTGACTATCTGTCCTGATTAGCTGAGAGTTAAATTCATGTAACTAGATGAAATCACTAAATAAATGAATTAAGAAAAGAGGTGCAAAGACGTGGCTCAGAATATTATGACTTTAAAGCTGAGAAGAAGTGACCAATGAAGTAAGAGGAGAGCACGATGTCCTAGAAACCTTGTACCAAAAAACTGCCACACAGAGGAGGGAACCATCAGCCACGCTCTGTCCTGCAGGCACTCAGGTGAGATGAGGACTGAGACCCGACCACCGTAATATTGACGACAGCCATTTCAGTGGTGTGGCTGCAATAACAACCTAACTGAGTGGGTTTAAAAGGGAAAGAGAGGAGAACTGGGGTGAGCAAAGACAGACAGTGTAATTGAGTTTTGCTCTAAGGGAAAAGAAACTCAGCAGTAGCTGGAAGCAGAAAGGTGAGGTTAAGGGTATTACTTTCAAGTGGGTGAAAGAACTGCTTAATTGTATGTTAACGGGACTAATCTAACAAAGACACAAAATGTGCTGAACCCGGAGAGAAAGGAGAGAAAGAATTGCTGGGGCCAGAACCTAAGCAGGCTGGCAGAGATGGGACCTAGTACACAACTGAGAGGCTGGCCTGATAGAGGAAGGCACCTGCTTCACGTACAGTCATGGAAGAGAAGGAAAGTTCCCTGATACTGATGGTACAAGGTGGGCAAAATGTGGTGGGTGGTAACTGCTACACCTCTCTTATGTACACTCAGTGACTAGATCTGTAACTAAGCCAAAAGAAGTGGTGATTTGGCAATGGATATGGCATTCTGGGAAGACTGGCCTAAATGGCAAGGTATCAGGGCCCTTTCTCACCTGCCCTATTTTGGTTTCTGTTACTCTGAAATCTCCTGTAATCTCCAAAGGGTGGGGGGAAAGGAGAGGCACAAGTCACTGGTGCATAGCAATTCTGAAATCTAGCTGGGCAAGTGGTGGGAGTTCCTCGCATAGGTCTCCAGGCAGGGGGAGTCATCCTCCATGGCTCTTGCCTCTGAATCAGCCTTCCTTTTTCATGAAAGGTATCATGTGTTAGCAGCTGAGTAATTTTCTCAGCCTGCTGCCTGCCAAAACAATTTTGGGGGTTCAATGGCCTCTTTTCATTCTGAACTGTTTCTTCTCCTTTTTCAGCTGTGGTTGCAGTGGGCCTCCTGTGAATCTCACTGAGATTTTCTGCATTAGACAAAAGCTATAACCACAAATATCTTCACAGTAAGCCCTCTCTACCTTAAGCTCCTGATAAAACAGACAGAAGTCCTATTGCTTGATTGAGAAAGTTTCTGTGTGACTCTTAAGGCATTACCTTTGTTTTTTTCCCAGGTCTTAAAAGGTTTTACAGCCACACCCTCGGCTTCATGTACAGACTGCCATTCTCCTGGCAGTGCCCCTAAACTGATCTTGGCTAGAAACCTGTGTCTTAATTTTACCATCATTTGCCATGCAGAAAGGGAAAATTTTCAAAACTATCAAGTCTTGCCTCCTTCTGTGTTTAACAGTCCTTCCCTCAATTTATTTCTCTCTTCTCATACTCTACTATAAGCAGCAAGAAGAAAGCAGGGGGCATCTTGAATGTTTTGCTTGGAAATATACTTAGTGAGATCTCCCAGTTTAGGCACATTTTCTGCTTTTCACATAACTACAAATAACAGCATTGCTAACTTTTCTGCCACTACATAACAAGGATCCCCTTTTTTCCAGTTTTCTTTCCTTTAGGGCTTCATGGCAATCTTCTCAAAGTCCCAAGTTTTAGACACATGTACAAGGTACTCTTATCTTTTACTAACACTCTCCTCAAAGTCCACTTCCAAAGTCACTCTCACATTTTAGATTTCTGCTATAGAAGCACTCCACTTTTGATATAAAAATCTATAGTTATCTACTTCTATATAACAGATCATCCTCAAACACAGCAGCTTAAAACAACACTTATCA
Source organism: Catagonus wagneri (assembly GCA_004024745.2). NCBI lineage: Eukaryota > Metazoa > Chordata > Mammalia > Artiodactyla > Tayassuidae > Catagonus > Catagonus wagneri. The sequence continues at coordinate 9,045,270 of PVHT021183646.1, forward strand.
TCTCACAGTTTGCCTGCAGGAGGCCAGGTGAGGTTTAGCTGGGTGCCTCTCGTTCAGGGTTTCGCATAAGGCTGCAATCCAGGTGTAGATAGGGCTACATTCATTTCAAGGCTGGACTGGCAAGGATCCACAGCCAAGCTCACTCACCTGGCTGGGCCCTAAACATCATCTCATGGTCATGTGGGCCTCTCTGTAAGGCTACTCACACATGGCAATTTGCTTCTCACCCTGTAAGCACTCTGAAACAGAGCTGGAGAGGGGACGCAACCACGATGACGGCCACACTCTCTCTGTAACCAAATCTTGGACTTGACATCTCATCACATTTGCCATATTCTATTCATTCAAAGTGAGTCGGTAGGTCCAACCTACACTCAAAGGCAAGCGAGAGCAGAAAGGCAAGAATACCAAGAGGTAAGAACCACTGGGAACCATCTCAGAGGGTACCTATCACAGACTAGGTAGAAAGCATTAGAGCAGATTGGTTAAAAGTACTGACTCTGGGGAGTTCCCATTGTGGCTCAGCGGTTAACAAACCCTACTAGTGTCCATGAGGACGTGGGTTCAAACCCTGGCCTCACTCAGTGGGTTAAGGGTCCAGCATTGCTGTGAGCTGTGGTGCAGGTTGCAGATGTGGCTCAGATCCAGCATTGCTATGGCTGTGGTGTAGGGCAGCGGCTATGGCTCCAATTCGACCCTTGGCCTGGGAACCTCCATATGCCATGGGTGCAACCCTAAAAAAAGACAAAAAAAAAGAGAGAGAGAGTACTGACTCTGATGCAAAACTACTGGGCTTGGCTCTTGCTTTTGTATCTCCATATGAAATAAGGATCATGAAATAACAGTTGTAAAAGGACCTGGCCTTGCACACAAGAGGCACTTAGGAATTTCTGTTCCCTTCTCTCTCCCAATCCTAACTGTCTCTAACAATCTTGGGAATTGCCCTGTTATTAGATTTAATCTGCAAACACCCAGTACCAGAGAAACATGGTATTGAGCAACATGCAAAAATATCATTTTGACTTTCAGTGAGTCCAGGAACCTTATTTGTAATAAACTTAATAAAATCAAATGAGAAAAACAAAAGGATAAAAACAAACATCCAGAACTAATGAAATATAGCAGAAGGGAATAGACACACAATAGCAACTGTCCCCCCTCACCCAAACATGTGCACCCCTCCCCATTCTGTCATCTGCTTTTAAATTGTAATGCCAATCTTGGTAAAAAAATATCATATCACCTTTTATCTGATTGGCAACTAAAAGTGCAATAAACAGGAGTTCCCACTGTGGCTCAGCGGTAACAAACCCGATTAGCATCCAAGAGGATGCAGGTTCAATCCCTGGCTTCACTCAGTGGGTTAAGGATCCAGTGTTGCCGTGAGCTGTGGTGTAGGTCGCAGATGTGGTTTGGATCCTGCGTTGCTGTGGCTGTGGTGTAGGCCGGCAGCTGCAGCTCTGATTTGACCCCTAGTCTGGGAAATCTCCACAAGCCATGGGTGCAGCCCTAAAAAAAAAAGGCAAAGAAAGAAAAAAGTACAATAAACAATAAATAAATCATTAAGGATGATTTAGATGCTATTATTTAGGTGTCAGTTTATCTGAGGAATATAGCATTCAACATTTGACACTGAGAAGTAATATCCCCATTTTACAGATGAGACACAGAGCATAAAGACCATGTGACTTGTTCTAGTGACACAGCAGGTTAACAACTGTGCCAGGAACAGAACTGCAACCAGCACATGATGTTATAATCAGTTATTTTTGATTTCCATGAATATGGCGATCTGTCTAAAATGGCTAGTGATTAAGTGTTCATCTCACGCTCAGGAAAAATAATTGACAGTTACTTTAAAGAAGGAAAGGCAGGCTTTGATTATTTAACCTCTAAATTAATGGTCTAGATTCAAATAAGCAAAGAAAACACCAAATGAGTTAACACACAAATAAGACAGCCCCAAACCTACAGATATGAATTAAGTAGAATCCAAACCCAATATTTTAGTTGGCCACTTTGCTACACAGACAGTTCATTATATGAAGAGTATCTAATTAACCTTTCATCTAATATTTGTGAAGTGCCTATTCCACGCTGGCCTTACATTACAAGTACTGTACGTTATCTCATTTAATAATAGTGAAGTATGCTGAAAAAGCGTTTGCAAAGAGGTGTAGCAAGCTCACATTCAGAGAAGGAATGAGAATGCAGTGCTTGAAACCAGCTCACGAGGTTCAAAGGCAGCACATTTCCAGAATTCAAGATGGTGAAAGAGCTGGCAGCAAAAGAAGACAACAACTCCTAAAATGTACTTTATTCACTGCAAAAAGAAACTAAAGAAAATGTATCTTGGGAGTTATAGGCCCCACTTCCCTACGTCTCCACCCCCGAGCCAATACGTGTGCTTCACCAAATTGATTTTCCACCCCTTCAAGTATTCAATTAAAATCTAAAAAAATGAATCTTTGCTTAAATGGTCTGAATTTATTCCCTAATTTAAAAAATTACAACAAAATTCCAAATTCTGATCTGAAAAATTACTAAAGATATACAGATTAAATGCACATTAAGACAAACAGTGTTGGAGTACCTGTTGTGGCTCAGAAGTAACAACCCGACTAAGATCCATGAGGATGCGGGGGGTTCGAGGTTCGACCCCTGGCCTCACTCAGTGGGTTAAAGATCCGGTGTTGCCATGAGCTGGGGTATAGGCTGCAGATGTGGCTCAGATCCCATGTTGCTGTGGCTGTGGTGCAGGCCAGCAGCTACAGCTCCAATTCAACCCCTAGCCTAGGAACCTCCGTGTGCCTCGGGTGCAGCCCTAAAGAGAACAAAAAGAAAAAGAAAAAAAAAGACAAACAGTGTTAAAATATACATATTAAAACAGACAACTTCCTCACACAACTAGCTTATCTCTCAGCATTCACTCATAAGGCTTTCATCTCTACCTAAAGTGTTTTTCTTCTGCATAGAAGTTCATTGTGTCTTTTTAGTTTCCACATGTAAGCAGTAGCATTGGGTGTTGCTGTCTAATTGTCTGACTGGTTTCACTTCGCATGATAATTTCTAGGTTCATCCATGTTGCTATAAATGTTGGCATTTTGTTCCTTTTAATGGCTGAGTAATATTCCATTGTGTGTATGTACCACGTCGAAACCCTGATCCCAAGGCCTTTTATCTCCTATCTGTACAATCTAATAGTTGTTACTCAACAACTACCCAACAGTCATTGACCTCTCTGCTTTTAGTCCCTCCTCAAACAAGGTAGACTGGCTTCTATGCACAGAATCCAATGCCAACGCACTATTTTAAGAAAGTTAAATAAATATTGCTGTACTGAAAAACTTAAGAATTTCTTGTTCTCTACAGAACAGTGATCTAATAGTATTCCAGATCCTCCAGTCCATCAAACCATCAAGCCATTTCTTCCACTTCTGTCTGGTCCCTTCACTATACCCACTTTCTCCCTTCTTCTCACTCCACAAACGCCCATCAGTACCTACTATAGGCCGGGTACCTTCCTAGGAGCAGAGGATATGGCAGTGCCTTCATGGAGCTTACGTTCTGGTTGGAGGAGAAAGGCAATGAACAAATACACAGTGAGTCAGATGGTAATAGGCGCGAGAAAAATAAAGATGGAAAAAAGGAATGTGAAGTGTTGGGCAAGGGGGTAGGGAATTATGGTTTCTCTAGCGTGCTCCTGATAACAGGACAAAGGAGTAGGGGTTTCAGGTAAGCAAGGAAGTCAAGCTGCTATCTGCAGGAAGAGCAAGGAGGTAGGAAAATCTATGGCCCTGAGGCAAGCGCGTATTTGAAATGTTCAAAGACTGGCCAGGAGTAGAGGAGAACAGGAGGCCAAAGACAGCCAGGGTCTTAAATCCAGTGCAGGGCATCTGACTGCTTTTATGCTGAGTGAGACAGAAGGCCACTGGAGAGCTTTGGTAAGAGGAATGATATAATGTGATATTTAAAAGGGTCACTTTTGGGAACAGCCTTTGGAGATGGGTTGGGAAAGAAGAGAAGTGGGGAGGTTAGCTAGAAAATAATCAAAATAATATAGGCAAGAGATAATGGCCAGGATGAAAGCAATGGGACTCAGGAGCAGCAGTCAAGTTTCATGGTCATTCCTGACACCAGACCTTTGCTTATGCCAGTTCTCCAACTGGCTTGGATCTATTTAGTTCTCCCAGAATCTAGCTGAAATTACATCTTCTTCAAGAAACCTTTCCCAACCAATCCCATTTTCAGTGATTACCCATTTTTCTGAACTCTTATTGACAACTGCCCATACCACCTAGTAACTGGCATTAGTTTTTGCTACAACATATGGTTATTTACCTATTTGGCGTCTATGTCCCTATTTTACCACATTATCCTTGAGAAAGAAAACACTTTCTAACTCTTGGCATCTTCATTTTGCTGCATAAAATAGACATTTAATAAATGTTTGCTAATAATCAAATTGTATCACCTAGAAATTATTATTCCTCTAGAGAAATTATCATATATTCATCTTCTCCTTAAACTGCCAAAGTCAGCGAGAAGCCTGACATAGCTATGCTGAGGAAACCTGCACCAGCACCTGGGCCACACACACATCATCTTGAGCCACCATCTACAGAAGCTGCTTACTTAGCCACAACTAGTTTCTTTGGACCAATGGTTTTCAAAGAGTGGTCTCTGGACCAGCAGCAACAGTATAACCTGGGAATTTATTAGCAATGGAAACTCCCAGGTACACCCAGATCTAATGAATTTGAAATTATGGAGGTGGGGCTCAGCAATCTGTGCATTTTCATGCACCATCAAGTTTGAGAATCATTGCTCTGGCTTAAAGGTCTCACAGATTAGCCAGTGTTTTCCAAGAGATTTCTGGAACACTTCCATCCTGGCTCATATCCTCATTCACCTCTACCATCACGAGAAGTCCAAGCCTTCCATATGGCTCACCCCATACAGCTGGGCACGGCCGCACTCCCGATCCTGTCTCCCGCTTGCCCTCACCCTCACCCTTCCAGGCCCTAGCAGCCAGGAGCTACCCTCAGTCAAGTCTTCGGTATACTCGCTCTCTTCTCAGTGATGCCCCCTTCACCCTTTTGCTCTAAAGGAGACCTGGGTGCTCCCGAGAACACTGCTTCTTCAGTAGAAGCTTTTCCCCTTCCCGTACAACCTCAGCAGACCAAGCATCACCCCCCGCCCCGTTACCATCCAGTGTTGAACCTCGCAGGTATCCTCCTTGCCTTCCAAGACTCCTTCCAAACCATGACTCAATCTTCTGCCCAAAGTGCAGGTCCTCTGAAACAGGTTTCACCTGCCTTGTGTCTTAGGACAGGGTTCCCTGTCTTAATCTCCTTTATTAGTTTTGTCATTCTTGACAACTGCGACAACCACTTAGATGATTCATTAACTACTCTGGCCTCCTTGCTGTTGCTGTTGTCTTAACTGTTTAAGCACAAACTATTATTTTTTCACAGCTTCACCTAAACCACCCACCTAACATCATTCCCTGGGCATTGCCACCGCCACCAATAACTACATCATCTCCAAAAATCTCAAGCATTTCAAGCATTCTCCTCACACGCCATCGAGTGTGCCCGCTCTAGTAGTTTTCCCTCTCCTGCATCTCTCCAGCCTTCTTCCGACGGCCAGTCTACAAGTCAGTCCCACCACTTTTCCAGCACCTCTACCCCTCTCTCCTCCTCATGTTCTTTATTCCCTCCTAAGCCAGTTTAGCTTCTAGGATCCAACACTGTATGTAAGGCTTTTCAAAAAAATCTTAGTTCCCTTGTCCTCTCTCTTAATCTAACTTACCTGGCAAAATCACAATTCCTGGTTAAATCCAACTATTTATTGAACCCTCTTTTGCATCTAAACAATAGACAATAGCTCGATTAAAAATCACACCATTGGGAATTCCTGTTGCGGCTCAGTGGTTAACGAATCCGACTAGGAACCATGAGGTTGCAGGTTCGATCCCTGGCATCGCTAAGTGGGTTAAGGATCCGGCGATGCCGTGAGCTGTGGTGCAGGTTGCAGACGCGGTTCAGATCCTGCATTGCTGTGGCTGTGGCATAGGCCGGCGGCTACAGCTCCTGTTAGGCCCCTAGCCTGGGAACCTCCATATGCCGTGGGTGCGGCCCTAGAAAAGGCAAAAAGACAAAAAAAAAAAAACCACACCACTGACTTGCCATCACTAATGTCAGGTTTATGACCACAGATTTTAAGCATCCTACACCTCCCTAGTAAGTTCACCTTTTTTTTTTTTTTTGGCTGTACCCAAGGCATATAGAAGTTCACAGGCCAGGGATCGAACCCACGCCACAGCAGCAACCCAAGTCGCATCAGTGACCCAAGCCACTGCACTGATAATGCTGGATCCTTAACCTGCTGTGCCACAGGGGAACTCCCACTTCCTATTTTTTGAGATGACCGTTATTTCACACCTTGTGCTGTCTCCTCCAACCTGCAACACTTCTCCAGTCTCTACACTAACACCTTCGGCTATGTTCATCTCACATGTTATAAGGCAGACACAAAGGAGTCCCTCTTCTGCCTGAAAACAACGCGACCAGCCTACCTGGTTCTAAACCCACACACTCTGCCCTATTAAAAAGAAAAAAATCGGCTTCTGGTCAATCCCTCTTCTGTGTGCTGGATATAACAGACTTTGCTCTTGCGATTAGACTCTTTCTTTTCAGCACCCTCAATTCTTCCCCTCTACTGGATCTTTCCTAGAGACATAAAGCCTGCCCTAATATCACCTATCTTTCCAAAATCATCCCTTGAACCCACATACCCATCTAGTTACTACCCCAATTCTTTGCTCCACCCCAAACTAAATATTTCATTGTCCCAACATCTTCATCTACCAATTAGCAACTCAACTCATTCCAGTTGGCTTTTTTCTCCCCATCCTTCCAATTCAAACAGCTCTTATGGAGCTCACCAACCACCCACATCCCCCCAAGGCCAGTGACAAGTTAGATGGTCTTAAGTAACCCAAGCCCAACACTTTCTTCCCCAGTCTGTGATATCACGTACTTGTTTCCCTCCTGCCTTTCCCACTTCTCAGCATCCTCAGACCTTAGTGAAATGCCTCGGGGCTTCAATCTCACCCTGATTCTCCAGTTACATTTCCTCCCAGTGCGTTAAATGTGCACCGACAAATCTCAGCCTTATACCTACAACTGACATCTCTCTTCTGAGTGCCAGACTCCTATCATATTGCCACTGAACTTCTGCACTTGGGTATCTTCTAGACATTTCAGGCTAAACAGGTCCAAAGCATTTTTTTTTTTCCTGTGAGCTCTTTGTTCTGTCGCAAAGAAATTCCCCCTCCATTCTAATTCCTCAGACGAGAAGCTGAATAACGCAGATCCCTCTTTCATCTCAGCACACATACCAGCCACCTTATCAAACTGCCCTGAGAGTCTAAGCCATCACCTCTTGCTTCTGGACCTCCCTTATCACTTTTCCTAAAGAAAGCCAACTCTCCTGCTTAAAATCTCCCAATACCTTCCCGTTTTAACCAGAACAAACTTCCCATCTCTCCACAGGGAAAGACCTGGCCCTGTCTACCTCTCCAGTCTTATCTTCCTACCTTCTGTTTGTCCTCTACACTGCGACCACACTGCCGCCTTTCTGTCCCTTGAATGCCCTAAACTCATTCCCATCTGAGGACTTTGTATTTGCTGCTCCTTCTGCTCATAACACTTTCCTCCCATAGTTTGACAAGACAGTGTTTCTTATCATTCAGGCCTTTTTCACCCAAGCTGAAGCATTCAGGGTCATAGTACCTTTTCTCTATAATACTTACTTATTAGTTCCTGAATTTATCTTGCTTACTTACATGTTTATAATTTTCTTTCTCCAGTTAAAAAGTACGAACTCTATGGGCAAGAACTTTGTTGTTCATGCCCTTTCCCCACCCCTTAGAAAGTGTGCAGCACACAGTCGTCATCAATAAATGTGTGAAGTGACTGAGTGTCATATCATTAACGTAATCATTTGTTTAGCCACTTTCAGTTTCCTGGGCTTCTAAAATATGCACCAAACCAATTTTACCCAAAGTGTAAACATAAATTCTACAACAATAAAAGAAGCCCCCTGCTGTCTTTCTAATATACAAATCTAATCACACTTAATCCCATTTAAAATTCATCAATGGCTCTTTATCAGAATAAACAAATAAACATCTTCAGATGATTTAGTCTCCAAAATTTAAAATTTTCATCCCTGACTATTCCATTCACCCCACACACACGAACCATCTAGAATTATATGTGGCTCCTAAACATATATGCTCTTTCACCAATCTAGTCCTTTCGGGGAAAGTAATGAGCCTTTCTACTGCCCACCCACTCTGCTCGTCTACTTGCTCCTGTGAAGACTCTTCTGAACCCCGGGAACCATTAGCTCTTTTGTCTTCTACCTACTTTGCCTGCTGTTAAACAGGAGAGTTCTCCCTCCTAAAGCCAATCCCATCTTTTCAAAGCATAAGAGCTAGCAGCCTTTCTCCTTTCTCATACACTCCACTTCCTCTCAAATGAATTTATTCAAATAAACCCTTCCCTACCCCACACACTCTTCTAGCTACCCTCCACGCTCCTTCAGAGGCAGTCAAACTTTCCCAGCAACTATCTGTACTCACTATTTCTAGCTCCATTTCCTTCTCCCCACCCCACCCCCCACCCCCCGACTCCTGAATTCCCAGGCTTCTGCCCTCATTAGTGCTCCTAAAAAACCTTGCAAAGGCCATCAATGACCCTGGTGTTACTAAAGCCAGGGACACACGTCAGTTCTCTCTTCCTGCCCCTCTTTTATCTTAGCTTCCGAGTGTCCTGGTTTTCCTCCTGAAGAACAAGCTCTCCGGAACCTTGCTCCCTGCCTCCTCTGCAGGTTCATCTCCCCACCAGGCCTCAAATGCTCTTCTTCCTCTATCTTTTCTCCCAAGGCCGGTCTCATCTCAAGCCATCATCCACAGCTGCAATTACTGTCACATGCAGATTTCTCACAAATTCACAGGTTAGGCCTCTATCTTTCCTTGTATTTCCAGAGCTAGGTGGCCAACTCTCTAAGTAGTATTTCCCCTTGAACATCTCAAAGTTACCCAAAAGTACTAAATCTAAAATCTAACTCATGATACCCTTCATCTTCCCACCTCCAAAACCCTTGGACCTCTCCCAAATCACGGCCCTATCCTGCTGACTGCACCTGCGGCATCTCTCCTGCGCCGTCTGCTTCCTCCAGCACATGCCACCGTCACCATCCTGCCCCTCAGACTGTTACACAGCCGTCACCTAACTTCTCTCTGCACTCTTGCTCCTCTCTAACCTGTTTAGATATTTTTTTAAAACACAAATCTAATTATAAACTTCACTTCAGCCAATTTCCAATCCTACTCAAAACCTTCTAGTGCCTTTTCGCTGCCTAGTACCTATTCACAGTATCTGGCCTCCAGTGTTAGCTGAACTGAACTGTGTCTACATTTTGTGATAACTCAGTTTACTGTTAAGCCTAGTTCTCTAAATGTGTGGACCAATTAGAATGGCAAACAGTGCTAAAAAGTGAGCATTAAAAAAATCTGCCATTGGAGTTCCCACCATAGCTCAGCGGAAACGAATCTGACTAGGAACCATGAGGTTGTGGGTTTGATCCCTGGCATCACTCACTGGGTTAATGATCCAGCGTTGCCATGAGCTGAGGTGTAGGCTGCAGACGCAGTTTGGATCTGGCATTGCTGTGGCTCTGGCGTAGGCTAGCAGCAACAACTCCGATTAGACCCCTAGCCTGGGAACCTCCATATGCCGCAGATGCAGCCCTAAAAAGACTCCTCCAAAAAAATCTGCCAGGCAGTTCCCATCGTTGCGCAGTGGAAATGAATCCAACTAGGAACTAGGAGGTTGTGGGTTCAATCCCTAGCCTTGCTCAGTGGGTTAAGGATCCAGCATTGCTGTGGTGTAGGTCACAGATGCAGCCCAGATCTGGCATTGCTGTGGAGTAGGCTGGCGGCTACAGCTCCGATTAGACCCCTAGCCTGGGAACCTCCATATGCCGCAGATGCAGCCCTAAAAAGACTCCTCCAAAAAAATCTGCCAGGCAGTTCCCATCGTTGCGCAGTGGAAATGAATCCAACTAGGAACTAGGAGGTTGTGGGTTCAATCCCTAACCTTGCTCAGTGGGTTAAGGATCCAGCATTGCTGTGGTGTAGGTCGCAGATGCAGCCCAGATCTGGCATTGCTGTGGAGTAGGCTGGCGGCTACAGCTCCGATTAGACCCCTAGCCTGGGAACCTCCACATGCCGGGGGGACAGCCCTAAAAAAAAAAAAGACAAAAAAAATCTGCCAGACTACAACCTGAATAACAAGCTGCTAGCTGCTATTATTATTGTCATTGTCTTATATTTGCTTAGCACAAAATAGCTTCCAAAACACTCTAACACAGATTATCTCAATAATCTGTTGCGTATTAGTAGCCCCATTTTAAAGATCGGAAAACCATTGCTAGCAAAGTTATATGCTAATGAATGGCACCACTAAGACCAAAAACGGTTCCTTCTGACTCGCAGTCCATGACCCGTGCCTTATGATAAAACCGTCATTTACTGATTACTTTGTTTCTAACCTGGCTGATACACAAGATTGCTTCATCAACGTTCTCAAGAACTTTTACATCCTTTTTCTCAACCTGGAAAATCAAGGTTTGTACAGTTAAGTAACTTGTCTCAAGTAACTAATGGATACAGAAACAGAATTTGAGTTACCTTATTTTCTTTTCTCTACTCCAGCCTGTAGCAGACTTAGTGGTAGAGGTGATAAATCAGACACTATTAAACACATAAAAGAAGATGTTAAGTGTGGTGTCGTAAGTTCTGAAGCCAGAGACACCATGGTTCAAATTCTACCTTTGCCGATTCTAAATTGTGTGACTTTAGCAAATTACTTGAGTTTGGCAACTGACTTTCTCCTCTGTAAAATGAAGGTAACAGCTAACTCCCACATGTGTTGAGGACTAAGTGGAGGTATATGCCGAACATACACATTATCACTCAATAAACAGTTTAACAAAACAAAAACATCAGCTTCTCCCAAAAGAAGATAGTGCTAAAAAAGAAAAAAAAAAAAAAGAGCCACAGAGTTAAAAAAAACAAAACAAAACATGGAATCGGTGTTCCCACTGTGGCACGATAGTTACAAATCTGACTGCAACCACTCGGGTCGCTGCGCAGGCACTGGGTAAATCCCCAGCCCAGCACAGTGGGTTAAGATCTAGTGTTGTTGCAGCTAAGATGCAGGGCACAGCTGCAGCTCGGATTGAGTTCCTGGCTCGGGAATTTCCATATGACACAGGTGCAGCCATAAATTTATATATACACATATATGGGATTGAGTTTCCAGCCCTGCCATTTACCGACTGTCATGTACTTTCTCTGGGTCTCTTTCCTCACTTGTACAATAGAGATAATAATAGCCAGCCCTAGCACTGCTGTGAGGATGAAATAAGATAACATATAAAAGCACTTTCTTAATTGAACAGCGTCACACAAAAATCATTACTATCTGTGTACACACACTCTCTATCACTGTGCTATAAAGTCTTTAAAGGCATGTGAATCTTTAATCATCTTTGTATTTGTAATAGCTAGTAGCATAGTCCTCTGCCCATTACAAACATTCATTATATGTTGGCTGAACTCATTTATCAAGACAGTATTGAACTACGACAAAACAACAGTTCAAAACGAGACCCAGTCCATCCACATAGAATATGAGTTAAGAGAGTGCCTGAAACCAGTCCAGCTAAATTCAGCTCAGACAGGGAGAAGACATTCTGACATCTGGGAACTTAAATAAGTGGGCCATAATTTTGTTTCCTGGACACAAATTGTCTAATTATCAAACAAGGTCCCTCAGTATAGGCATCATATGTCTTTCCCCTCTTCCCTGCCTCTGCCCCCCACTCTGTGCCGCCCTCTCAGTTTTGGACAATGAAGAGGAGAGGGGGAGAATAAATGACACAGCAGATACTTAACAGCGTCACATCCCTCCGAAAAAAAAAAAGTTTAGAAAAAATACTGAGGATGTTTTCCATCAGGAGGCAACTTTAACGAGGGCTCTCTAGTCGCAAGTACTTAAAACGCTGATTAAAGGGAGACATTTTTCATAAAACTGTGTTTATCAAAGTTCTCCCTGTACAAATTCAAAGGCCTCCTTCACATGCTAGAGAAAATGCTCTGGGGAGTGAGTGGTCTGATATGCAAATGCTCAGAGTAAAAACCTGGTTCACACTGGTTACTTACTGAGCATCTACTATGTGCCACACACCATGTTAAGCACATTTCATAGATTAATTCAAATCTCTATAAAATCCTGCGTGATGGGCATCGTTTTTCCTACGGGACAAATGAAGAAACCAAGGTTGAGAGAAATTAAGAGACTTGTTCATGGCCACACAACTGGAAATGACAGGTGGGATTTAGACCTAATCAAGTCTCTAAAACCCACATTCTTTGCACCTTACCATGCTGCCCCTGATGCTACGGATTTCACTACAAAGGAGGGTGACTCAACAGGGAAGCCGAAGAGTTTCCTGGTGGCTCAGCGGTTAAGGATCCCGTGTTGTCACCGCTGTGGCTCTGGTTACTGCTGTGATTTGTCTGGGTTTGACCCCTGGCCCAGGAACTTCTGCATGCCCGGGGCGTGGCCAAAGCAATGATGACGACACGAAGTGGGGAGGAGATGTGGCAAAAAGGCAGGTGCAGAGCACAGACGACATTTTCTCTCAGGGCTCTAGACGCACAGGAGCAAATGAAGGAGCCCCATCTAACTATTCAACCCAAGTGCTTGGATGAGCTTGGACTTTTCGCTCTCCTGCGCTCCTGGTTCTAAGAATGCCCACACCACTCAGGGGTACTGACAACTAAACATACTTCACTGAGTTTCAAGACTGCTTAGAACAGTGCCTTTAACTCACCGCTGGTAGCAGACCAAGCAGGCAATGGAGGTGATGCATATTTCACGGCTCTCTTGTGTTTTCCAGGAACTCAACTTTCTTGCACAGCTGGATGTCCCCCTGGCACACATACTGCTACACAAAGTTCACCTCCCAGAACTTTGGGATTAGAAGAGATAATCTGACAGACGTGGAAACCGAGGTCAGAACACTTAAAGGACCACCCGGCATCCCCTGGCTGGGTACCAGCCTCGACAAGATTCTGGTCTCCTAGTTCTCGTCCAGTAGGTTTTCTCCTCAGCAGCCCCTCAGTGCCTCCTGCCTAAGGCCTGACCACGTAGACCTCCCTCTCCACACCTGCATGTGGTACAGCTATGACTCCTTCTGAACATTTTCATTGACCCAACAAACGTGTAGGGCACTAGGCTAGATAATAAAGATCATAAAGAGAGAGAGCTGCCACATTTGTGTCCTCTGGACAGTGTTACCCAAACTTTCAAGTGTCAGGGCACACACAGAAAATGGTAGTATTTTATTTTCATAGCAAGGTGACGAGCTAGAGTGCACATGGTTCAAGTGACAGGGGACTCCTAGGTCCCCCAGCTGCTTCCAGGGTTCTCTTAGCGTAACCATATCTCAACCCAACATGCGGTACTTTGGTTGGCAAGCTCTGATCTGGGGCTAACAAGTAAAAGGGATTGAGATAAATTTACAAATAACTGTAACATAAGCACAAAGGAAATAACTGAGGAGACTGTCACTGTCTGATTTCATTAAACATATATGGGTGGAAAAGAGACTAATTCAACTTGTTTCCTTTTGCAACTCTTTTTCCAAACAAATCAAAAGACAGAAAAACCCATCCTCTGGTTAACAGTTGATCCAGTCCCACCAACAGGTCTGCAAAGACTAGACACAGATGCCTGGTTCACAGGGATGAAAATCACTGAGAGGACAGAAGTGTGTCAGAAAAGTTCTTTGACTTCTTACAAATACTACAAAAATAAATCAACAGAGAGGAAGAAATTAGATTTCAAGGTCATATTCAAATATGAAGGGAGAAGCAGGAAAAGCAACTCCCACACACACATGCACAGACACACACACACACCCCTCTGCGACCAAGCTCAGTCTTCATAAACCTAGTTAAAATTCTGCCGTCTGATATTTATAAATTTAGCCTGCCTGAGCCAAGTAGGTTTCTGCAATTCCAGACATCTAGGCTAAAGGGCAAAGGGTAAAGGGAAACTTTCAAAAGCTGGCTCATAGCCAAGGGCATCACATCTAGGAGGCTCCCTTAGCAACACACAACAACTGTCTACTCAGGGGAGGACACCGCCATCTTTGCAAGGGACTACAGATGTTCTTGTTTTCTCAGCTAAAAGCAGGGTTCCCCCCGTGTATTATTTTCCCTGTCATTCTTCTAAAAGTTATCACGTTTCATAATTGAAAAGCCTCTCTAATCCCAGTATGTTTTCCTCCATCCCAAATTACACCATAGATAACAATAAATTAAAAGAATGTAAGGTATTAAATTCCTGGCAAATATAAAATGCTTTATAATGTTTGGTTATTAATTACTATTCTAGCTGCTACAGACTTGGTGTCTAAGCATGGGCAAGTCACCCTTTGTGACTTAATTACTTCCCTCATAAAATTTTAATAACAACAGTGACCTACTTCACAAGACTTTGTGAAGGACAATAAAAACTATTAGATAAAAACTTTCTAAAGCTTATTCGTAATTAAGAATCATACCGCCTCTTGGCTCTCAATATCTAAAGAGACGGTTTGGTCATCAAGGTCAGTGCCCCCCCAAACAAAACACAGGTGGATCCTGACCCGCCAGGAAGAGGGAAGCTCCCGGAGTGAGCAGCTCACTTCACCTGCCCCTCTGCCTTCTCCAAAGCGCCCAAGCCCAGGGGATGGCACCACGCTGGGAGCTCAGCCCTCGCGTCCAAGGCTAACAAGGTAAACAACATTAAAAAAACCAACAACCCCATGCCACAAGCACTAGGCTAGGCTTTAAAACCCTCACACCTGTGAGGAGAAGGGGCTGTGGCAGCCTGCGCTCCGTGGGGAAGGCCGTTTGTGCAGAGCAGAACCTCGCAGCTTTCCACTCCTTATATGTGCAAGTGCAAACCTCACCCACGGCACTGTGTACTCACCCAGAGGTACATCATGTCAGACCGGGCTGCTCAAACTCAGAGGCCAGCTGATCCTCGACTGCAAAAAGGCCCTTCAGTGAACTGCAGGAAAGGAGGTGCCAGAATGGGGGGCAGAAGTTCGGGGTGGGGAGAACCCCCCCCCCCCAGATCACTTGAGTTTAGAAATCTAAAAACGACCGGTCTCCTCCCCCTCCTCCCTCCTCTCCAGCTGCCGGCTCTGTTGTTCTCTCTCCTCCCTCTCACCCTCCCTCCCTCTCTCTGGGAGTTCCCAGCCCCGTGTGTCTGAACCGGAGTGTAGAGCACACTCTCCCTGTATTTGCCTTCAGGGAATCTCTCTCCGTCATTCTACTTCTAGAAACACAATCATCACTCACAGAGATTATTGCAAAAGGCAGGGGTGGGTGGGGTCAGTAATAAACCACCAGCACCAGTTTCTAGTGGCTAGACATAAACTAGTTTAAGATGGGTTCTTTAAACTTGAATGAAGCAATCAGAAAAACCCTGCCCTCCAAGATCAAGAGGAGTGAGCCAAGCCTCCCCTCTGCCCCAGTTCCTCGGGAGCCCCTTGCAGACGCCGAGCGTGAACACAGAACTCGCTCCGAGCCTATATTCCCCCACTGCAACGTCAGCCTTACGCCCCATCATTCTGCCAGTAGTAATTCTGAATCTTAGAAGATTTTAGAACATAGGGAAAACTGCATATAAACTCGACTAGTTTTCATTTTTTTATTACTACCACCCTAGTTCAAATCAATAGCGCCTCCCCTAAAGGGAGAAAAAAACAAGTGTTTTAGAGTCACGTAGCTTTCAGCCTGCTATGTTGCAGTCTTTACAACATGGGAACGGGGCAGCATACAAAGCCTGAGTTTGAAATCTGGGTCTGTAATTACTGTCATCATGGCCTGGGGAAAGTTATTTAACCTGCCCAGGCCTCTTGTTTCCTCAACCCAAACCAAGTATAACACTCCTTTTGAAGCTGCTGCAGTTAGATCGAATGGCATCACTATGTAAACCTCTGCCACGTCCCTGGTGACCAAGATTTCTAACCAAGCTCAGTTCAAGCACTTACTAAGTCCCTTCCTCCTATTCACCAGGCCCGTGTTTACCCATTATGTTCAATGGTGAAGCAATCATCTGTCCCAGTGGTTTCCATTCAGAAAACCACCAACTCCTCCTCCCTACACCAATGCCCACGCTCTTTCCTTACCTCCCTACCCGGTTCTCCACACTCAAATCCAAGATGCACGGGGCTGTCAGCCTCCCCTGGAAGCCTGCTGTCTGTCACGTGGCATTCAGCACGCCTGCCAGCCACCACCACAGGCACTTACCTGTACCTACCAATCTATGCCCTTTATTCCCATCTTCCGGGAAGAGCTCACCTCCTGCGGGCCATGGAGGCTTTTGCATGGTGCCTGGCACACAGTGGGTGCACAAGACATTCTCAAGGGATCGTGTGTTTTAAGGAATATTTTACTCCTTTAACTCATTACAAGAAAAAATAAAATCAGAACAAGAGGCCTACCGCCTTCCAGCTGCCTCCGGGTTCCGTTCCCCTCAGACATGTTGAAACAGCTCTCTCCTGCTTGTTAAATCTCCAAGTAAGGGCTGCAAGCCTCACGGTCAAGGCAGGCCCGGCGCAGGTCCTAAGGACCTTCCCTCTGTCTCCCTCGCACGCACGTCTCACTGTAGAGCCGGCTTAGCTACCTGCCACGGTGGGGTTTCTTTTGCTCTTAGAGCAGAAGTCAGGTCACTTTTCCTTTTCTTCCACGCTAAATGCGGCTAAATGCGCTAAATGCACTATGCGTGTCTTGCGCAAGGGCATTTAGGACACCCCTTACCTCCTCCCGCCTGAAACTCTCACTCATTTCAGCCTGGAGAGGTGGGGTAGGTATTCTCAGCCTCGCCCTAACCTTTTCTTTTTCTCTGTGCAGAACCTCTTGGCTTCCTCTGAAGTCAGGACTACCTCAGCTCCTAGCGCAAGAGGAATAAGAGTCTATAAAGGCTAAAATGGAGAAGCCTTTTTTTTAAAAAATGGGAAAACAAATCTTGGCTTTCTATAAACTGTTACTTAGAGTCTTTGGTTTGGCTACAATCAGTTTTTATCAGCAACCTTCCCCTCTGGTTTCAGAGCCCAAGCTCTAACTTAAGTCACCAGACTTCCCTATACTCCATTCTAAATAACTGTTTGAAAATCACACTGTAAAGAGATTACTATAGTCCTTTCAAGCTCGCTGAAGACACAAAATTGTTAACATTCACTCAATTCTTAACCAAACACCAAAAAACAAACGCAATAGAACTTCACATATTGTCACTTTATGGTGTTATTTTTTAATCAAATCTGGGATGGGATAACGATACCCCTGTTCTCCTGGAGCAAAGCAGGAGAAAAATACATAGAGAAAAGACATCCCGGGAATGAAATAAGGAAAATTTAAATATGTCACAAAACTCTGAAAACTACCTCCGAGTCTCCCATGAGTGGAATCACCGTTAACTTCTTTGGAACCACAGGGAGTTCACTAATTCCTACTCCCAAGGCATTTCTTCCTTTTCTGATCATCATTTTAAGAACTGGGTGGAGAGTTTATTCCATGTGTTTTCTTCATGTTAAAAAAAAATAATAATAACCTCCAAAGATGCACAGGCAAGCTAAACTAAGTGGATTTTTAATTCATGCTTCTGCTTGTCCACATTTCCCTACCTTAAAAAAAAAAAAGTAAAGGAAACAAAGAGATGAGAGAAAACAAAATTCTCTCAAATCAAGTCAAATAAGGAAACCTCTGCTTTATTGTTAAGAGACACAAAGGTCCGAGTCCCCATGAGGAAGACACTGGAGGGTCGCAGGGTCACACGGAAGACTAGGATGCGCACGCGCTTCCCCCTATCAGAGCAGTTCATCAGACTGCACGGCTGGTCCCCGAAGCTTATCAGCCTCTATATTAGCTCAGAGGAGGGAACGGCTGGATCTGAGCATCAGAGAATCTCCTCAGGAGGCCCACGGACGAAGGCTGGCGTGGCTGCTTCTGAGAAAGAGAAATCAGATTATCTGGGACAACAACATGGGTGCTGCCAGTGACTCCAAGATTATAATGCAGCCTGAATTCCTGCTTCTGAAAGCACTGACTCTGTAATGTGACGACGCTGGTGGGCAGAAAGGGTTTGGAGCCACATTTTAGATTCTCTGCCTCAAAGTCTAGCAGCTGAAGAGACAGCATGTTTTATGCAAGGTTCTCTGTGGGTGTAAAAGGCTGGTGGGGAAAGTGTGAACATCTGGGGAACCAACACAATTTCGTAAAAATATCCCTGAGAAATCAGGCACTGACAATTTTTCAAAAGAAATGGGAGACAACCCTCTCTACATAATTTACACTCCTCTCACTTTCAGGACTGGTAGAGACAACAGTCTCACCACAACAATGAGCTACAGAAATGGGCCAGAAGAGGTCCAACTGCATTTGACTCAAAAAAAAAAAAAGTTGAAAGAATGGGGTTCTTTTAACCTCCTTTCCTCTCAGCTTAAAATAGCAAGGATTCCCAGAGGGCAGCTCTCTAATAGAATTCTGTTACTCAAAATGTGACCCATGGACCAGCAGCAGCAGCATTAGCATCAACAGGGAGCCACCTAATATGGAGACTCTCAGGCCGCATCCTAGACTTACGGAGGTAAAATCAGCATCTCAACAAAAGTCACAGAGGAGTCACCGTCACCGTGAAGTCTGAAAAGCCGGCCTAGACAGGGCACTGTCCTCACCAGCAGCACAGGCTCATGGGGATGGGGGATGCCCATCCACAGAACACTGGAAGACTAACTAGAGAGTGAGTGTTTCAACACCGCCGCTGATTTCAATGTATCACCACCGCCCGCACGATTTCCTGAGAACACACCATGGGCCAGAGCTCTGCGTGCACTGTCTCGGTGCGACTTCACAGCATCTCTGTAAGGCAGGCCCCAGTTTACCTTTTTCATACACAGAAGAAACCTGGGAATTATAATCACTTTGCCTATGGTCTCACAGCTAGTGAGCAACGGAGCCACAAGTTAAACACAAACGGGTCAGACTCCAAGACCGGTTCAACTACATCACACATTTTCACTGGTAAAATCAAATCAAGATTGCTAATCTTTGGAAGCTGTCGCCGGTGCTCACTCTTTGCCCATCACCCACACAATAACCAACAGTAAGGAGGTATGGAACCCACTGCACACAGCGTCTATGGGAGCTTCGAAGGCTGTGGCTCTGGCAAGCGCTGCTGCCACCATGACAGATGTCAGTAAGAGATAAGCTCTGGAAACCTCTTAGGACCCGTGGTTACCTTCTATGACGTCTAGTGAGCTCTAGCTGCATACACAGAGAACAGGGTACATCTCAAAGCTCACCTCTTGAAAAAGCTACAGGCAAATAGATTTGTTAGAGCCCTTACCCTCAGTTTTTAGGGAACCTAGAGTGACTGTCTTGAAAAGAGGAAAATGTATTATCTTAAGAGCTGTGTTTTTCCTTATTCTGTTTCAATAATATTCTCAAATAACCTCTCAGACTTGTAACTTACTTGCTTCAGTATCCCCTCCGCTGCAAGCTGTGACCTCACGAAGTCCCCCACCCCAGCCACTGGCTCATTATCTACCTGCTCCAGGCCCGTATGCCAGTCCCTCCTATGTCCAACTTTGATTCCATGGTCCATGATTATAATCCCTCTCCTGCAAATATCCTCAGTCATTCGTCCTCCATCACTAGCATCTAGCAAAACTCCAATCCTGGTTAAATATAATCTGCCTTCCCTGTGCCAGTTCCCAACCAGCTAAATAATGCTAGAGAAAGAGGACACAACCAAGCTGACTGACTTCACTATATATTCATGATCACAAACCTCAACCAGCACTCGGCAATGCCACACAGTCAGTCCCAGCAAAGCTGCCCTGTGAACTTCCCGTCTCTCCAAAATGACTACTACTTACCTTCTCCTGAAACCTACTTCATTCTCTCCCCACCACCCAATCACCAGCTGTTGCTCTATCCAAGCATTTCATTGTAAAAAGAAAGGCATTCAGATAGCCCCTTCTGTCCACCAAGTCCACAGTTCCACCTAGAAATACATGCATCTCCTCCTTCTCACACTCTGTTACAATAGAGGAAGTATCGTGAGCATCCGAGGCCCGTTTCACTCTCTGTGCTCACACCCCTGTGTAAGGGCTGTGCTGCTGTTCACCACCCCATTTCTCATGCCTCATCACCCCCTCCCCTGCCCCCATCACCATCAAGCCACCAATAACACGCTCATCTTCAGAGAGCCTCCCCTCTGCCCTCACATACTGATGGGCAGAGCACATACCGGGATCACCACTTTGGAGGTCCATCTGGCAACATCTATCAAATTCTGAAAGGTGCATGGCCTGTGGCTCAGAAATTCCACCTCCAAGGGGCCTAACTCAGAAAATCCCCTCAGTGTAGAAGGAAACGTCACGGTAGCGAATCTGTAAGGGCAAAAACTTAAAAACACAAATGTCCAATAACAGGTGAATGACTAAATGAACCAAGGTTTTAAAAATCTTCCTTGGATCCCTCACCCTCCTCCGGCTACTCTCTCCATTTCCCTGCTCACCACTTCACTGTAAATCTTCTCAAAAAAAAGGATCCACCCCTGTTTCCACTTCTTCGTCTCTCATGGCTTTAATCTACTCAGTGTCCAAGCCCTCTACTCCATTAAAGCAACTGGTCAAGGTCAACTATGTCCATGCTACTCAATCCAGCGGACACTTTGCTGTCCTCAACTTATCAGAGCTCTTAGCAGGATTCAACAAAGCCGTCAACGTTTTTAAAACATTCTCTTCTTCTAGCTTCTGAGCCACTACAAACCCGGGTCTTTCCCCGCATGGCTGATTACTTCTTCCCAGTGTCCTCTTCCGGCTTCCATTAACAGACCTCTGAAAGGGAAGAGCTCTACAGGGCTCAGTCCCGAGTCATCCTCTTTCCGAGTTGTCTCAACCATTCCCATTGCTTCAAATACTACCAACACGCTAATAATTACCAAATTAGATCCCTATCCCAGGCCCTTGATTCTCCACCCCATCACCCTTAAGATCGGCATACCCTTGGTACTCCCTACCTCAATAAACGGTACCACCTGGCAACTATGAAAGCCAGAGACCGTTCCCTTATCCCTCACCCCTCACATCTAAGCCATTAGCAGGTCCCAGGTATCTGACTTGTCCTGGTCTCCACTGCCATCACCTTAATGAAGCCACCATCGTCTCTTTCCACACCACCACAAGAGTTCCTCCACTTCCGCTGTTGCTCCCCATCAAAACTTTCACCACATACTGGCCAGAGGGACTTTCTAATCAGATCACGTCACTTCTTTGATGCTACAGCTTCACATTACACTTAAGTTTGTTTCTATCTCAAGTCCTACAACGGCCTTTAAGGGGCTATAGAATCTGCCATGTACCCAACTCTCCAATCTCATTTCAATCATTACGCTGTAAATACACTGATCCTGTGTGTCAGTTCCTCATAGACAAACCCATCCTCTCCCCGGCCCCCTCTTAGCCCCTTTATTCCCTGTTCTTGAAATCCCTCCTCATCCTGCCTTCGTTCTTGGCGGGGCCGGCTCCTTCTTATGTTTCTGATCTCAGCTTCAACAACACTCCTCAACTAGAGCTCTAGACCACTCTGTCTACTTGGAGGTCCTTCCCCACAAGCCCACATTCTCCATATTACTGTGCTCTATTTCTTTTCTTTCTAACAGTTATCAAAATCTATTATTAATTAATATGTTTGTTTTCTTATTTGTTACAGATTTCTCCATTAGAAAGTAGTATTTTTCGTATCTCACACAGAACTGAGATCTTCTATTGTGGGACATTTTATCCCTTGACTTTTTGCTAGGGAAGGTCAAAGTTATTTGTAGGAGTTTCTGGCACTCAGGCAACTGTCTAACCAAGTCCTATAAATAAAGTTAGAGCACAACTAATATCACCCTAGTTACCAAAAGGACTCAAAGTTTTATCACAGCTACAAAACATAAACACATGCCAACACCAATGGCTCTGGAACGTTACAGTTTTAAATAACCATAATACTAATATGAAATAGCAATTACAATTTAATCATTTACTTTAAGCTAATTTGAGTATTAAAATTCCAAACTGCCTTTACTATCAATGTATTTTGCTCAGTACAATAAAATAACAGCATCTCAATCCAAGCTTCACTAGAATCAGGCTTGTTGTTAATTATTTACAGTCTAGAACTATGTGTCCAACGCAGTAGCCACTGGTCATGTGTAGCTATCTGAATTCAATTTTAATCAATTAATACTAAAATTTCTGTTCTTCAGTCACACTTGCCACATTTCAAGAGCTTGAGAGCCACATGAGCCTAGAGGCTATTATAATGGGCAGGTCAGATATAAAACATCTCCATCATCACAGAAAGACCTACTGGACAGAGCTGTTCTACAGCATGGTAATAACTAGGAAGTGAAAGGCTCTCCAAATACCCAGAACTTCAAAATGTTCATATACTCTCATCAGCAGGAAAGCTCTGTCAGGCCTTCTCTTTGAATCTGTTTATTTTCATTTTAGAAATATTTCTGTCCTAGTTATCTGGCAGCTTACCCACCACAGACTTAAAAAACAAATTAGGAAAGGGAGCTAAAAGCAGTAGGGAACAAGTTCCAGAGGAAAAAGGAATATTATGTGAGAGGCAGCCACATTAGGAGCAAGAGAGACCAAGAGAGGAAGTTATCGAAAAGTAGAGAGGTATCAAACTGAGGCCACGTGGTAAGGCAAAACCAGGAAAAGCTCCCGAAATATCACTCTTTTTTAGTCCTAAACAGTAACTGATGTTGACAGCTGTGTTAAAGCCATTAAGGAAAGTATAACCATT
Organism: Catagonus wagneri; assembly: GCA_004024745.2. Classification (NCBI taxonomy): domain Eukaryota; kingdom Metazoa; phylum Chordata; class Mammalia; order Artiodactyla; family Tayassuidae; genus Catagonus; species Catagonus wagneri. Next base: position 9,068,281 of record PVHT021183646.1, read on the forward strand.
ATATTGTTAAGAATAAACAAACTGCTTAAATAACACATTTTAGGACTTACTTTCCAAAATAAATAAATCTTAAACATCTTAGTACTTAAAGTAGGGAAAATCCTCTCCGCAAGTCGGACTACTCCACCACGAAAAAAAAAACTCATTCCTAAAATATTCTGCATAGTCAAGTTTGATCCAAGAGTTCAGTTTAACGAACATGAATGAATGTTGCTGACAGAGCAGGTACGGACATGAGAATAAGACAAGGTGCTTCTGTTAGTGAATTACAGTTCACCCAGACAGTGGAACACCCTATAGCCCTGGGGGCTGGGGAGGGGATGAGGAAGCTCTTTAAGTGATAAAAGAAAGGTTCAGAACAATGTACAGCACACTGCCACGAACTTTTTTTTTAATGAGGTATTATACACAAAAAGGAAAGCACCCACTGCTTCTAGGGTAAGGACACTGGGTGACTCAAGACAAGAACTGGGGAGCAACTGTTTACTGATATATGCCCATTTTGTACCTTTTGGATATCAAAAAATGTAAATATTCATTTAAAAAACAGCAACTTTAAATTAAAAAAAAAAGAAAATTCTCTACCCCCTGGAAATGTATATAATCTAACAGATCATCCAGGTTTCAAAAAACAAGGACAAATGACACTTTTTCCTTTACCAATGACTACAGCTAAATAGTTAACACTTATATTTTATTCTGACTAAAAAGCTCACTCTATACTATTTGAAATCACAATAAACCAGTTTCAAAAAACTCCAAATTGAGCTTAAATGGAAACTGCAATGATCTTTATCATTATCATACATTAAGTTTTTTAAAAAGTATCTGCATAAAAGTGTGTACATCTCAAGAAAAAAATCCTTTCATCGGCTAATACGGGAAAGACTGGCTGAGAAGCTCCCAAAGAAGCTGGAGCATGTCTTCCGTACCATGCGGGAGGCAGGGTCAGGCCACTCTGATGGTCCCTGAGCGTGAGGATGCCAGCGGTTTCCCAGCAGCCTCTCTTCTTCCCTGGTAACAAACAAACCCCCAGTTTTCATTCTAGGACATTACTACCCACACCCTCCAAAAAAGACTATCTGCCAACCTCTGCTGCAGCTAGGTGTGGCCATGGGCTAAGTTCTGTACAATGGGATATTAGTAGAAACGTTATGTGCGACTTTCTGGAAGTCTTCTTAAGTAGGAGAGGGGACTTCTTTTTCTCCTCCAACCGGCTCCATGGAAATGCAGGAATGATGGCCGGAGCTGTAGCAACCATCTGGGCCACATTCTACAGACAGAGAAGCAAAGAGCAGAAGGATCCTGGATCCTTGACGACCATGGAGCACTGCATCAACCCTGGACTTCTAGACCTTGTTTTCATGAAAGACAAAGTCTTATTTAAGCCACTTTTGTGGGAAGGGCAAGGAGAAGTCTGTTATGTGAAGCCAAACTTAATCCTAAGTGATACTTAAAAGAGTCAGTTATTTTACTGTAACTTTACAAATCAAAATTCAATGTCACACAAAGCTCTATACACATTAGAGGCCTGATAACTAAGACAGGAACTGTCAAAGAATCTTGAAATGTCTGAGGCTGGAAGTCTAGGCCAAAAAAGTCAACCAGTCTATCTTCTTAATCTCCTGTCCCTGATCATTTCACACCAATATAAAATTTAAAAAAAAATTTTTTTTTTTTTTTTTTGGTTTTTAGGGCCGCACGTGAGGCATATAGAAGTTCCCAGGCTAGGGGCTGAATCGGAGCTGCATGTGGAGCCTATGCTACAGCCACAGCAATGCAGGATCCAAGCCATGTCTGCAACCTACACCACAGCTCATGGCAATGGCGGATCCTTAACCCACTGAAGCAAGACCAAGGATCGAACCAGCATCCTCATTGATACTAGTCGAGTTTGTTACTGCTGGGTCACAACAGGAGCTCCTAAAATAAAATTTTAACTGAATAATTCCTGAATTTTAGTAATGAAAAAAGTCAAATATATACACACACTCACTTTTCGTCATCTGTGAAATGGGAGCAATGACTCAGGGATGTTGTCAAACACAAATGCAGTACATTAGCTGTTCTGTAAACGGAGCGTTACATACCAGCACTACCTTCACAATTACCACTGTTAGTGACTGACTGGTGAGTGTGAGGCACAGAAGAAAAATCAGATGAAAGCAAGTAGAGAGAATCTTAGGTTTGAAGCACAAGGAATTCCATGAACTTAACAAATCTCTTTCATCACTTCTTTATCTCTTTCTTTACCTACCAAAAAAATACTACATCAGGAACCTCAGTTTCCGTCTTTAAAGCACCAGGGGAAAAGAAAGGAGTTGAATGGCTGTAAGGGGAGAAAAAGAACTGTAATAAAGTGTTTAAAGCAATTAGTGAATATCATGCATTTGAAATATATAACCCTGTTTTTAGAGTTCCATGATTTGTCAATAGGTGGTCCAACAATTTTTAAATTGATGCTAGCAATATCTTTCTTCTATAATTTACTCTTTCAAAAGAAAAATACTAAATGTACATATACGGTTTCTACTGAGTATGCAACAACCTGTCATTCAAGAGTGAGATGCCATCCATATATTGAATAAACTATAATTCAAAAAGATGCATGCACCCCTATGTTCACAGCAGCACTATTCACAACAGTCAAGACATGGAAACAACCTAAATGCCCATCAACAGATGAATGGATTAAGAAGAGTGTGAGACATAACAGACAATGCAATACAACTCAGCCATAAAAAAGAATTAAATAATGCCATTCGCAGCAACATGGATGCAACTAGAGATTGTCTTACTAAGTGAAATAAGTCAGAAAGAGAGATAAATACCATATTATATCACTTACATGTGGAATCTGAAATGGCACGATGAACCTATCTACAAAACAGAGACAGACTCACAAACGTAGAGAACAGACTTGTGGTTGCCAAGGGGGTGGGGGGAAGGGAGTGGGAGAGACTGGGAATCTGGGGTCAGTAGATGCAAACTATTACATTTAGAATGGATAAACAAGGTCCTACTATGGGGAGGTTGGGGAACTATATCCAATGTCCTGGGACAGACCATGATGGGAAAGAATATAAAAAAAGAATACATGACTAAGTCACGTTGCTATATAGCAGAAATTGGCGCAACACTGTAAATCAACTACAGTTTAATAAAAAAATTTAAAAAAGAAAAAGAGTGAGATGCCATCTTTGAGAAATAAGGACAATAAGAGAGGCCCTCAATGCAGGAAGATTTTAAACCTGTATGCTAAGGCATAGGCAGCATATTTAAAAATTGCTTAATTGCTTTCATTTTCATACTTAAAAATGACCTAACGTCTCCAAAACAGGTTTTGAAGTCAGAAAAAAAAGCGAATGATTTCATTTTTTGAAGCCATTAACTCATCTTTGAAACCGTTTCTGGTGACTACTTTACACACATTGTACGTGAGTCACACTACGCTATGCTGTTCGATTCATTAGATTTTGGAAAGAATTCCATGGTCAAACAACTGAGAAACATGCTTTAAGCAATTTTACTAGTTGCTGGATTTCAGCTTTTCCTAGTCTTCTAACAGGATATGAAAATTAATAGACACTCTTTACTTATTTCAGATATACTCATGAGAAGAAAATAAGCTATCCAGGGGTGTCAGAGATTAGCTGACAGGCGGACAGAAGCCAAGCATTTGCTGCACAATTTAAAGGGCTACAATCAGGTAAGGAGAGTGTGAGAAACAAACAGACAGCTTGAAGGTTTTTGTTCCCCAGAAGGGAAACCAAAGGAACGGCAGGTTTAAACCCCCTTCTGCTCTGAATGGCCATATCCGAACAGCTTTAATGCTGCAGAATTAGAACCACTCCACCTTTCCCAGATGCTCGCTAATCATCTATTTATGCCTGTGTAGAGTCTGAAGGTAAGACTGGGGGTCGAGGGCCATCTGAACTACTGGAAGAAAAACTGAGTAACGCTATTTTCGGAGAAGGCAATCTACCTAGTCCACACTAGACTGGACCAGACCATTCTATCCCGGATCCGAGAGATTCAACATCAAAGTTCTCCCAAACGTTGGTAAGTACCAAAAGCTATAAACTTATTTTCAGGCTATGACTACACTTTTAACAACATAAATGAGTTTAGTGGGACTTACTTTAATCTCCTGAAACACAGTTTATTTTTAGTAAATACAATAGTCCCCCACATGGGAAGCTACCACCAATGCCAAAAATGTCCTAAGCAGAGATAAAATCCTATTTATAGATCTATCAGTTGCTCCTTGCTTAGGTTGTAACATAGTTTCCACTTTAAGCCTGATATGACCTCCCCTGACTTCTCTGGTCTCTAATGTTCTTTTCACCCTGAAGTTGCTCACATTTATCTTTATCTCCCCAGGGTACTTAAATTAAGCTACTATTGGGGGGGGGGCGGCGGTGGAGAATCTCCTTTTCCCTAAACCTTCTCTCACCTGAATTTTAGGTAAGTTTCAGGAACCTAAAAAAGGGAAGAGTTCTTCACTGGGTGGGCTTTGGGGAAGGGACCCTCATAAATATTCAGCAATCATTATGAATACTGCCGCAAAGGGAGTCGTGCACATGGCAAGCGGGACTACACGATGCTTTATCAGTGTGTGACTCAGCTTAAAGTCTTCGATCTTTTAAAAACCCAACAAGAATAAATGTCCAAGGATTTCTTAGGGAATTCCCATCGTGGCTCAGCGGAAACGAATCTGACCAGGAACCATGAGGTTGCGGGTTCGATCCCTGGCCTTGCTCAGTGGGTTAACGACCTGGCGTTGCTGTGAGCTGTGGTGTAGGTCACAGACGTGGCTCAGATCCCACGTTGCTGTGGCTATGAAGTAGGCTGGCGGCTACAGCTCTGATTAGACCCCTGGCCTGGGAACCTCCACCTGCTGTGGGTGCAGCCCTAAAATGACAAAAAGCCAAAAAAAAAAAAAAAAGGAACAAATGTCCAAAGATTTCTAATATAGAGAATATTATACTCAAAAGCTAAGAGACAGGGGGAAGGGGTGCTAGCCAGGAAACCGAAAGATAGATATAAGAGATTTAAAATTTTTTTCCTAAAAATATTATTTCCTCAGGGATTAAGCTGTTTTGTTACTGTTACTGTTGCTGTTGTTGTTGTTTTACATTAGCTGCTGGCACCTTCACACATCCCACTTAAACTGCTAACTGTGGAATCTTCCTCCCCCCAGTCTCTGGCTGCGACTGCAACAATTCTAGAAGGGTTATTTACCTTACCCTAATTCAGTGAACCATTTTCATTGTTTCCTGTCACTAGCAGTGGCAAGACCCAAACCTCATCTCACCCCAGCCCTGCCCTGCCACACACCCTGGATGAAATTATAAATGAACCCTGTCTTTACTGCTCCGGCAGATCCTAACCCCTTTCATCTCGGAACCCCAGTAAAATGTGCTATCCCTAATTTCACTTTTTTATGTTCTTAAGCATATTCTGCCTTTTGTTATCGACTCTGTGTTTACAGGTCTTGTATCCCAAATAAGACTGCAAATTCCACTCTATTATGAGCTCCTATAGGGCAATGCCTTATTTGTCTCAGAATCATACAAGTAAACACCGTTGAAATGTCTGTTAGGCTGATCTGGATGGCAGGGACCGCATGGTGAGTACACTTTCTCTTACATGACTCTCTCACCGCACTCAACTTGGAAAGCCCAGTTTCACTGTAGCAGAAATGAATCACAAGAAATTCTTGAAAAGAGGAAGAGAGAAGCAAACAGCCATTAGGTAAGACCAAGCCATCTTCCAGTGGACTCTCAACATCATTCTAGGTGCTCAAAGCGATAGTAAACCAGGATGTACCAAATAATGGAGCAAATGATAACAGTTCCCCAACAAAACCCTCCCTGTTTTTCTCCATCTACCTACGTATGCCTCATCCTCTAAGGCCTGCCTCTTCCTGCTCAGCCCCATTCACAGTGAAACCCCTAACTCTCTAGAATCTGATGACGGGTAGCCATTTATTTAGCATTTTCACTTAAAACAAGAATGGACAGATTCATTTTTTAATTTGTTTTATTTTTTGTCTTTTTAGGGCCGTACTCACGACATATGGAAGCTCCCAGGATAGGGGACAAAATTGGAGCTGTAGCTGCTGGCCTACACCACTGCCACACAATGCACGATCCAGGCTGTGTCTGCGACCTACACCACAGCTCACGGCAATGCCAGGTCCTTAATCCACTGAGCAAGGCCAGGGATCGAACCTGTGTCCTCATGCATGCTAGTCAGATTTGTTAACTGCTGAGCCATGACAGGAATTCCTGAATTTAAATTTCAGGAAAAATAACTGAAACTATAAACATTAGTAAAAAGTTACCTGATGATAGATGTTGGCAAAGACCAGGAAATACACTTCCCTTAATTTTTTTTTCCAGCTGTGAAGTTTATCATATAAAATCGCAATTTCCCTTTTTAAAAGGCACATGGACTTTCTGGGGTGATCAGAGATGAGGTCTGGGCAGGGATGACTAAATGAACTCCCAAGATCATTTTCCAGAGGCAGCATGGTAGGGAGGAAAGAAAGACTGGAAGTGAAAAAGATCTGGAATTAAAGTGCCAAATTAGGGAGTTCCCTTCGTGGCTCAGTGGTTAACGAATCCGACTAAGAACCATGAGGTTGCGGGTTCGATCCCTGGCCTTGCTCAGTGGGTTAAGGATCCGGCGTTGGCATGAGCTGTGGTGTAGATTGCAGACGCGGCTCGGATCCCGCGTTGCTGTGGCTGTGGCGAAGGCCGGCAGCTACAGCTCCTGTTAGACCCCTGGCCTGGGAACCTCCGTATGCCGCGGGTGCGGCCCTACATAAAAAGGCAAAAAGACAAATAAAATAAAGTGCCAAATTACCACTCACTAGCTATGACCTTGAGCAAGTAACTTCACTTAAACCTATTTCCTCATCTATCAATGTAGGCATATTATGAACTTCAGAAATAACGTACATATGGAGTTCCTGTCGTGGCGCAGTGGTTAACGAATCCGACTAAGAACCATGAGGTTGCGGGTTCGATCCCTGGCCTTGCTCAGTGGGTTAACGATCGGGCGTTGCTGTGAGCTGTGGTGTAGGTCGCAGACGCGGCTCGGATCCCGCGTTGCTGTGGCTGTGGCGAAGGCCAGTGGCTACAGCTCCGATTAGAGCCCTAGCCTGGGACCTCCACATGCCGCGGGTGCGGCCCTAAAATGACAAAAGGCAAAAAAAAAAAAAAAAGGAAAGAAAGAACGTACATAAAATACCTAGGTCACTGCCTGGCTTAATAATTCATAGTTGTTTATAGATTTGCTTATCACTGTTTTTCTCAGCCTACAACAAAAAGATAGAAAATGACTCAACAATCTGACATTTTAGGGTTACTACTGTAATTTATTTTAAACTGGTAACAGAATATCAATAGGAGCATGCCTAAAGGAAGCTATTTTCTCTGTGAATTTAAAAGTAAAATTTGCAGGAAGAGAAACACAAAGTGTTCCACAGGGCAAGATGTCCCTAAACCAGATGGCTAAGATAACTTATGAGAGACTGCAGTGAAAAATTGAGCACTCGGAAGGGGGTAGCCTCTGACAGAGGATAAAGAAATCAGCAACTCCACGTAGGGTAAACCCAAGACTGTGGTCTCTCTGTCACAGGAGAGCTTTGAGTAAACAAGTTTTGTTGTTGTTTTTTTTTTTTCAGTCTCCTCAAAATTCTACCCCTCCCTTAAACCAGAGATACTGACCTGACAATAAAAAACACAAGGCAAAGAGAAAAGGAAATACCTGCACCTGCAGGAAGGAAGGGGGATGCTGAGGATACTGGGAGATGCTGGCTCTAAAGGGTGAGAGCTTTTCTATGATGCAAAAAGGAAACTGATGTCTGCACCATCTTCTTTGGTTGCTTTCAGGAGACGGCAGGAATCTCCAAGTCACTCATCTGCTCTACTAACAGGGCTGTGAAACGGGAGACAGCAGGTCTGGTCCTTCTGCAGGGCCGAACTAAAAGCCATGAAGGAGTTAAAGCTTTCAGAATATGAGAAGGAAAACGCTGGAAGGACTTTTATGGCCTTAACAGCCAACCCACTGGAATGGAAGACAGTCCGGGCATTAGAGCCAGATGGGCCTTCCTAGCTATTTGACCTTGGGCAAGCCGGACAGCCTCTCTGGCCTTCACTCCTCTCATCTGTAAAACTGGGTGAATGTAAAAGGCAAACTGCTTCAGAACAGGCACTCAATACAGGTTAAATGCTTCTCCCCGGGCCCCAGGACGGTCGTACATAAAACTAGGAATCTGGCTGGTGGTTGGCTTATCTAGCGATATCATAAATGTTCGTTCTCTCCCTCCCTTTTCCCTCTAACTTGGCAGAAAGGGCATCAAGTCCAAGGAGGGAAAGTAACTCTCCCAAGGTCAAGCTGCTGGTTACTGGCAGAATTAGGCTTAAAAAATTCATTCTCTTCAGGCTCAATGTGTTGTATCTTGCCGCATTTGGAGCCTTCCCTTGGGGACAGGGCAAGCTTACTTAACATTAAATGGGCTCGGGGAGTCAACGCAAACAACAGCATACGCTCACTGCAATGTCACGGTTCACTGTGTTTCAGGCACCCAGGAGTTAAACGCACGGGAGCTGTGCTGGGCACACTCCTTGCGGGAGAAGGCCAGAGAGGCACTGAAATGCATTCCTTGATGTGATTGGTTGGCTCCCAAAGGGGTGGGGAAGAGGAAAGGGGAGAAGAATGTCATCCTCGCCAGATCCCCAGGTCCCCACGGGTAAACAACAGCGAGAACATCTGCTCAGGTTTTCAACTAAAACGATAAAGTATTTCCGAACACCTGACCACCAAATCAGAAGACTGGAACCGCTGACCTTCATCAGCAGCAGTTCTTGTTCTTTAATGATCAGATTCTTAGTGACACAGTCTGAATGAACGGATGCAAAGACAGTTTGCGATTTCTCTAGCACAGCATTAGCGGAGAATGCACGCCACCCTCCCTCCTGCCCACCTGCCCGGACAGAGAGAACCCCGCCTGCCAGTCCTACCCAAACTGTGACAATCACCTTCCCTCCTCTGAATTTCCCTCCTTCTTCTTTAAGAGGAGGCCCCTCCTTTGCAAAGAGGCAATCTTACTGCAAGAAGCCGCCTCTCTGAAACTGTGTTAGCAACATGTGCAGAGCAGAGAGAAGAAGGGAGGGTCTGGGAGAGAAATCCAATACCCTGCCAAATCCACCGGGAAGTCGGCCGAGTTATTAAGCCAGGATGGGGCACTTAACTGAACTGGTTGAGGCAATGCCCTTCAATCCTGGCTGCATTCCTCCCCTGAGGGAGAAAGCAGGAGGGGTTCGCTCCTCAAAACCTTACTACCCCCGACCACTCTTCACTCCTCAGAAGTTTCTCTCTCGCGTTTCAAGGGTATCTACAAAATGTTTAAGCTCCGAGCAGAGTATGAGAGAGCTGGCCCCCCATCTCCAGGACACACCAGGATTCCACAGGACTGATGGCTAAACTGCATTCCCTCTTGTTCTTAGGTATGACCCCAACTAAATCCTCAAGCCCTCAAAACTGAAGGGAGAAGGAGATGTCACAGAACTAAAGTAAAACTGAAGAGAAAGCCTCTGCTGAATGACTAAACCAGGAGGACCTTCAAGAAACCAAACCAGCGCGGGGAGCAAGCTGAGCCCACCGTAGCGCGGCCGGGAGCCAGGGCTAGGCCCACCCTAACAATCCCGAACCGCTGCCTCCCCACCTCTCAGGAACTGCCGAGGCTGGAGTGACCTGAAACCACCGTGGACTCAGAACAAAGATTCCTCAATGCTGGGCCAAAGCAAGCCCGCTCCAGGAAGTGGCAGAGGCTCCTTAAGTCTTCCCTTTGTTCCTGCTCCGCCACCCCAGAGCCAAACCTCATCACACTGCGCTACGCACGCCCTTTGCTAACACAGACCTCTCATTTATAAATCCCAGGGAGCACGAGTGACTCAGCTCCCTTTCGCAGGAATGTTCAGCAAATTAACTACTCAAGGAGGTTCCGCGTGGTTATTAAAAACACAGGCTTCAGTGTCAGACGGGCCTCTGTTTAAATACCTGTTGCAGCGCTTTCCAGCTCTGTGACCTAGACCTCCCCAAAGCTCAGATGCTTCAGGCACGGCTTCTACGTCTACCTGACAGGGAGAGCTGTGGGAATAATGAGGACTGAGGGGGTGTGTACACGTGTACTCAGCACAGCACTCGATGCACAGTAAGCATTCAATAAATGTGGCTGTCACTATAAATTATCACTGAGGACTATGAAACAACTTCTGGAGAGAAATCGAGCTGCCAGCTGTCACTGTATGAGCAGTCCTGCCCCCTGCCCACCCCATCAGAGGGGGTACACGCACGAGAACATGCCCAATATGGCTTTCTACCTGCTGAGCAGGGGCCAGGGGAAGGGGAGAGTGAAGGACACAGCCTCCCGTGTGGAGCACGCACGGGGCTGAGGGAGGACGTGACTCAGAAGGACAGAGAGCAAGTGATGAGCAGGAGAGGACAGCTCTGAAGGGGTCTCAGCACAGAACTTCTACGCAGCCTGTGTGCCACTGTGCAGGGAGGGGCTGCTTTTAATCCTGGTCCCAGCAGTCTGGGTGGCACTGCACGGCTGGGTTAGGGGCCCGGGGCAGGGGTGCTGGGAGGTCCTATCAGGCCAAAGTTATCCTGAGCACGGTGCCAGGCCACACACACATCTTTCCAGGCAGGGACCCCAGGGTGACCGTTTGTTGGGCTAGGGCAGCAGCATACAGATTTTCTGGCAAGCAGAGCCGGGGCTCTCAGGAATTACAGCCGTGTAATCGAGAACATGTACGTACACCCCCTGGACACTGCGCACGAGAGAAGGCCGGAGGAGCTGGGTTCTTTCCCTCGGTGGCACCCAAACTCGTAAACCAGTGCTCTCGCTCTTTTTCTCTTATAGATTTTCACCATCACAGTCCCCACCCGTCAAACACTCACCCACACCTTAAAGCCTGCGCTGCTGATGGCATGGAGCAAGGCCAAGCCGCCCTCCAGTCACGAGTGCACCCATCGGTCAGGTCACAGTGTCACACTAGGGAAAAGCACTGAACTGAGAGTAAGGGCTTGGTGTCACACACGCAGCCCCGCCACTGGCAAGAACTCCACGAATATAAGACTTGGGTAAATCACCTAAGCTCTCTGGACTCAGTTTCCCCACCTGCAGCACAAGGGCACTGTGACGAAATCCAGCTCTGACAGCTCCTGATTTAGGACCTGAGGGCCACGCCTCCCCGATCCCTACCCTGGTTCCAGTCTCTGTGTTAGGGGAGATGGGTCACAGAAAAGCCAGGGCATTAAGACAAGTGATTACAAGTCACTCTCTAAACTATCCTGAAAGTACAGACACAGTGCAAAGCCAGCCACAACTTTTCTGGAATACAAACTGAAAGGTTCTGGAGTTTACAGTCCTAAACCTGACTGTTCATTTCATGAAGGTCAGGACTCTCTGTTCCTTGGCGGGTGAACTGAGAAAGAAAGCAAGAGAAAGCAAAGGGACCACAGTAAAGCTACCCGGCACCTGGAAGGGCACACGGCTAGCTAAAAGGGCCCTCCAAACACTACACTGAGAAGGACGGACAAGGGACCTTAGGGTAAGCATTCATTCCAAAAATATGGGAATGACGGTTGCTATTTTTGGCCAATGGATCAGGACCTGAAAGATGGGTGTAATCTCCACTGAACAAATCGGACAGTCAGGAATAATCTTGCAGCTGCCAGCACTCAACAACCTGGCAGCTCTTTAGAGAGGGCTCTCTGGGGACCCAGAGCCGCAGTAACCAAGGGAAATGTATCCAGATTAGATCAGCAAAGGCCTCTCCGTTTCCACACAAGGTATTGTAGGGGGCAATGACACTGGCCAACACACAAGGTTCGCACAATGAGCTCCCTGAACGCTGCACACGTCCAGGTCACAAGAGCTGCCGCTGGGCTACAAATGGCTCATGAGGCCACAGATGCCAAGTGTCCTATTTACCTTTGCCTTGGGTTCCAAGTCCTCGAGAGGGACTGATGGGCTTGCTTCTCACAGCAGTGCCTGGTCCGTCCACTTTAAATTAGGAAGGAGAATTCCTACTTGTCTCATTCCCTTTAGCTTTCTCTTCCCTTCCTCTTCCCTTTACCTACTCTATTATTTATAAAAGTATAAATAGGATGTGTCCATACAACAGAATATTACTTAGCAACAAAAAAGTCCTGATGCATGCTACAACATGGAGGAACCCTGAAAACATTATGCTCTGTGAAAGATGACAGAAGCAACGCCCTACATATTATATTATATTATATTATATTATATTATATTATATTGAGTCTATTTATATGAAATAGCCAGAACAGGAAGAATCTGTAGAGAGAGAAAGTAGACCATGGTTGCCTAGAGTTTGGGGGGCAGAAGACGACAGATGAATCAGAAAATGATGAACAAGAGGTACATGGTATCTTTTCAGCATGATGAAGACTCCGAGAACATACTAAAAAAGTCACTGAATTGTGTGTTTTCGATGAGTGAATTGTGGAATATCAAATTATATCTCAATAAAGCTGTTAAAAGAGGCCTCGAAGGAATTACAACCTCCTTCAGGAAGGGACATTTAGTGAGAAAGAGCTGACTCTGCTGACCTTCCCCTGTTTCCAAATGCCTGCCCTTCCTATCGACCACTCACCTTGCCAGCCTGCTCCCCACTGGGCTGCAGTACCCAGGGCAGACTTACATCTTTCCCAAGATAACCGGGCTGGGTGGTAGCTTTGCTGGATCTTAAAATCTACTCCTGCTCCATGATGACTTCAGTGTCCTTCCTTCCACAGCTGGTTTCCCAGTGTCCCTGAAGAGATAATAAAACCATCCACCACCCCGCCGCCAGCAGTGGCTAATGGCCTGCCACACCACAAAAAAGGAATGAAGATGGGGAGTTCCCTTGTGGCGCAGCAGGTTAAGGATCCAGTGTTGTCAGTGTAGCGTCTCGGGTCACTACTGAGGAACAGATTTCATCCCTGGCCTGGGAACTTCTACATGCTGCAGGCATGGCCAAAAAAAAAAAAAAAAAAAACCATGGAATGAAGATAAATGATACTGTAAGAAAGCACAGGTTTGGGAGTTTAATCAAATCTGTTCCAACTGAAGCATTTGAACAAGTTACCTTAAGTCTTACTCTCAGGTTCCTCTTCTGTAAAATGGGGAAAACACCACCAATATATGTGGTTATTATAAAAATTAAATGGGAGAGTCTATGTAAATAATTAATATAACCCCTGGCACACATAAGTTACTCAATAAATAATAACTGTTATTTATAAAAGCCTGTGCCCAGTTTTTTCACCCTTTCATCCAACAGACCAGCTTCTATATCAAAAAGGTAGTGGCAAAAGCAGACTGCTGGCACCATCAAATTGTTTAGGACCATTTTCCTGACTTTTAACCCGTCTCACTCACAGATCCCTGGTCTACACCTAATATTTCTGTGTCTTTTACTTCAATGTTGTTTTCCTGTTTCTGGGCTCAATTTAACTAAAGCATTAGGCTTATTACTGCCTCTCGGTTTCATTTCCCCTCCTCAACCTTAATCTGTATTTATCACCTTAATTATAATACTTTAAGCCATTTGGGGTAAACTGTTTACCCAGAGGAGCACAGCACTCTGTATCGTCTCCTCCTAAAAGCCTATCACAGAATCAAAATGACTTAAGACAGACTTTAGAAAGAATTATGGTGGAATCTTAAAATGGAATACAAGGCAGCCATGAACAACAATGCTGCAGAAATGGTTAATGACAGGAAAAAAGATGTTTATAATAGAGTAGGAAGGTGCATGTTACAAAAGTTTGTACAATGAGATTTCGCAAGGAATTTTATAATGTGTGTATATGCAAAAGCAGCTGTACAGAAATAAGATTAGAGCAATAAACAACAAAAAAGTTTAAACATATTAAGGCAACTTTTATTTTATTCTTTTGGCCCACTGTATTTTCTAGATTTTTCTCTGATCACAGTAGCATGCTAGCATTTTCTTGGCAGACTCCATAGCATGACTCTGGAGTCAGAAAGACCAGCACTCAAAGCCCTCCTCTACCGCTTAGTAAGCCTGACTGTGGCAGTCGCTGAAACCTTCCGGGCCTGGTGTTCTCATCTGGAAAAGGAAGATGAACATCCTAGTGAAGCATGCATGACATCTGGCCTTCGGTACACCTCAGTGTCCTTACCCGGTGCAGCGTCTTCAGCCTGCATGTGCATCAGAACCACCCAGAGACATGCTGAGCCATTTCCAGGACCACAGTTCCAGGTAATAAGAACTTCTTACAATGTGCTACACAGATACTAGGTGCTCTTTCAGAGCATTGTATTTCCAGAATATCTGCTCACGGAGTTATATAAAGCCCAGACTTTACAACATGGGATCATTCACTCCAACAGTTAGGGAACCAGGTTTCCGCTAACGGTGGGAGCGACTAACGATTATTAGGACTGTATTTAGAATATCTGACTTCAGCATGGGAGCAAACGTCTGAGAACGTGGACACCGATCAACAGAATGCAAGAGGCAGATATGGCTTGAATCCACTGCTCGCTGCCCTGGGCCTGACAGGGGAGCACTTGCTTTGCTCCAAGTGCCCTCTGTTGACAAAACCGGACATAGCCACCGCTCCATTACTCCCTCCCTTTTCTCCTTCCACCCCAGGAGAGCCAAGAAAGAGTCCTAGTGTGACTCAGACTTGAGGAAAAGTTTCCACTTGTGAAATTTTCCTAAACCCATACATAGTCAGGATAGGCCTCTTCTTCCAGTTTCCTAGCCCCCCTCTTTAGTCTCTGCAGATAACCTCCAAACAGGTTAACTGTTGCAGCATGGGGCGAACAAGAAGTAAAAGGGCATTTGTTGTAATGCTATGTGGAATTTAAATCACAACTGCTAGAAATGGCTAGCATTGAAAATGGGAATAAACTGCCTTTGTAAATAGTCTCCAATACACTGTGAAACCCTGTTGGCATTTTTGAAAAGACACTAACTGGTAAAGTACTTAAGAGTTTCTATGGATGAAAACTGCTTAACAGCACCATTTTAGACATAAGTAGAATCAGAGAATTTCAATGCTGGCAAAGATCTCTGATGTTATTGTCTCCAACTTCCTCACTTCTATGACAAAACTGAAGGACCCAAAGGTAAAGTGACATATATAAAGTCACAAATTTTATGACAAAGCCAACTTTCCTGACTCTTTCATGATGCATGATCTTTCCACTATACTACAGTCTTTATTTAGAAACCTTACTCACGTAGTCATTACCAAGACAAGTTTAACTGCATTTTAACCTCTTCATAGAGGATAAAGAAACTAATTAACATTAACACTTCCTAAGAGGTATAGGAGGAAAAAAAATTCTACATTTTTTATTGAAATTGATGAAAATTAAGCCTTTTCTAGTATCAGTACTTATTTAAGAGCAATCTTTGTAAATTCACAGGATCAGGAGTTCCCATCCTGGCACAGTGGAAAAGAATCTGACTAGTATCCGTGAGGAAGCAGGTTCAATCCCTGGCCTCACTCTGTGGGTTAAGGATGTGGCGTTGCTGTGAGATGTGGTGTTGCTGTGAGATGTTGCTGTGAAATGTGTAGGTCGCAGACGTGGCTCGGATCCCACATTTCTGTGGCTGTGGTGCAGGCCAGCCGCTCCAGTTTCAACTCAACCCCTAGCCTGGGAACCTCCAAATGTCTCAGGTATGGCCCAAAAAAAGACACCCCCCCCCAAAAAAAATTCACAGGATCAAAAACTGCACTGATTATCAACAAGCAAAGTCAAAATCAGTTGGCAAACTATGGTCCATGGACCAAATCTAGCCTGTTGCTTGTTTTTATGTACAACACCCAAACAGTCCACATGATAAGATGGCTTTTACATTTTATGAATGGTTGAAAAAAAAATCAAGAGCATACTATTTCATGATATATGAAAATTATATGCAATTCAAACTTCAGTGCCCACAAATAAAGTTTTATTAAAACGCATCCAAGCTCAAGTGTTTCCGTGTTATCTATGGCTTCATAGGAACCATGGCATTAACTGAGGAGCTGCAACAGAGGCTGTAATGCCCCAAAGCCTAGAATATTTACTCTCTGATCCTTTATAGAAAGTGTCTGCCCAGACCTGTTCTAAGCTACTGAAAATGTAATTTGGGAGCCCTCAGTCAAGCACAAAGTACGAGCAGTAAGTCCAAGGCCCAGCCTTAGCAGCGAGCCCTGCACAGCTGCGCAGGGGTCCCGCGCAGGGTGAGTGGCCGACCTCACCCTGTCGACCCGATCTTTCCTCCGGAGAAGTCCAGGGCACTGTGCTAGGCTCGGCATGCTTCCAGTTAATATTTATCAGCAGTCCCAGGAAAAGCATGCCCATTTACAAATGAGGAACCAGACCGAAGAGAGGTTAAATAATCAGGCCCAAACTACCATTTGAATCTAGAGCTGCCGAGCACCAAAGTTCTTCGATCACGCCGCAGGGGTTTTCGAACTGTGTCCCGGGGCTGAGGGGCCCCAGGCCGTCCACATCTTTTCTACTAGGACCACCCCACTTACATTTTTATATGTTGGTCCATGTAATTTGTTTGAAAAAGAACACGCTGCTAAAAAATTTAACCTGAAGATCAGGGTTCCTCTTCAAAACAAAAGCTAACTTGTGGGCCTCTTACTAGTACCACCTTTGGCAAATCTCCCACAGAACTGGAAAATTCTTCATCTGCCAATTGCGATTAAAGCCCTGCCCTCCTGCACGCAGGCCCCACTGGGGTCTCACCAAGAGCAAATGAGAATAGACATGAAGCAGTGTGTACACTAGAGGACTATGGAAACACGACCAAGAATTACCGCCCTCCGTAAAGGGCAGGCAGGGGAGCGGCCGGGAAGTAACATTTGCCGCTGACCAAAGAAAAACCAAACATACCAGCAAAATATAAAATTTTTTAAAAGTTCAAGCAAAAGTAAAACAGTAAAAGACATGTATACAGTGGAAATATCATACACTTTAAAATTGAACACATTTAAAACCCATTCCATAGCCTTGAGCAATGGTTAAAATCGCTTTGAGCCTGGGTTTCCTCACCTACAAATGGGATGAAATAAAATAATACTTGCTAAATGTTTTATACAGGGCCTGGCACCTCTTCAGTATGCAATACATGTTAGCTCTCTTTTCATGGGGACCACTCACTTGTTACTGTGAAACTGAGACACACCTGCTAGAATTAATGTATGAGTTCCCTGAAACAAAACAAAATAGGAGAGTTAAAGAGCTAGAAGCATCTTTAGCTTAGATGATTCTGTGAGCCAAGTGACAACACAAAGCTTGTGAGAGCACAGGATGAAGGCGCTCTAAAGGAACAATGAAAGATGCTAATAACAGGAGATACACAGGCAGTCCCCTGGTGAAATGTTCTACTAATTCAATAAGGGTATTTATTGAGTGTTTTAAGAGCCTTCTATGGCTCCATAAAATGACAGATTTACATTTAATATCCACTTGACCAAACCCATTAAACTTGTAAGAGGCACTCTCTTGCTGAAGATCAGATATCTAGCTTCTTAAGTATTAATTTTTCATATCGCTTTGGCAAGGCAAAGGCAATAAAACCTTGTAAAGTCTGAACAAAGTTTTTTTTTTTTTTGGTCTCTGTCCATAGGAAAAAATCCTAACAGAGTGGTCTATTTCAAGAAGTCTGAAGATTCTTCAGAAGATTCTGAAGATTCTGAAGATTCCTTTACAAAATTCTTATTTGGTACTTACTTTGTACAGAGTATTCAAGGATAAAAAGGATAAAAAGAATAAAAAGGAGGAGGATAGGGTCCTTGTTCTCACAGGACTGTGTGGGTCATCAGACCTGTTCACCATAACATACCAGGCAGTGGTAACACACTATTACAAAGAAGGAAAAATGTGCCTGGGGAATTAATTGGACATTAAGCGGTGGACATTAAGTCTTTACCCAAATCAGCACATTTGGCAAGGCTTCATGTGGGAGGTAACATCTGAAATGGGATTTAAAGGGTGAATTGTATTTAAACAGGGAAAATGTCCTAAGTAAAAAACGTAGAATTAAAACTCATATTTGAAGAGTTCCTGTCGTGGCTCAGTGGTTAACGAATCCAACTAGGAACGATGAGGTTGCAGGTTCAATCCCTGGCCTTGCTTAGTGGGTTAAGGATCCGCTGTTGCCGTGAGCTGTGGTGTAGGTTGCAGACGCGGCTCGGATCCCGCGTTGCTATGGCTGTGGCGAAGGCCGGCAGCTACAGCTCCTGTTAGACCCCTAGCCTGGGAACCTCCATATGCCGCGGGTGCGGCCCTAGGTAAGGCAAAAAAAAAAAAAGACAAAAAAAAAACTTCTATTTGATTTCAAAGCTACATTACCCCTACCCCATTGTGTGGCTAACATACAGAATACCTTACACAACACAAAAGGAAAAAGACTAGGGCCAAATCATGGAAGGCTGAGAATAACCACTAAATGTTTTCAGCAGATAAAAGCTAAGTAGAGTAATAACAAGACCCAGTGAGATCAGAATTGTGCCTTTCTGAAATTCATGATTACACAAGACTTGCTGAAATTATTTCCTGGTGGCACCATATTTTCTAACACAAGACCTTAAATTGTCTGTTGTATTCTCCTGACTCTCTAAGTCTAGCAGTATAATGATATACAGTTAGTACTACTAAGGAAATAGAAATATCTGCTCTATAACTGAAATGCATAACTATATTGTCCATTTGCCTTATCTTATACTTAACTAGTTAGTTTCATTCTAAATCATCTGCCATGGCTGTGTGTTGAAGAACGATGGGTTGAGGAGATACACCAAGCTTCTTAAAAGTAACTCACAAAGTTGTAGCTAAGACTGGTTGTGCAGAGACCATCTCTTGCTTGGGGGGACTAACAAGAAGATGCCTACAAACTACTTGGCCACTCTAAGCAATTCTAGAACAGTGAATTTGCTAATTTTGAAAACTGCTAAAAAAGGAAATTCTCTAATTTTTCTTTTGTAAATAATTCCAGTGACTAATACTCTTTAGTCATAAAATTCCTTTTTATTAAATTTTTCATTTCAAATCAATTGCCCATATACACAGTATCAGATTTAATCTACTACGAAGTCAAGCAGTGAAGTTAGAATCCATCCATTTGCAAAATATTTAACAAGCAATTGGGTCAAGAGTGGACTACAAAACTGTTCTAAGAGCCTAAAATCACAGCAACCCCAAAATGAGCAAAAAGAGGCAAAGCTGAGGGAGGAAGTCAGAGTCTGGAAGAAAAGATAGGATATGCAAGAAACCAGGTACTGAAGAGGGACAAGGAGGAAAGACGGCCCCACTTTCTATTCTCCTGGCTCAAGTCCCACGCACCCAGCCACAGAGCCACAGCAACCCTACAGATCTGGAGGTGAGAGGTCAAGTGATAAAAGCTCTCTTCGTTTCCACAACAAAGTGTGACACTCCCAAGAATCACAAAATCAAACCCATTATAGCCTAAAGAGCCCTTAAAGAAGCTGGGCCCAGAGATGAGAAGAGCCTTTGGAGATCACATAAAAAGCTAAAGGCAGAGGTTAGTAAACATCACATCGTCAACCAGTAAGTCACTGTGACACAGGAAGTTTTTAAAAATGTAATCCTTACAACCACCTTACAGAAGCAGGCACTATTGTCCTCACTTTCACAGACAAAAAAACTGAGCCTTAGAGAAGTTAAATAATTTGCTCATGACCTTCACAATATTTCTCAAACTCCCTTGATCCATATCTTATGAAAACGTCCACACAGAGGTATTAAATGAGTTCAAAGGATTAGAGGCAATTAGGAAAGATTTCATAAAGTAGGTGAAGTTGTGGCCAGGGATCTTGAAGGATACTTATTACTCTGCTGGAAGAAGGAGGGACATTTCAAGCAAAAGGCACTAGGAAGAAATAAATACCCAGGATATCTGAAGGACTGTGAGGAGGTAGACAGAGCAGAAGAAATACGTACGAAGGGCAAAGATGAGCAAGAGGGCGGTAGAGAGCCTTGAGTGTCTGGCTCAGTTTGGACCAGATTCTATCAAGTCATTAAGAGTCTCAAACATGACCCCCTCTTTCTATTTATGCTGCCAAGACACGTAATGAGTTGGGTAAATAAACTTAGGCAGATTTCATTTCCTTCACACACATATTCCCCTTGGAAATGACAAAGCTATGTTCCTACACTAGAAATTTCTTTCTTTTTTTTTTTTTGTCTTTTGTCATTTTAGTGCCGCATCCGCAGCATGTGGAAGTTCCCAGGCTAGGGCTCTAATCAGAGCTACAGCTGCTGGCCTATGCCACAGCCACAGCAACATGGGATCTGAGCCGCATTTGCAACCTACACCGCAGCTCACGGCAACGCCGGATCCTTAACCCACAGAACAAGGCCAGGGATCGAACCCACAACCTCATGGTTGCTAGTCAGATTCGTTTCCGCTGTACCACAACAGGAACTCCTACATTAGAAATTCAAATCTATACATATAATTCATTTCACATGGTGAATAACTAAGAATCAAAAGAAAAATGAGAAAATAAACAAATCAGAGACTGTGAGAACTAATCATTTCCTTATAGAGTTTCCCTAAGGCCTCTCGTCAATAAAATAAATGAGAAAAATGATTTAATGACCCTATTACATGTCAGGAAATTTACATATGTTATCTGTAATCCTACAACAACCTTTCAGAGTAGATACTATTCCCATTTTATGGAAACTGAGGCTCAGAGAGAGAAAAAATTTACTCAAAGTCATACAGCCTGCAATGACAGAGCTGATATTTAAACCAGAAGTCAGGATGTGGTTTGTGTGTGTGCATGTTTGCACATGTGTGCATGTGTGTGCATGCATGCACACGTGTGTGTGTCTACAGAAGAATTTCCATGAAACAGCCTTACAGTGTCTTGGCTAAAGAAATGAAAAAGCCAATGGCCTGGCTGATCCTTTACCATATCATATCCCTTAGGACATGCAGAAAGCAGCATAGTTTCTCTTCAATACATGAAGGGCTTTCTTGCCCAAGCGTGCCTGCCACTAAGGATCTGGAGAAGGCTGTGACAGCCAGACACAAAGCCACTATACACCTACCAATCTTCCTTAGAGCAATCCCCAGGCTTGACAAGAGATAATCAAATGCCTGTTTTCACAGTCTCTTGCATATGATAGTTACGCAGAGTTTATCCAAACTTAGCAAATAAGGATGAAAACACCATTTTGTTTTGCTTTATTGAGGGAAGGAAGATTTGTCTTGTGAAACTGCGTAAGCGAGAAAAAAGTTTTGCAGATTATAAGTATGACAAGGAACTTGTATTCAGAATACATAACTCTTACAAGTCAATAAGAGGACGAACTAACCAAATATTTGTATAACCAAATAAAAAGTGGGCAAAAGACTTGAACAGACAAAGAAGACACAGGAATGGCTAATAAGCACATGAAAAGGTACTCTACATTGTTAATCACTAGGGAAATGCAAATTAGAACCACAATGAAATGTATGCTCGGTGTAGTCATAGAGGTGGACTCTGGAAAATCAAGCCACTCTGGAAAACATTTTAGCAGTTTCTTTCAAATTAAACATTAATTTACCATAAACTCCAGGAATTCCACTCCCAGAAAGCCACCCAAGAGGATGAAAACATATATCCATACAAAAACCTGCATGTGAGTGTTCACAACAGCATTACTTACAACGGCCAAACTAGAAATAATTTAAGTATTTACCATCTGGTAAAGGGATTAACAAAATGTGGTACAGCCATACAACAGAATACTATTCGGCAATAAAAAGTAATGATACGGTGATCCATACTGCGACATGGATAAACCTCAAAAACACTATGATAAAGAAGTCATACACAAAACACTATATACACTTACATAATTCCCTTTACATGAAATGTCTAGAAAGGATGGTTTTAGAGAGTCAGAGAGCAGATCAGCGGTTGCTTAGGGCTGGGGTGAAAGCAGGGATCGATGACAAAAGAATTCAAGAGAAGCTGGGGGATGATGAAAATATTCTAAAGCTAGGCTATGGAGATGGTGACACAACTCTTTTTAAACTCAATAAAATCACTGAATAAGTATACTTCCACTGGGTGAGTTTTATGGTATGGCTATTGTATTTGAATATTGCTTTTTAAAAAGTAATTACTAACTATATATATTTTTTTCGATATATATATTTTTATGTATATATAGTAATAATTCCAAAGGAAACCAAAAAGTGCATAAGAAAGGGAAGGTAATCAGTATTTTACGGCTCAGCTATATTTAGTCACAATAATGCACATATTACATAAACATAAACCAATAATGAACACTGATTTAACAACAAAAAAGGCTTTATTAGAAGGAAGGAGTGCTGGAGTTCCCGTCGTGGCTCAGGGGTTAACGAATCCGACCAAGAACCATGAGGTTGCAGGTCTGATCCCTGGCCTTCCTCAGTGGGTTAAGGATCCAGCGTTGCCATGAGCTGTGGTGTAGGTTGCAGACGCGGCTCAGATCCCGCGTTGCTGTGGCTGTGGCCAAGGCCGGCAGCTACAGCTCCTGTTAGACCCCTAGCCTGGGAACCTCCATATGCTACGGGTGCGGCTCTAGATAAAGGCAAAAAGACAAAAAAAAAAAAAGAAGAAGGAAGGAGTGCCTATCAAACTGTTAATTTCTCATCTCCAAGATTAGGAAGCATAGGATAAAGCCTAAAATTGATAAATCAAGAAATATCAGAATAAGCATGTTATTTAGCTACATGGCAGTAAGCAGCACAAGAAATAAAATGGCCTTAAAACTTAGGAACTGTCTCCAGAAGGGAATGTCTAAAATGGAACAGAAGTCGGACGCTGATTAACGGTTTGAGCAGAGTGCCAATGCGGCAGCATTTACCAGCCCTTCATCCACTAGAGGGTGTAAGGCAACACCACAGAAAGACCTGAACCACCTGATGGAGGACCCGATGGCAGATACTGAAGAGAAGCAAGCATCTGAATAAATCTTGCATGAAGACTGAAAGCGGGGTTCTAGATAACCTAGTAAGAAGAAAAGAAAGCAGTTTCATATTTTTGCTATTTAAAAGCAAAGCAGAAGTTGTTTTTGTTTAAAAAGGACCAGTAAAAAATTATTATTGATTGTGAGATATAAGAGGGTACGAAACAGTTTACTTCTGAGCCTGTCATTTTAACCCAGTCTCCAACTGAGAGAGGGCAGTGGGATCAAATTTCTCGTTCAACAATTAAGTACTACCTGAAACTGATATTAAACACAGCAAATGATAAAGTTGTCGCCTAGACTGTTCTAACATTGCATTTTCTTTGGTATTTTTTGATTAAAGCACAGTTGATCTAGGTTGCATTTCTGACCCTCTAAAAATTCATTATATATAGCAACCACAATATTTTATTTTAAAAATGTAAAATAGATCATCACCTCCCTGCTTAACGCCTTTCAAAAGCTTCACATTAAACTGAGAATAATTTCCATTCATTCATTCAGCAAATATTTAGTGATCTCCTGCATGTCAGGCTCTGCTCTAAACAATGTCACAGCTTGTACAGAACTTCTGCTTTAGTGGGAGGGACAGCCAGTAAAGTACACACACTAGATAATTTCAGATAATGACAAGAGATTTGAAAGACTTAACGGCAGGCTACGTATGTGGATAACTTCAGATTCCTGTGGTCAGGGGAGGCTTCTCTGGGGAGTAAACTCTGTCCCTGTGACTGAACGAGAAGGTGAACATCTGGGTCAAGAGCACTGCAAACGTGAAGGTGGAAAAGACAATGACTCCACAGGCCTTGAAGCTGAGTTCAAAAACAGAAAGAATGCCCAGTGAGGCTGAGGCAACGTAAGTTAAGAGAAGTGTAGAAGATGAAATTACAGAGGCAAGGCAGTAGCTCATATAAATATAAACCTAAATCCGTACAATGGGACATTATTCCACCAAAAAAAGAAATAAAGTACTGACACATGCTACAGCATTGAATGGTCCTTGAAAACATTACGCCAAGTCAAAGAGGCCAGTCGCAGAAGATCAGATGTTACACGATTCTATTTTTATGAAATATCCAGAAGAGGTAAACCCACAGAGACAGAAAGTAGATTAGTGGTTGCTAAGGGCTAGAGTGGAGGGATGGGAACAGTGAAGTGATGGCTAAAGGCTACGCCTGGAGTTTCTTTAAGGCTGTGTTTTTAAGGACAACATCTATTAGAATTTTGTTTTTCAAAACTATAGATTGTAATCCATTAGTAGGTCCAGGAGATCAGTTCTGATCAATTGTTGGTCACAATCAATGGTTGTTTTTTTTTTTAATGGAATGAAACAGAATGGAAAATACCACAACGCTTAGAACATGGTTAAGGATAAGTACCATTTGGTAAGGCTAATTTCATTCTAAGTTATATTTACGTGTGTGTGTGTGTGTGTTTGTGTGTGTGTGTGCGCGCGTGCACGCACATGTGTGTATACTGGGTCATGATGTAACAGGTATTGCTTAGTAGGTGCTGCCATCTTTTCTTAAGCTTGAAAGCACTGAGTTAGAACTGGAATGTCCTTGCTATGTCCTCCATTCCAAACCTCCCCAAGGAAAGACAAGGAGCCATCATTTCTTTGCCACCAAACCAAATGAATGTGACAGAAAATGCATTTGCTATTGCCCAAGGCTTCCCATCAAAGTAAATAAAAGCCCTGAAAGTTCATTTGCAAGAACTTGGACAAAAATAAAGTCCATTCCAGAGATTAAAAAAAAAAAAAAAGATAACTAGTTAGAAAAAGGGAAATTAAAAATTCTCCAGAAGAAAGAAAATACTTTTGGGGAAAAAAAAAAGAAAAACTCTTAGGTCACCTAAACTCTATCCTCTACATTAAAATTAAGGTTGCCACTCAAATCTAAATCTCTAGTCATCTGTCTTATCTGTCAGTTAAACATCTTTGATATTCCCATTTTGTGGGAATAATGTGAACACATCCATATAACAGCTTTTCAACAGAAAAACATTTTAAGGAGCCACTGACTAGCATTTTAAAAATCAGTTAAAGTTTGATACTGTGGCATTTTTTCTTTATATAAAATACGAAATGATAATGGGAAGGTTTATTTCATTCCTCATGGGCATGTTCTGGACAATCCCAGGAAGACAATAATCTCTAATCTAAACAACAAGTCACAGTCATAACCATAGGCCATGGTGCTGCTGGCACGCAAACATAAATTAATAAAACACAAAAAGATAAACTGTAGTCCATAAGCTATTTTAACAAACAAAATAGGAATAAAACTTGACAGAAATTAAGTTAGTCAAGGAACCTCCAGGTCATATGAAGATTTCTCATGCTGTTACAAGTCTCCAGAGATGCTGTAATATCTTATCTTGCCACACAAGAAAGAGGACATCCCCATCCAGGGCAGAGGGAACACTGACAGAATGAGAAAAAGAAATACAAAACTGGGAGGCTGAAACCCAGGGTTCAAGTTTAACTCTGCCACCAACTATGTGACATGGCGAAATTCATTTGAGAATCTCTGCTTTGGTTTTTCTTAGCTACAAAATAGGGATCATAGCTGTCGTGAAGAGGAAAAGTAAATACACATGAGAGCATACACTATAAACGGCAAAGTTCTCCACAAACGTAAATTTTCATAATTTACTAACATTCCCAGTTCCACAGCAGACTCAACATCTGAACACAACTAAGAGTCAATAACCTCGTGGCAAACGTGGATGGCAACGCTCCACTCCCACAGGCCAGGTGAGAGGCACTGCACAGGGCCATAATCCAAACCTGATCACACCACTTAAGGGGATATTCATGGCACTTCTTCGGTCATCGCTAAGATGACCATACAGACCATTCAGCAAGGTCTGCCTGGACCGTTTCAACATTAGCATCACTCTCAAACGTGACCCAATTTGAATGATAAACTATATAGTCACCCTAGTTACAGTGAACATAAAGTTGTGTCACCAAGAGGTGACAGACAAGAGGCTAGCTTTAGGACTCCCACGGTACTTTTCAGGAGCCCCCTGAAATCCATCCCAAATAAATAAATAATACTAGCAAAAACAATAACTAAGCTTGCCATGCAGAAGTAAGGCCCCTTCTGATCAGACTGCTTCTTCCAAGTCCTCCCTGAATAAAAACTCTGGAGCTAATGTACACATAGTCTCTCATTTAGGACACATTACAAACCCACAAAATATTCCAGCCTTAATCAACAACTTGAGAACTCTATCATAAGCACGTGCACCTAGACATAAATCACAAAGAAACAGGCAGCTAGGAATCTAAACCACTGCACTGTATCATCCACCTAAAATCCTGCACAGCCTGAGATACAACATTCAGCCTTTCTGAGCTGGTTTTCACTTCTGTTCAGCTGGAACAATGTTCATCTCCTCCACTTCCACGACTGCATTAGCAAGCACAGTGATGTGCTGGAGTGCTTAATAAAAGCGACGGACGGCCATCGCACAAAGCCTGCTAACTGACAGAGAAAGAAGGCTGGGGTGACCTTGAATTAAAAAGCAAAACCTCTACAGGGTGGTGAGTGGGTTTTTCCCCTCCCTTCCTTCGCAGGTTTTTAATTCAAATGCGTTACCAAAGGCTTATGTAACAGGATGAAAAGGTCACTGTAACAGTGACATGAGGAAGTTAGTTGTTACGGTTCTCAACCAGGAGCTCGTGGACTCTGAGTGGGGCTTCAGGGGGTCTTCAAAGCGCCGACATGGTAAATCAAGCGAATGAGCAGGCGTGTTGCACGGACCCTCATTTCTCCTCGCTGATCTCTACCCCCCAGTATGGAGGAATGGCCTCAACAGACAGAGGACGCGCGTCTCCGTGCTTATTCAGCTACTAACTTACACTGTTACCTTGGGTAAATCACTTTAATCTCTGAGTGCCTATTTCCTTATCTCTCCAAAGGAAATACTTGTCTTTTCCACTTCAAAAGGTGGTGGTAAGGAGAAGATGAGAAAATACCCAGGAGAGTGCTTTGCAAGAGTCAAAAAACTGTACTTTTTATCTCTTGTACAGATGCTGATAAGAATCCTGCCCAAGGGCAGTCCCTATCTATTTAGAAAGGAACAACACAAGACAAGAAAAGCAAATAAAGACCCGCACAATTAAAACCACCTCCGCCCCACTCCCCGGTTCCTGGATTTGTGGAGCCAAACCACTCTGGGGAGATGTGAAGATCACAAGTTCGGTTT
Source organism: Catagonus wagneri (assembly GCA_004024745.2). Taxonomy (NCBI): domain Eukaryota; kingdom Metazoa; phylum Chordata; class Mammalia; order Artiodactyla; family Tayassuidae; genus Catagonus; species Catagonus wagneri. The sequence goes on from PVHT021183646.1 coordinate 9,095,543, forward strand.
CTGCCCAGCTGGGGCCGCTCGGTGACCAGTGTTTCACACTGATAAATGCCTCCCAAATCTCAGAACACAAAGTGAGGGTTCACAAGGTTAGACGCATTAATTAGTAGGACTCATTTGGATTCTGTATTCATCAAATGCAACAAGCAGCTATTCAATATTTGCCTATTTGCACTACTCTAAGGTCTCTAATTCAAAGATCCAGACAGAAAAACAAAATAAAGCCCAAAGAAAATAAACTAAAATAAACCTGTCACCATCAGAATGTGCCTCAAAGTAAATGAGCAGTTTTAAACCACGGCGAAGGGGTCTGCATAGGCCTACAGCAGTGGGTCCCTGCTGCAAAAGAAAGGAAAAATAAAGTAATTCCAAGCGGAGACTACTTTTTGTGCTTTAACAAATTCCTCTTAATTCCTTTTGCTTAGTTCCTTATTGATCTGAAACCCCCACAGGAAGAGCACTGCATTACACAGCACCCTTTCAGATTCTTTTAAACCTCTGTAAACCGATCCCCATACTTAACTTCAATTCGTTTTACCTTCCTATATCTAAAATAAGCCTATATATTTATTTTGTAAATAAATATTTGCATTAATATACAAAACTAGATTAAGAGACTGACCATGACCCCTTATGTTTTAAGGGTCCTGGGGGGAAAGTACAGGATGAAATAGGAAATGGCATTCATTTTAAAGCAGCCTATAGGACTGTCATTCTTGACCTCAGCAAAATTTCTCAGTATCTGAATAGCGAAGACCGTTCTTAGACTCCCTCAGTCAGAGTCTCTGGGGGCTAGCTCTCCGGGCACTCTCCAAGTATGTTTTCTGATATATGGCCAGGATATAGAACGACTGTTCAAGGGCATACACCTCAGAGCTTACAGAGGCTATAGGCAGTCCAAACCAGAAAGAAAGAAAAAGAAAGACCCTTGGTACATTCTCTTTAGGTCTGGAGTAAATGACCAAATCTTTCACCAAAACCTTCCACGGGGAAAAACCCTCAATTCCGACAATGATGATCCCACTGGGAGATGAACACAGAGATGAGTAACCCTTTCTCTCTCCTTTCTTCTCCGTATCTTACCTGGGGATAGTCTGAGGTCAATCCAGCACCAAAAGAGCAAGAAGCGAGCAAATACTCTCAAATCTGCAAGGCCCATAAATAGGTGACTATTGATTACGGGGCCATCCTCGTTTGTAAGATCAGCTTCAGGGGTTGTGAAAAGATTTAATTAAGTTCTGAAAAGGAGAACTATGTCAACCCTTTGGTTTAACACTTTGATGACACATATCCCTTGGACAAGCCTAGTAACGGTGGCTTTTTCTGACAATCCTGTAAGGAATGATGGATAGGCATTCAAAGATATAAATGATGGACAAAGATTCACACAGATATTTCTAAGAGGTTCCTTTTAAATCTCCTGAAGAATATCAGTATCCATAAACAGCAAGGAGTTAAATTTCAGAGGCTGGGTGTCATAAACAGCACCATTTTTCTCTGAGGCAGCCTTACCTGTTCTTCTACCTTAATTCTGCGTAGCCTCACCTGCTCCAAGCTTCAGAGAGCAAAAGGCTATGAAAGGCATTTTATGCACTCCCCTAAACCATACCAAGAACGTTCTTGCAGGAAATAGTTTTGTTCTACCCCACAGCAGGGCTGGGCTTTTTCCAATCATCCTCCCTACCTAACAAAGAGAGGCAGCAGAAACTTCCCTCTCTCAAGAAAGCCTTTCCTGATTAAAACCATGAGGCTGACTTCCCCCAGGGAGGAGAATGGAATTTTCTTGTTGCAAGGACTCAAAATATCTGTGCAGGCAAGGGCTAAGTGGCAGGGAATAAAGAGACAAGTCCAGCTTTTAGAATTATGAGACATTAAGAAAATCAGGTTAAAAAATTATTACATAGCCTGGAGAAGAAAAAACAAAAGCAATTATAACTGTGTTTAAGTGATGTTCCTCCTATAATATCCTCAATTTCAATAATGTGATTATAATACTTTAAAATGAATAAATATATTTTATTAAAGCTCTAAATGTAAACTCACTGCTGAAACTAATCATACCTCTCTCCAAAATGAATAACTTCAGGAAATGCTCTCTATCACAGCGTCCTTAGATAAAACACACACACACACACACACACACACACACACATATATTCTTTGAATTACAAACAGCTTTACCAACCTGGCTGTCCCGTGCTGGGAATCCATGATAACCTGGGGTCAGAGGCTCGTTCTAAGAGAAAGAAAAGAAAATCATAAGGTAAAAGATAATGTTAAGAATCATCAAAATCATCCAAATTGATCTAATATAAATTCCTGCACCAGTTCCGAGGGTGTTCCATCGCTCTACTCCACTCTACCTAACTACACACACCTCTCAGCTCAGCATCTACAGGAGCAAATAACAAAGAACAGTACTTGCTTAGGAACAGTATTCGTAAACACAATGCCCCTCCTTGTACAGCTGAACCTGCTTCCTTCTCAGAGAATCTCAGACTCAGAGCTACTGGGACTGGGGGCAGATCAATCCCCAGCTTCACACTGTGGAACTCTAGCTGCCCTGTCCTGTCCCCTAACCTCTAAAAGCAGGTAGCACTTCTGAACATGAGGACAACCAAAAACTTCCACACATTTCCAAAAGTCCCCTCGTTGGAAAGGGAAGAGTATCACCCTTACTGAGAATCGCCTCTTGACCCGGAAATTTGTAGTCCCTTCCCTCTTATCAATCTGCTTTTCTTCAGTTCTTTTAAACTGAGGTGAAAATCCACCTCTTGGTTCAAGGCTTCCTCTAATACCCTAAATCATCCCATGGACTCAAGTGACTCCTAGTATGTATATATGTTAAAATTTATTGGGTTATTTGAACAATTTACTTTTCATATGATTTATAACTTAATAAATCTTATCTTTGTTAAAGGTGTATTATATTGAATGTCTTACCTTCACATTAACCATTAAGTCTTAAGATCCTGGAGGGCAAGAATGATGGCTAATAAAAGCTATGCAAACCCTAACAAGGTCATACAAAAGGAGCACTCAGTTATGGCTTCCTTGACTCATTCAGTCATTCACTCAACATATACTGAATACTTGGTATTTTCAAAGTACTGTTTAGCTGACTAACAAAGAAAGATGAATAAAACAAGGCCCATGTATGACAAGAGAGTAAAGTTTCCACCTAACGGTGCATCTACATTGATTATACTCATATTTAATAATCAAAAGTCCACACGCCTTTCAAAAACACAAAAGCAAGGAGTCAACTTCAGCTTCCTGCAGAGACCCCATGTCTTGTTCCTCATGGTTTCCCCACAGCCTAGCAGTATCTAACACATGGTGGACATCCAAAAGAATGTGTAAAGAAATAAATGAAGGTAAATAACCAGAAATTATTAGGCATTCGGTTGCTGACTCATAGAAAATCCAAGCTCTTTTTTATTCTTAAGTCTCTATTTTGGACATTTTTAAATTAAGTTTCCCTAAAGAGAGCACAGCAAAGATAACTGCCTTTAAAAATTACAGGTGCCAAAATGATCATAAGAAAGAAGAACAAAATTGAAGGACTCATACTGCAAAGCTACAGTAATCAAGACAGTGTGATACTGCATAAGGACAGTGAACATACAGACCAATAAAGTACGACTGAGAGTCCAGAAATAAACCCTTACAGTTAGGATCAACTGATTTTTTAAAAGGCTACCAGGAAAATCAATAAAAGAAAGAACAGTGGAGCTGGGACAACTGGAATATCCCGTGTAAAAGAACGAAGCTGAAACTCTCTCTCACACCATGCACAAAATGAACTCCAAACAGACCACAGACCTAAAAATCATAAAATTCTTAGAAGAAAACCAAACAGCAAATCTCCACGATGTTTGGTTAGACAATAATTTCTTCAACGTGACTACAAAAACGCAAGTGACAATGGAAAAACAGATAAACTAGACTTCATCGAAATCTGAAACTTTTGTGCTTCAAAAGACATTGTCAGTTCTGGGGATGTAATGTACAGCACAATATACACAGCGATTATAGTTAATAATGTATTACATACTTGAAAGTTGCTAAGAGAGTAGACAGTAAATTTTCTTACCACACACACACACACAAAAAGTAATTATGTGGAGTTCCCGTCGTGGCTCAGTGGTTAACGAATCCAATTAGGAACCATGAGGTTGCGGGTTCAATCCCTGGCATTGCTCAGTGGGTTAAGGATCCGGCATTGCCATGAGCTGTGGTGTAGCCTGCAGACGCGACTCAGATCCCCCGTTGCCGTGGCTCTGGTGTAGGCCGTGGCTACAGCTCCAATTAGACCCCCAGCCTGGGAACCTCCACATGCCGTGACTGTGGCCCTAGAAAAGGCAAAAAGACCAAAAAAAACAAAAAACAAAAACAAAAAAAGTAATTATGTGACATGATGTAGGTGTTAGATTAAGCTATGGTGGCATAATCTCTTTGCAACAGATAAGTGTATCGAATCAACAAGGTGTACACCTGAAACTTCTACAATGCTATATGCCAATCATGTCTCAGTAAAGGGAGGGGCGGGGGGAGGCACCATCAAGTAAGTGAGAAGACAACTAACAGAATGGAAGAAAATATTGGCAAGTCCTTTCTTCAATAAGGGACTTGTATTCAGAATATAAAAGAACGCTCAAAAAGACAAATAACCCGAATTTTTAAACTGACAAAAGATCTGAAGAGGAAGATCCCCAAAGAAAATACAGGTCACCAATAAGCGCATGAGAAGATACTCAACACTGTTGGTCATTAGGAAAATGCAAATCAAAACCGCAATGAGGTAACACTTCACACCCACTAGGATGGCTATAATCAAAGTCAGACAATGACAAGAGAAACTGGAATTGGATACATTGCTCATGGGAATGTGAAATGGTGCAGGTACTTTGGAAACAGTTTGGAAATTCCTCAAAATATAAAAAAAGAATTACCATGTGACCCAGCAAATCCACCCTAGGTATAACCAAGAAAACTACAAACGTACATCCACATAAAACCTCGTACACAAATGTTCACAGCAGAATTATTTCCAAAGTATAGTGTGTGTACATTATTTTGCAATAAATATTGTTTGGCAATGAAAAGGAATAACGTACCAATACAAGGATGAATTTTTAAAACATCATGCTAAGTGAAAAACAGCAGAGACAAAAGGCCACAAATTATGATTCCACTTTTATGAAATATTCAGAATGGGCAAATCTAAGGAGAAAGTAGATTAATAAGTAGTTCCAGAGACTAAAAAGAATGACTGCTAATGGGTACTGGGTTTTATTTTTGGTGATGAAAATGTTCTAGAATTAGATAGTGGTGGTGGATGCACAACTCTATGCTTTTGCTTAAAACCACAAAACTCTAAAAATACTTTAAAAGGGTGAGATTTATGGTCTGTGAATTATACATCAATAAACCTGTTATTTACAAATAACAACTAGGACAGGTAACATTGGTTGGCTATTTTCACAGTAATTTTCACAGGGAAGACATATGCAGCTTAAACCATAACAAAAAGAACAGGGTTCCTTCTGAAATCCCCAAATGCCTTAAGTTCTGGAGTCTATAAGTTTACTTCAGCACCATTCCCTATAGATTCTATCGATGATGATAAAGATGATGATTACCACTAGATACAGCAACCAATCAGGCAGCCTCAGGATGGAAGGCAGGACGAAGAGAAAGAGGAGATAACAAAGCGTAGATAATAAGTGGGAAAGTCAAACTTTCAGTCCAGGTCTGTTGGATTCCAAAGTGCCTGTTCTTCCCATTTAATCAATTCTCTTCTCTAATAACCATTCCATACTATTCCTTTAGAGTAAATATCTCAAGATGTTCTTGAATCTGAGAAAGGAATTACGGGATTAAGAAAACAATTTTAAAAAATCCAAAAGCATAATTAACAAAGATCCATCCCTCCCAGAGACTATCCCACATATAAACTACCTTCTTGAGTTTAACAATGTAGAAAACTTTTCATAAGGAAAAAAAAAATCACATTCCTAGATGCAAGTATTGCCAAAAGTTTTCATTGCAAAGGCAGATGGAACAGGTTGCACAGAGATGTGCCAGAGGAAAGGGACTTACTTCCTTACCTGCTTGCAAGGCGGTATTACCTCCTTTCCTCCCCATCTCTCACTCAGGCGCCCTGGAATCCTGGAGCCCTCGGACACACCCGGCCTCTCTGAAAGTGGCCTATACTCAAAGACAAAGGTTTGCTTTCCTTTCTAATTTTACCACGTATGTATCTATCTCTTCAAATTCCAATAACTTTGCATGTTTTTGAATTTTATAGAAATGAATCCTATTGTGTAGCAATTTCCTTTTTTCCCCTCAAAACTATGAGATCTATCTCCACTTAGGTATGTCACTGTACTTCACTAATTTCTATCTTACGAATGTCACAATTTGTTTCTCGCTCTTGTTTTCCTGTTAATAGACATTTAGGTTGTTTCCAGTTACACTCTTTGTTTACACTCACAAACCACACTGCCTGTGAACATTCTTTTAGATATGAGGTATCACTTTTCACTCATGAGACTGGCGAAAATGAAAATATCGCAAATTGGCGAGAAGAGTAAATAGACAGCTTCACATCTAATGGAAGGAATATAAGTATACTGGGACTATTTTGGAAAGCAACTTGATGAGAATTATTAAAAGATTAACTACATATACCTTCTTGTAATTTCCTCTCTCTCCTCTTTACCTACTCTAGAAAATCACCAGAACCTGGGCTCAAAGAAGCATGCGCAACAATTTTTTAATGCAGTGCTCTTTGCAACACTGAAAAACCAGTTTCTGTTAATAACAGGGAAATAGCGTTATCAGCTATTGCATTATTTCAATATCCTCTGTACAAGTCCTTTTTTTTTGTTTTTGGCTGAGTCCATGGCATACAGAATTTCCCCAGCCAGGTATTGAACCTGTGCCGCAGCGTGACAACACCAGATCCTTAACCTGCTGAGCCATCAGGGAACTCTTCTGTGAAATTTTTTTAAAAGGTAAAGTCTGTGAACTATCGCAAATCATATTAAATGATAGCAGGTTAGCATGCACTCCTTTAAATTGCAATACAAAAAGGGGTATTTCTACATGCGTATTAAAAAGTAAATAAATGCATAGAGAAGAGCCAGAAGGATATGCAACAAACTTCTAACAATAGTTCCCTCAGGGAGAAGATTAAGATTTGTGAAGGGTTGAAAGGGCATGCTTTATCGGGATTATCTGAATTTTACAAAATATAAAATTCATGTATTACTTAAGAGTATTAAAAAGAACCAAAAAAGTCACTATTACCAATGTTTCGTAATGCTTTATAAAGTACAAAAACACCTTCACATAATCTTATTTACTCCTCGGTATGCAGAAAATAGGTTTTATAACTCTCCTGTTCAAGTGACAAAACTGAATCTTAGAAAATTTATGTGATTTGCTCAAGGTCAAATAGCTAATGACAGTGGCTAAGTTGCCTTCAGACTGAGGTCTCCTTTTTGGTTTTTTTGGTCTTTTTAGGGCTGCACCTGCAGCATATGGAAGTTCCCAGACTAGGGGTCAAATAGCTGCCAGCCACAGCCACAGACACAGCCACGCGGGATCCAAGCCGTGTCTGCAATCTACACCACAGCTCATGGCAATTTCAGGTCCTTAACCCACTGAGCAAGGCCAGGTTTCAAACCTTACGTCCTCATGGATACTAGTCAGGTTCATTACCACTGAGCCACAACGGAAACTCCCAGACTGAGGTCTTTTCAGTCTATACCCAGTACTTCTGCTACACTAGCAGTGGTCCTGCTAGACATGATCATGACTGCCTAAAAATGTGCAGATCTGAGTTTTCAGTCAGTGTAAAAATAATAACTGATATGTAAAGCAGAGATAGAATTACAAGGTAATTCCATTACCTTTAATGGAAGAGATGGGACAGATTTCAGGTGTGCTAAACTAAAAGAGGAAAGAAAGGCTTTAGCAGTTACAGCACTTTAAGCAAGAGTTACTGAGCTAGTAAGACTGAATGACTTAGAAACTGACTCTGCCAAGGCACAGAAGCGGCTGAAAAATAAAAAGAGTATATAAGAACCAGAATGTTGGGGTTCCTATCGTGGAGCAGTGGTTAACAAATCCAACCAGGAACCATGAGGTTGCGGGTTCGATCCCTGGCCTCGCTTAGTGGGTTAAGGATCTGGCGTTGCTGTGAGCTGTGGTATAGGTTGCAGACGCAGCTCGGATCCCACGTTGCTGTGGCTGTGGTGTAGGCTGGCAGCTGTAGCTCCGACTGGACCCCTAGCCTGGGAACCTCCATATGCTGCGGGTACGGCCCTAGAAAAGACAAAAAAAAAAAGAAATAAAAAGAACCAGAATGCCCACTGTAAGAATTTTACTACAGAGGCCAGTAATTAAACCTGTTTAGAAGCTTCTAATAAGTGCATATGTGAAAGGGTAACAGAAGGATCCTTACATAACTGCTAGATAGAGGAACGGTGATGAACTGTGCACACACAACGGGCAGTGAAAGAAGTGAAGAAAACTATTAGCTGACTTTTGTATTTTCCACTGGCTGCCTGGACACACTCATCTCACCTGTGTTTAAAAATCCTTATTAAGCAAAAGAATCCATTTATTCAGTAAAAGTGGATGGAACAACTGTTTAACTGCAAGCACAGGGCTGGTATCCTTGTCCCCGAGGAGTTTCAAGTCATAATAATTACGAGATAATGTGATTGATAACATAACTAACATCTACAGAAAGAAAGACAGGAGTCCAGAAGATCTCTGAAAAAGTGTGCATACGGTGGGGTGGGGTGGGTAATAGCCTCTAACCTCTTAGCAGAGGACAAGACCTCTGTACTGCGATGGACTGACACGTACTGAAAATACACAATGGATCTTAAAGCTGCTTTTCTAAATGCATTCTGAAAATCCACATCTTCTCTAAATAATTAGCTGATATATTTGCCCATTCCAAATTAGAGTCACTCAGAATACTGCACCTGGGAGGTACAACAGAAAATAACTGCTTCCTTAATCATTTTAGAAATACAGTTATAAGAGGTACTAAGACTTGGAGTTCCCTTCATGGCTCAGTGGTTAACGAATCCGACTAAGAACCATGAGGTTGCGGGTTTGACTCCTGGCCTTGCTCAGTGGGTTAAGGATCCGGCGTTGCCGTGAGCTGTGGTGTAGGTCGCAGACATGGCTCGGATCCCGTGTTGCTGTGGCTGTGGCGAAGGCCGGCAGCTACAGCTCCTGTTAGACCCCTAGCCTGGGAACCTCCACATGCCGCGGGTGTGGTTCTAGATAAAGGCAAAAAAAAAAAAAAAAGAGGTACTAAGACTCAACAAAACTGAAGACCAAAAACGCCCTGCTTTCAGTACAGAAATATAGTAGTTATATAACATGTTAGCTAAAAATCCTAAATAACGATCAATAAAACACTACTGAGGAGCCTAAGGAAGACAGCACTCTGCCAATCTCCCTGGTTCCACCTACTTAACAGATCATGTGTACAGCATCCAGAGATTTATTACGGAGTATTTCTATCACTGATGAGGGTCGTCAGGAGCAGGTGCAGAAAACTGGAAATGCACAAGGAAGTTACACCAAGCAGTTAGAAAAAAAGTTTTAACCCACCCTACTGTCTTTCTTTCATGTCTAACAAAAATCAAACCCATTTCATAAAATGGAAGGGGAAGAAAAATACTGAGACGAGAACAAAATAATTCTTGCCTCCATGCAATTTGGGGAGAAGAAAATAGAAGAAAGCAGCAGGGAGTAAGAACGAAGCTGTCTTCTAACAAAGGGTTGGCAATGGTATGAGCCCAAAGTTTTCAGGGACTTACTCCCAGTTGAAAATTAATTTCATATTACCTTACACACGCTTAACAGTGGAGGGAAAGCTTGATGTAGACCATACTGGCTGGGGGAAAAAAAGCAAATCGAGTTTCCCAGAATATTTCACTACCTTGTTTTGCAGCCCAAGTTACTGTTTCTCAAGCAGTAAGCCTGCTTTTGAAGTGGGACATGGAAAGGAATACCATAAAAACTAAGATGCACCTAAGCTCCATAAGCTATTACACACAAAAACCAATCCTAGCAATAAATACTTCTGGCTCAGGGAGACTGCTAAGTGACCACAGGACGTCATTCTGTGACCAAACCATTTAGATTTCAAGGTACCCAAAGGTAAGATGAAGGCTTTTAAGTGATATGAATCTGGTAGTATCTAATCACACAGTTCCAACACAAGATCCAAATGGTAACTCATAAACTTTCAGACTACAATAGAATAAAATAAAACATAGAGTAATTCAGCGCACCTCTGCATCAAGAAAACTGACAAGTTCTTTGTTATACTCATCACCTCCACCCCAAACACCCCGTCTTTTTTTTAAGAGGCAGCTCATTTGGGGGGTGCTTTACCTCAGCCCGAGGGATAGTGGCTATTATCAATTGTATATTAATGATAGTTTATCATATTATTACATTATATATCTATTATATCACAGCTGCTATTCCTTAGAGTTCTCAACTTCTTACAAGACAATCCCTTATTATGTCAATCTTCAGTTATAGTAAACAATTCTTTATATTAAATTCCCTGTCAGTATTACTTATAGTCTCTTTCTCCTGATTGGACAGACTGGAACAAAAATGTTAACAGAGCTGAAACGAAAATGTTAACAGCCACTTACTACAGACAGGACAGACACTATGCTTCGTGTTTTCTAGACATTATCGCTTTCTAATCTTGCTGAAACTCTCTAATATACCTCTCAATAATAAGAAAACCGAGGCTCAGAAAACTATGTGATTTGTCTACAATAATACAAATCCAGGTCTGTCTACACTCAAATCCCTGCTGGCTCCCTAAACGATGGCATTTATTTTTCTTCACAGAACTTAGCAACACTTTTTAAAGAACTAAACATCAGCGTACCGGAAAAGAATGAACAAAGCAGTCCTGGCTGCTATTCTTAGAAAGGGCAGCTTGCAAGGTTGGCCTTGATGGTGCCTGGGAACTTGGATTTCAGGAGGGTTCTATTCCCACAAATGGTAAGAGGGGCTGACTGTGCCTAAACTGTGCAAACAATATGGTTTATGCCCAATACCTGCTTTCCTTCCAGCAGTCCAGAATTTGAAGATGTGCTAGGCAGAGGGCACACACGTGAACAACCCTTCCCACTGGCGCCAACACAAGAAAAATATCTGCACTAAGTCTCTAACGAGCTTCCCTGGTAGACAACACTTCCGTGACTGGCTGAAAGAAATAAGGACATTCTGTGTGACTCCAGAGGGAGAGAACTCCTAGAAACTTGGGCCTGATTTCTTCTGGATTTCATCACATGCACTTTTCTCTTGGTGATTTTGCTTTGTGTCCTTTCACTGCTGTAAATCATAGCCGTAAGTGTACCTAGATGCTGAATTCTGTAAATCCCAGCAAATCCCTGGACCTGGGGTAGTCTTGGGGCCCCCCAATACAACCTACGACATGTCACGCATTTTATTAAATGCAGAGGATGAATAAGTTTAATAAACAAAAAGATGAATAGGGCCTTTGCCCTCAAGGAATTTTACAGTCTATTTAAATTTCCCTTCTTTCACTTCTCTGATCTTCACTTCTTAGTCTGTTCACCACTTAAAATAGATTAGATACATTTCCCTGAGCTAAATTTCATTCTTTGGGCTGAAATGATGCTAAATATTTAATAAGTCCATCAGGCAAAATCTGAGATACAAAGCTCTAATAAACTCAAAAGCCGCACATATTTTCTCTTTACTTTCCCCATCTTATTGTGTCCCTCATTAAAAATAAATTGACAAACCCTTGTACACTGCTGGTAGGAATATAAAATGGTGCAGCTGCTACAGAAAATAGTTTGGCAGTTCCTCAAAAAGTTAAATATAGAACTACCACATGGCCCAGCAATTCCACTCCTAGGTATATTCCCAAAAGAATTAAAAACAGATTCTCATACAAGTACTTGTACACACTATGTAAAACAGCTAAACGGTGGAAACAACACAAATGTCAATCAATGCATGAATAAATTATGGTATATACCCCACAAAGGAATATTATCCAACTATAAAAAGGAACAAAGTATTGATATATGCTACAACATAAACAAACCTTGAAAATATGATGTAAGTGAAGGAAGCCACTCATAACAGGTCACATAGTGTATAATTCCATTTATATGAAATATCCTAAATAAGTAAATTCACAGAGGCAGAACACAGACTGGTGGCTGTCAGAGACTTGAGGAAGGGGAAATGGAGGGTGACTGCTTAATAGGTATGGGGTTCTTTGGGGGCGATAAAAATGTGTGGAACTAGGTAGGGGTGTGGCTGCACAGTACTGTAAATGTATTAAATATCACCAAATTGTTCACTTTCAAAAGGTTAATTGCATGTTATGTGAGGTTCACATCAGTAAAAAAAAATGTTTGAAAAGCAATGTAGCACACAATATGTGATAATAAAGAAAACCAACCTTCCTGACGTTATCTGAATGGGTACTTGTCGCTTGAAACAAAATCAGTGACTACAACAGATACAGATGCAAAAAAGTGCTTTATCTCAGTATATACCTGGAAAACCACCTGAAGACTCAAAGTGGTTCTAAGCAATGATACAGATATTGATGCAGTAGAGTATAAATACATATTCTTCCACAACCCATAAAATAAAATGTTTCTAAATGAGTATATAATATTATATATGATTTGGAATATGCATACACAAATAAAATCAATATTTTAAAGACATTCACCTTTTTATCAACATCTCTAAAAATTATATATTTAGATTGGCCTGTCTTTTTAATGGAAAAATAGCTTAAAGCCTTATACTCAGTGTTTTCTCATATTCAGGCATTTATAGCACATACACATAATTTTTTTCCTTACGTCTAGAAGGATATATTCCAAAATGTTTAGTGATTACAGGTCTCGGTGTTGACTTTGGGTTTACAGAGGGATATAATTTTTTTTTTTTGCCTATCAGTATGTTGATTAACCATCAAAAAAAAAAAACAGATAATAACAGCACATTCTCAAGGATGCTGTCAAGATTAAATAGGATATGACACATAAAGCCTTTAACACAGTGCTCAGGACATTTCAAGTATGCCATAAATGTTAGGTAACAGGGGTATTATTATGTTTCTGTTTTTATAAATATTCCTCAGAACACATATCTTTCATTACCTACAGCAAATGCATTCACCTTAATCCAGGCCTGGGGCATCTGAGTCAAGCTTAAATAACTATAATATTTTATTAGCTGGTCCAGCAGCCTCCACCCACCTCTTCCCAATTTTCTTACAAGGGCCAGGGCTAAGTTCATCAAATATCACTCATATCACTCCCATGCTACTGTTTACATGATCAAGTTCCAAATACTCTAAATCTAGCCTCACCTGGTCATCCCCTTTTTCTCCTCATTTATTTTTCTTCAACAAACATTTACTCAGAGACACTTATGTGCCTGGCACAATGGTAGGAAGAGAAAGACAAGTTACTGATTCTTTTCTTTGGGAACTCATAGTCGAGTAAGAGAGACAGGAATGTAGACGAGCACAACATGAATCATGCAATAAAATGTAAATACAGGGCCCAGAGGGAACAAGTATACAAGGCTGATAATGGAATGAGAAAGGCAGGAAGATATCACAAAGAAGGGAGTAGGGAGGCAAGATCTGGATGGGGTTTGAAGGGTGACTGCAAATAGTTAATTTCCAGATCTAAACTTTTCTTCAACTTACTTCACACCTTAGTGTGTTCTCCCACATCAACTCAAGTAAAACCTAACAAAGTCCTACCTCCCTTCACAACACAATTCCTACAGCTCTGGCTCAGAATATTTCAAACTGTGAGTCAAGACCCATTCATGACTTACTTAAGAGGTCTCAACAATTATTTTTTTTAAAAATTACACCAGCAGCTCTCAAACTTTTTGGTCTAAGAATCTCTTTACACTTTAAAAAATTATTAAAGACCCAAAGAATTTTTGTGTATGGGACTTAATAAGTATTGGTATTTGTCTATTAGAGACTAAAACTTGTAATTTTTAAAATATTTGTTAATTCATTTTAAAATACCAAAATAAGCCATTATGCTAACATAAAAAACATCTTATGAAAATTAACTACATTTTATAAAACAAAAAATTTAGTAAGAACAGCGCCACTGTTTTACATTTATTTTTTCAAATATCTTTCACATACAACTTAACAGAAGATGGCTAAGATATCTGCTTTGCAGTCCATCTGCTGTGGTATGTTATTTTGGTTAAAGTATGTGAAGAAAACCTGACCTTCTACAGGTATGTATTTGGAAAAAGTAGAAGTATTTTAACAGCTTTTTTCATGTATCTATGGATAGTCTTCCTTAATATTATACCAAAACTTGAAAAGTGACAGTTCCTTAAAAGATAGTTGCCGTGTGGCATCTGAAACCATATCAATGAATTTTTGATACCCTGTTATATTAAAATCCTGTCTGCATTTTGAATAAATTTTTACTTATCATGATTCTAAAACAATTGTCTGTTTATAAAATACTGGTTCACTAAGTTATTAAGATCTTCTAAATATTGACATATTATATAATATCAATGAAACGAGTTCCCCCCCCCCCCGCCTTTAACTGCAAGCGTGTGGTGGTGAAGAAATAATGACTACTAGTACAGTCTGGTGCCAGCGCCCTGATTCAGGCTAGGGAGTCAGCAGTTCTACCCATCACTTATTATGCAACATCAGTGTAAATGTCTGCATAGTACGAAAGGCAACGAGCAACTCAGTACTATGAAGAGTTTTGACTCTGAAGACCCCCTAAAAGGTTCTTGGGCACCTTGGGGGGGGGGGTGTCCATGGACCACACTTTAAGAAGCACTGTATTGAACTACAATAGAACTTTTAAAGAGAAAGAAAGAATCAAATACCTAATGTTTGGTAAGGGTAAAAATTATTCCATGAAACTTGTTTTGGTCACATACTCTAACTGTATACCAGGCTATCACATAAAATGGAACTCTTATCATGGGTCAAAAACCCATGGTCAAACAACCCTTGTGTTGTGATATTCACTTGAAACTGCTGTTTCACTGACCTGAAAACTTTTTTAAAAAGATACCTCTTAATTAGCTTCAGAGTATAAAGGAAATATATCCTTTATTTATTTATTTATTTATTTTTGGCTTTTGTCTTTTTAGGGCTGCACCTGCAGCATATGGAGGGTCCCAGGCTAGGATTCTAATCAGAGCTATAGCCGCCGGCCAATCCCAGAGCCACAGCAATGCCAGATCTGAGCCGCTTCTGCGACCTATACCACAGCTCACGGCAACTCCAGATCCTTAATACACTGAATGAGGCCAGGGGTCGAACCCACAACCTCATGGTTCCTAGTCGGATTCGTTTCCACTGTGCCACGTGGGAATTCCAGGAAATATACCCCTTTTAAAAGGATTATTCTGCAACATTCTAAAAATTCCTCTGAGTAGGCTAACAATATAGACAAGATAAATTCTAACTGGCGTGTATTCACTATTTCAATTTACATTTTATAACAGTTTTATCACTTACAATGCTCTTCAACATGATGTCAAACCAGCTCTGGTGCTATTAGCTGAGTGACTTAGGGCAAGATACTCAACCTCTCTGATCTATTACACCTATACCTTGCAGAGATATTAAGATTACACATAATATATACAAAGCACCCAGCAGTGTGCCTACCCTATAGAGGAAAGCTATTATTATAACAATTTTTATTATGCGCTTGAGTTCACAATCCTGCTTTATCCTGCATGCCCCTAAGATTTGTACAGCTGACTAACAAAGGACCTTTCTATTTCCTAATCCTGCTGTTGCTTCCAATGCCCTGCTGGCCACAACTGCCAAACTTCTGACTGAAACTCTCTGCCATCTACTTCAGTGTCCCCAGAGCAAGTCCCCAAACTTCCTGTTATCATGTTAATTCCCTGGTGAGAAAAAAGATAATGATCATTACTTACCAATTCAATGATCTTTGATAATAGCCAGTTAATTCCTGCTTGGAACTAGTCTAAAAGACTTCAGATGAAATCACCTGAACTCATGGTGGACAGTTTTTCTAGCAATTTTTTAAAAATACAAACTTAATTCTCTAAAACATATGGTCAGCTACCAAGTATTCACGACAGTGCAGCCTCTGTCAGATCCCATCACACCTCAACTCCTGTACCAGCTCCACTACTCAACTCCTGTAGTTCTTCCCGCCTTCTTAGATATACTCTCCATTAAGTCAAAGGCACTTAATACAAAGAGGTGGCAAAGAAAACTATACGCACAGTTTTTTGTAGTACAATTAGATGTTCGAGATAGCTGAGAGAAGGACAAAAGGCAAGGAAACTACCCAGACAGGGTCGTGATGGGTCTCAACCGGTGGTCCTTTCTGAGGGAAAAGAACTACTATACGTGGGAGTTCCCGTTGTGGTTTAGAGGTAACGCACCCAACTAGTATCCATGAAGATGCAGCCTCAATCCCTGGCCCTCTCAGGGGGTTAAGGTTCCAGTGTGGCCATGAGCTGCGGTGTAGGTCACAGACGCAGCTCAGATCTGGAGTGGCTGTGGCTGTGGTATAGGTCGGCAGCTGCAGCTCCAATTTGACCCCTATACCAAACTGGAACCTCCATATGCCACACCTGTGGCCCTGAAAAAAGAAAACAAGAAAACTACTATACAAATCACCTTTGCAAGGGGGGGAAGGGTAAAGGAGGGCACTAACATGCAGACACTGCAATGCGCTGGATTCTCCGTACACATGACTTCATGTCTAGGTACTGTTTCCACTATCAGGTGAGGACACTGAGACTCAGAAAGGTTAAATGACCAGAAGGCCAAACAACTAATCAGTGGCAGAGCCAGAGGCACGGTTACAGCTCTGTTCTTTCCATTGCATGGTACACAGTGGCTTAATCCAGAAAAGCATCCTTCCCCAGGCCAAGCAGTGAGGAAGGTGAGTGCAGGCTCATCTACACACTGGCTTAGCTGGACTGTTTCTCTTCTACTGACAGGAATAAAAGAGACAGATAATCCACCCTTCAACCTGTAGGTATTCCCAATTACTCCCAATGGTAGAATAAAAGCAGTGTCTCTTAAATTTTATCATATATACTAGTCACTGCAGGGTATCTTTGTTAAAAATGCAGGTTCTGATTCAGTGGATTTGGGGTGGCACCCCGGATTCTGCATCTCTAATAAGATCCCAGGAAATGACGAAGTTTCTAGTGCTTGGACCATACTCAAAACAGATTACATGCAGTGGTTTCCAGACCTGGCTATTCATCATAATCATCTGGGGATCACTTTAAAATTATAGATTCCTGGGCCCCTCCCTCCTGCACATACAGTGGTGTCTGAAACTTTCTTCCTCATAATTCTGTAATTCAAAGAAATGTAGAACATATTCATGACAACAGCCAAAGCAAGCACTGACTGAGAATATACCAAATGTCTAAGTGCTTTTCATATTAGCTTACTTACCCTCACCTCCACACTCTAAGCTTGGTGCTCACGGCACTATTGTTCCCATTTTGGACATAAGGAAACCAACCGATCAAGAGACCGCTACTTGTTCAAGGTCAGACGGTGAGTAGCAGAAGAGGGGTGCAGACCTGAGCCAGTCTGGTTCCAAAGAGTCTGTGCCCTCAGACACACCACATAATGCTGCTCTCCACATCACCCAGTGGTAATGTCACTGATTTTAACAGATACACTTGAACTAATAAATCCAAATAGGTCACTTCAGAAGAGGCTGCCCTGGGATGGCTAGGAAGCTGCCATCATTTGTGTAGCCATTGCTAAACTAAACAATCTAGGAGCTCCTGACCTGAAAATGAGATTGCCTTCAGAATCTAAACCTATGACTTTAAATATCTTTAACTGGGACAAAAGCTCATCATTTGAATACAGATTTGATTTTTTTTTTTTTTTTTGCACAACCCAAAATCAAGAAAAGCCAATTCAAAGAAACTCAGTGTCTGATCAAGCTAGGTATTCTTTTTAAATTTAAAAAAAAAAAAAAAGGGCAGTGTCAGATACAGAAAATGTTTTCCTCATCACTCATTTCTAGAGCTGATTCCAAAGGAGAGTTCTCTGTGTTTTGCACAATGGTTGTATCACCAGAGTCAAAGTGACTGTTCTAAAGGGCAATACTCATCTGGATGCACAGACTCTGTTATATTTGTTTTTGGTTTTTAAATGAGCCCTTCCGTCATTCCAAAAGAAACACATTTGCCCTTCACTATCCCTACGGACACGCACGCATATGCTTAGAATGACTGTCCTAAAGCATGCAGTTCTCCTTTCTGCTGCAAAAGCAACTGCTTTGATTTTCTTTCAGATTTTTTAAAAATAAAAAGAGTGTTTTATTTACACAACACCCATCTGTAGCAAAATAAATACAATAATCAGGCATCAATGAAGCATTTACCTGCAGGCAGCACCATAAAAGGCATCCCACAAAGGCAACTATCTATCCAAAATATGTGCACAAATACCCTCACATACCCGGGATAAAGACACAAATACTACAAGGAGGATAACCATAAAAAGATATTATATCGCTCAGTCTAGATGAGCTCTTTGTTAAATGAATATGTCCTTTTTCAACAAAGAAAATACTCTGCAAATTCAGAGTGATTTACAGATTTTTAAAAAGCAGACATTAATGTAGATCAGCACGATTCCACTCAACCAACCTCTCGGCTTGAACTGGACTCCCCACACCTTACTGAAGCCACAATTCCCCTGCACCAACTCCCATCCACCACCCCCCACGCACACCCAACTCCCCACCAACCTCACAGGGGTTCCTGGGCTGGTCCATGGAATCTGATGACATCACTCTCTCTTCCTTCCTGGAATTCTAAACCCTGCTGCTCTCCCCTTGCACACAGCTACCATCTCCATGGCAACCTCACCTCCTCCTGCTTCCCTATTGGCTTCATGGAGCAGGATACACAAAAAGGTTTTCCGTTCTCCCCTCACCACCCGCCCCCAAAAAATGATGCTTTCAACAGGAACCCGAGCTAAATTTAGCTACTTGGGATTCAGAGTCCTATGACTAAGAAAACAGAGAAATGTCCTCCTTCCTATAGCCACCCTCCGCTCAACCCCACCCCAATGGCTGCTTCGCCTTCTCTTTAGACCCCAACTCAAAGCAAGCGCCACTATCTGTCGAGCATTAAAAACATTTGGACTGTCCCACATAGAAAATCCTCACACCCACCTCTACTCCCAAAAAGAAAGGAAAAAAGAAGAAGAAGAACAAAAATAAAAGCATGCACTTGTCAAAAAACTACTAGGATGTGTCATCAGCTGAGCTTCAGTCTTCTGCTGCCTCCTTCCATCCCAAGCCAACCACGATCGGGAACTCCATGCCTAAAGGCAGAGTTCCTAAAATGGCCAAAGGCTTAGAAAACCAGATCCTCCTGCTATTTGCTTAATATTATTTCCTCCAGCAGAGAAAGAAAAGGCGGATGAAAGGGGGAGGGAAGTGAAGCAGAAAGATTGCATAACTGAGTGACCAAACCTGCTAGTAAGCCTAGAAGCACAAATCCTGGTCTAACTTTCCCTCCCAGAGACTGACCTGCTATGTAAAAGGAAGCAAATTCTGACATCCCTCATCTAAAAAGCAGCTCCCACACAGGAACGTTATAAGAATTACTGACAAAATTAATGTATAGTTTAAGTCCCTCGGCCAAAGAGACTGAATAAATAGAGAGTAAGCTGACATCATTAGTAGTGAAATTCCTGTGGATATTCACAGAAATCAGTAATCCTCAGAAGGAAGAACATGAACTTCTAGAAAATTATCCTTTCATAATCACAGACACAGCACAAAGTGTGCATAATTTCTGGAGCCACAGATAGTTTCCCAAAAGGTATCTACTTCTAGTAAAATCCAGCCAATTTTTGACTAGTAGTCGATTTTGGAGCCGGCCCTACTTTTTCTTTGCCTAGTCCTAACTGTAATTTTGAAACTGCTACTTGCTCTTCCTAAATGACTGAATGTGGACCGGGGTTTCATTTTCCAGCTCAGCTGCCCATTTCTAGGGAGACAATTTTTTCTTAGAGCCATATTTGATAGCTGAACACTGACTCAACCCAGTGGCTAGTTATATATGACTCTAAAGGACAAAGCATCAATTGTAACCAAGAAGGAAAGGCTCCAAGCAGGTCAGAGCCTTGTAGTATGAAGATGAGTGGATTAAAATAAGACACACTCAGGAAAACTGAATTTTGGGTTTGCAGGGCAGAGACTCAGCTCCAGGGCACCAACTCTCTAGTGCGGGGGAAAAAAAACAAATAGACATGAAAGGAAAATTATTTAGTATAATAAAAAACAGTCATTTGCTCCAAACAGAATTTAAACAATTTGTAACATCTAGCAAAGTCAAAATGTCCCATTAGCTAATATAAAGGCATCCAGAATAAGCTTTACCACTGCTACAGAAAACAGCAAAGGATGCAGTTTTTGCTCATAAACAACTGAAACTCACATGGTGGCAGGGAGGGGAGAGGAGAGGACAAACAAATAATGATTAACCCATCTCTGAGATCTGTGCTTCCCCTTCTCACCCCAGGTGGACTTGCAACAAGCCCCTCCCTGTGTGAAAACTTCCTGGTGCTCAGGAGGGTTGTGCACAGGTTTCCTTGTGTCAGATGGTTCCACAGGCTAACTCTGATGAACACTCTTCTAAAAGGTATCCTTAATACTCTTAAAAACAAACAGGTTAGTCACCTTATTCCACATTGGGAAGACTGCCCATCCAGTCAATAACCGAGCTGGACTTTCCTGAGTTATCATTATGAAATCTATCAACAATGGTCTGAACGAAGTGGACTCCTGCAAATAAAGCTCTATTTATCTATTCCTTTCGTCAAACATGCATTAAACGCAGTTATAATGTGCCAGGGGTTTTATACAGGTTGTCATTAATTCTCAAAAATAAAACCAAAAAAACAACTGCAAGTTGCATATATTCTTACCTCTCTTTGCACACAGAGAAACAATGGTTCCGGAGATGTCAATGTGACCAAGGTTATATAACTCATTATTTAATTTTTTCAAAAACAAAGATTCTAACCCAGATCGGTTTGGACTCCAAAGACTGTGTTTCTTTGTGTTTGGCCTCCCATTTACAGACAGTTGAGGTTGGAAAGAAAGTCAGAAATCACTTTGTATCTGCATTTTTTTATGTCATCAATAAAATATAAGCTGCTTGACATCGAGGTCAAAGTTATAATTTTTACATATTACTAACAGTATTAAACCCTAAGCAGGCACTCAATACTTATTAATTTATTACTCTAATCCTATTACTCTAAACTTCTGGACAAATGGCAATGATTCTACTCAGATCTTTTTAAATTAAAACTGGCTTGAGAAATTACATGCTGAAGTGAAATGACAAAACTTAAGATAACATGTTCTGGAATTTAATTTTATAATATTTGAGATGACCAAAATTATCTCTGTCATAATGCCTACACTGGCCCAGGCATAATGTCCTAAGGCCAACACAGTCTGATCTGCTGATTTTAATCCATAAACCCTAACGCAGTCAGGATCTATACATTAGATTTATGATTTTTCTAAATTCTGCATATAGAACCAGAACATTTCAAAGTATTTCTCCAGGGATTCCATTAAATTAAATCAGCTGTGAGAGGACCACGCTAAAGAGGCCAAGGTCACATGTCTGATGCCCATGTGAGCCAGTTATGCACCCTACTGAAATACAGAGCCCTGGGTTTACTGAGAAATTAACACATAGAAGCACTTCTGAAAAAGTTAAAATGTATCTACCAATATCACATATTATAATTGACTTTTATTCCTTAGAAAATTCTGAAAGCTACTGTTTTTCAGAAAATATGCCCAATCATTCATTCTTTCTTTCAGTATTTACTGAACACTTACCACATGCCAGTTGGTAAGGGTCAAAGGCTAGCACTGGAGGACAAATAAACACAGCTATGTGTGATATGTGATACAGCAGAGATGTGTACATACCCGTACAGTGAGAGTACACAAGACAAATGGCTCAATCTAGAAGGTGTGGTGGAGAATGAGCTCCAGGAGTTTACTTAAGAAAATAAGGCAGGTAAGGGCCTTGTGTGGAGAGAGAAGGAAAATATATGAAGGTACAGTCAAAAGACAGCATGGCAAACCTAAGAGGACTTTCAAGCATTTCACAAAGGCCAGACTGAGAACTGAGAGACAGGACCAGCAGAGAGAAGGCAAGGCAGCATGATTTTCTACCTCATCCAGGTTAGGTTTTCCCCAACTGCCTTACTTTGAGTTAGATTTCCATAGAGTTGGGGGGGGGGATTTTTCAATACCATGTCGAGAGTTCCTCTCCTTACAGTTTCCATGATAAGAATACAAGTCAATAAAAAGCCTCTCCACAGCAAAAGAAACCACCAACAAAATGAAAAGGCAACCTACTGAATGGGAGAAGCTATGCGCAAATCATAGATCTGATAAGGGGTTAATATCCAAAATAAATAGAGAACTCACACAACTCAACAGCAAAACAACAATGTGATTACAAAAGGAAAACGGGATCTGCAAAGACATTTTACCAAAGAGGTTCATACAAACGGCCAAGTACCTAAAAAGGTGCTCAACGTCACCAATCATCAGGGAAATGAAAGTCAAAATCAAAATAAGATAGCACCTCACATCTGCTAGAATGGTTATTATCAAAAAGACAAGAAATAAGTGTTGGCAAGAATGTGGAGAAAAGGCAACCATTTCGCACTGTTGGTGGGAACGTGTACTGGTGCAGCCACTATGGAAAACAATATAACAGTTCCTCAAAAACACTAAAAACAGAACTATCATATGTGATCCAGCAGTTCCACCTCTGGGTATTTATCCAAAGGAAACAAAAGCACTAATGCGAAAAGATATCTGCACCCCCATGTTCACTGCAGCATTATTTACAATAGCCAAGACACAGAAACAACCCAAAGGTCCACTGATGGATGAATGGATGAAGAAAACATGGAATATATATGTACAATGAGATATTATTCAGCCATAAAAAGGAAAGCCTGCCCTCTGTAACAACATAGATGGACCCTGAGGACATCAGGCTAAGTGAAGTAAGTCGGAGAGACGAAGATATTTACTGTAAGATCTCACTTATATGAGGAGTTTAAAAGAAATTAAAACAAACAAACAAACAAAAAAAACAAAAAAGCCCCAATAAAGACTGCTGGTTGCCAGGATGGGGGGGGGGGGCGCAACTGCTAAGAGAGTAGATCTTAAAAGTTCTTGTCACAAGAAAAAGACTCCGAACTATATGTGGTAATGGATATTTACCAGACATACTATGATGATCATTTTGCAACACAGACATATATCGAACCATGTTATATATACCTAATAACGTTATATTTCAATTCTATCTTTTTTTTTCTACTTTTGGCCACCCCGAGGCATATGGAGTGCCCAGGCCAAGAATCAGATCCAAGCCACGGTCACAACCTAAGCCACGGCTGCAGCAACACTGGATCTTTAACCCACTGTGCCGGGCTGGGGATTGAACATGTGTCCCACTGCTCTCAAGACGCCACCGATCCCATTATTCCACAGCGGAAAATCCTCAATTATGTCTTAATTTCTTTTAAAGAACAAAGGTCAAATCAAAGGGCATTCTTCTGAAAATGAAGCCTTTAGTGACTGAAAACATTTAATGAAGTTCTTCTGTCTGTAGAGCAAAACCCACATCCGCTGCCTTCTGAGGCAGAAGGAAGGTTAACTTAATTCTTCTCAGAGAACTGGTTTAAAAAGTGACCAGTGGAGTTTATTCATCGATTTTCCTTTGCAATGGCTGTCTGAAACTCTTAGTGTACTGAATATTTGACAAGTAAACTTAGATGAATAAAATAAGCATCTTCATGTCCATACAACATCTCTAATATATGAACACATAAATGCATGTGCATACTCACATCCTACCAGCTTTGGCAGGCGAAGGATCAGTACATGTACGAGAGGACAAGCAATCTATAAGCTGAAGAAATCACAGGATAAAAGAATCTAATTTTTAAGCAGACTTCTTACTGAAGTGACTATATATAGAGAAACGGGGAAAAAATCCTAAGTATACGACTCAATGAATTTCTACAAAATAAACCCAACCATGTAACTGGCATCTAGGTTTAAAAAAAAAAAAAGACACTATCAGCACTCTGGAAGCCCATCGAGTGCATCTGCAAAGTTAACTCCTACCAGTTCACAGCAATGACTTTAATACCATAGATTCATTCTGCCTGTTTTTAAACTTCATATAAATGAAATAACACACCAGGTACTTTTATGCTGGCTTCTTTTATCCCACACTACATTCATGAAACTGAGCCATTTGTTGACTAGAGCAGTAGTTCATCTGTTGTCATTACTGTAAAGTATTCCATTTTATAAATACAACCCTAATTTACTGAAAAACATTTCAGTACTGTTAAAAGGCATTTCTCTTATTTCTAGCTTGAGATTATTACTAAAAATGCTGCTACATACGTACATTCTTGCACATGTCTTTTGGTGCACGTAAGTACACACGTCTGTTGGGTATTTCCAGGAGTGGAATTACTAGTTATAGGGCACAACTGCCAATTTTCCAGAGTTATGCATATGTACATTCCCACTAGCAATGTATGAGGGGAGGGGTCCTGATGCTGAACAACTTCTCTAACCCCTGATAATCTCTGCCTGTTCGTTTCAGTCATTCTGGAGTTAGTGCAGTACTGCCTCGTTGTGGTTCTCTGCTTCATCCTGATGATGAATGATGCTGGCCACTTTGGGGGCATTTGGATCTCCCTTTTTATGAAATATCCAATCAAATCTTTTGCTCCTATTTTTTTTTTTTCTGGCTTGTTCAAAGACTGATTTACGGGACTTCTTTAATATATTGATTTGTATGAGTTATTTATATATATTCTGGACCTCAACCAGATACCTATACTGCAAATGGTCTTTTCCTACTCTGTGGTATGCCTTTTTATTATCTTAATGGTGCATTTTAATAAAAAGAGAATTCTGATTTTAACGCAGCTGATCTATCACTTTTTCCTTTATAGTTATTATTTATGTCCTGGTTCAAGTCAAGAACATCATGAGGATAGTCACATATGTTTTCCTCTAGAAACTCTAATGAAGTAGCATTTTATTTTATTTTATTTATTTATTTATTTATTTATTGGTCTTTTTGCCTTTTCTAGGGCCACACTCACGACATTTATTTATTGGTCTTTTTGCCTTTTCTAGGGCCACACTCACGACATATGAAGGTTCCCAGGCTAAGGGTCTAACAGGAGCTGTAGCCGCCAGCCTACACCACAGCCACAGCAACGCGGGATCCAAGCCGCGTCTGCAACCTACACCACAGCTCACGGCAACGCCAGATCCTTAACCCACTGAGCGAGGCCAGGGATCAAACCCGCAATCTCATGGTGCCTAGTCGGATTCGTTAACCATTGCATCACGATGGGAACTCCATGAAGTAGCATTTTAAATGCATAGTTTTAAAATTCCCAAGCACATCATGCATGTCTCGATAAAAAGCACAGTGAGGTACACATGACCATACTAAATTAAATTCATCTAACACCTTTCTATGTGCCCAGAACTGTATTAGGCGCTATAAGAGACAGAAGCGATATATAAGAGGAGATCCCTGACCTAAGTGAATATTAACCTTAGCCAATAGCATGACACTTAAATACTAAGTGTGAGGATTTTGATATCAGAGCTCAAAAATAACAATCCTCTGTTATCCTCAGCTCTCCAAGCAAATCTCTACTTCAGTGAGGAACAGCAGGACAAAGGCCTTACTTTATTACTGTTACTGCTTCAATACAATACACCCAAAAACCACATCATTCACCAATTTTCAAAAGAGTAGATCAAAGATCTTAATACGTAACAGCTACAAATTCAGTATGTTATAGCTCAACTACCTAAAGAAACAGCCAAATCCAGAAACTATGCAATTTTTCCCAGGGGGAGGGAATCTCATTCTAGAGTCTACAGAAGAATACGGCAGAGAAGGAGAAAATGCATACATACATACACATATATATAAGTACACACACACACACACACTCACACAACCATACAACGCTACTTTTTTTTCTTATATGTTTTTAAATTTTCTTGTCCATAATTACTTATCCTTTTCTGCCTGATCTTGGGGGGAAAAGTTACTTTTAAAAAAGGACAAGCTTGGAGTGCTCAACGTGGCTCAGCAGTAATGAATCTGACTAGTATCCATGAAGACACGAGTTTGATCCCTAGCCTCGCTCAGTGGGTTAAAGGATCTGGCATTACTACGAGCTATGGTGGAGGTCGCAGACATGGCTCAGATTTGACTCCTAGCCTGGGAACTTCCATATGCCTCAGGTGCGGCCCTAAAAAGACAAAAAAAAAAAAAAAGGTCAAGCTTAAGAAAGGACACTAGTAAATTAGAGATTTTATATATATATGTAATATATATACAATATATAATATTTATAAAGGATAAATCTAGGGGACTTCAATCCCAGGATGAGAAGTTAAAAGGGTAAAAGGAAAGAACAGTCATTAAATCAATGTAGATGAGCAGAGTTTTTAAACCAAATAGAGTCATCAAGTTTTATTTATTTTGTAACAAGCATTAAAACAGAATTAGGTTAAATAAGGCCTCCTTATAAAGATGACATCTAAGCTAAAAGGAAAACAAGGGAAGGAGTCATCCTAGTTGGTCCCAACCAAATATGTCTTGTTGATTCGCCCCCATCAATTCCAACTCACTTCTTCCAAGTCTACAGTAGTCTCTGCCCCCAGTCTATCCTTCATTCTCAGCACTGTCTCTGCTCAAAGACATCAAGGTTTCGTGGCCTGCTGGAACTAGGAACTGCACCCGGGTGCTTCTCACGCTAGAGCACCTCAAGTATTTGACAAGCGTGCATACCAAAGACAGCAGAGAGCTGCCAACGTGAGCCAGGTCTCAAGAGCCCCAGCCCCCTTTCCACAGTGACTTAGAAGACGAGGAAAGGTGCCCACCTGCTTCTACATCAGAACCTCTGCCTCCCTGCCATTTCAGAAGCAGCTTCTGTACAACTGCATGTGTATCTACCATTATCCCAATAAAGACTTCAATTAAAAAAAAAAAAGGCAGCTTTTGGAGTTCACTGTGGCTCAGCAGTAATGAACCCAACTAATATCCATGAGTATACAGGTTCGATCCCTGGTCTCATTCAGTGGATTAAAAAGGATCTGGCGTTGCCGTGAGCTGTGGTGTAGGTCACAGATGCACCTCGGATCCTGCGTTGCTGTGGCTGCGGCGTAGGTCAGTAGCTGCAGTTCGGATTTGACCTCCAATCTGAGAACTTCCATATGCTGCAGGTGTGACCCTAAAAAGAAAAAAGCAAAAAGAAAAAAAAGGCAGCTTTTTAAGTCTCAAAGCTTCTCTATAAACAATAAATAATTGGTTCACCTCCTTCCTCTCTCCAGTGTCAGCTTTTTTTATATACCATAAGTTTGAAGTTTTAGCATGCCTAAAAAGGGAAGATGATAATAAAAAAAAAAAAAGGTTTAAAATGATGTTTAAAAATACTTTAATCACTACATTCCTCTTAGAAGAGAATTTCTTTCTGAGAAGAGTTCAGGCCTCATATATAACTCAGAGCATGGAAGACTATATACCACCTTTGGATCCTGGATGCGAGTTGGACCTGTCTCTCTGACACTAGCTGTGCAACACTGGGCAAACAGTTTCCTCATCTGCAAATCGCATTAAAGGAACTTCATATTAAATAAGATAATATGAGTCTGATACTTGGCAAATAATAGCCACTCAGAAAACAAACAAGGAGGAGTTCCCGTCATGGCTCAGTGATTAAAGAATCCGACTAGGAACCATGAGGTTGCGGGTTCGATCCCTGGCCTTGCTCAGTGGGTTAAGGATCCGCCATTGCCGTGAGCTGTGGTGTAGGTTGCAGATGCAGCTCAGATCCTGCGTTGCTGTGGCTGTGGCATAGGCTGGCAGCTACAGCTCCGATTAGACCCCTAGCCTGGGAACCTCCACATGGCGCGAGTGCGGCCCTAGAAAAGGCAAAAAGACAAAAAAAAAAAACAAAAAAAAAAGACAAGCAAACAAGCTTAGCTGCCCTCTCTTCTTCACCTAAAATGGAATTGGGGAGGGGAAGGACTGCACCCTGCGGTGTGTAAAAGTCCCAGGCCAGGGATCAAACCCAAGCCACAGCAGTGATCCTAGCCGCTACAGTGACCACACAGGATCCTTAACCCACTATGCCACAAGGGAACTTCCCTAAAGTGGAATTTTGAAAGAGAAAGGTGAGAAAGAATATCCTACTGGTAAACTGAGTAGCTGCTGGTTAAAAACTATCAGGTAATAATTCTCCATTAGCTTCAATGCTATACTGCTAAGACTCATTTACAAGATCTATCTAAAGAAATCCCGATTTTACACTCTGACCCATTATGCCCACCAACAGAAAAATATTCCAGAAATACACACATTTCCATTTCCAAACTATATCTCCCAGACAACCTTGCTACTTAGAAACAGCACAAAATTTTTTCATGGACAAAAGAGCCCAGATTTTGCTCAGGGAAAAATGTGATCATCACATTTACAATAGGACAAAAGGACACCAACAGTATGGACAGGTCAGGAAAACAAGCCAGTGTTTCTGAGAACTTTATTCCTACATAGAATTTTACATATTCTACTCTAATGGGTCCACATTTATGCAACAACATGAATACAACAGCCAAATGGACCCAGATGAACCCCTAGGCTCACAGCGTTTCTGCAGGTACCAGCTAGATCCAGAAAACAACCCCTAGGACCAAAGCATTTCTGCAGTTACCGGCTAGATCCAGAAAAGTGAACCCCTAGGCCCAGAGCATTTCTGCAGTTACCAGCTAGATCCAGAAAACTGGTTATCCAAACACCAAGCATATATGTGAACCGAACAGTCTAACAGGCATCTGAACCAAATGAGAAAATCAAGTTTATACCTAAAATACATTCCTGGTGGAGTCTGGAAGGCTCATAGCACAACTCCTAGTCCCTGCAGCTGAACAGCACCACAAAGTTCACTGTCACCCTGTGCTGAGGGCCTGAGACACACTGGGGAGCTGAGAAGCATGCCAGATTCAAGCCTGTGTCACGACACAGAAGGCAGGCTCCCCCGGCAATAATGCTCCTTGGGACGTGAGCACAAAACACCCTTCCATCTCTACTGGGCTTAAAGTCACTGCCCAAATCCCTCTGTGGACACAGCCAGAAAGGACCAGTGATACTCAGGGCATAACATAAATAAACCATGCAACAGTCTGAACCCTTTGGAAAGGAGGCCAGGATTGACAAAAGTTAAAACAGAGTGGCTTGGTTTTCCCAGTCTGCTTCATATTCTCATGTTCCCAATACCTACTGCCAGCAAATATCTCCCAGTCCAGAAAAAGAGCCTTTCGGCATCTGTCTTTAATTTGGCCATTGGCCCTCCACCCTCCCTCCTCCTCCTCTTTCTCCTTTCCCCTCCTCTTACTCTTCCCTCCTCCCACTCCATAAAGAATGTATATACACATACACATTTTTTTAATGTCTCTTGAAAACAAATGGAGAAGAGATTAGAGAGGAAAGGAGACTAGAATAGGGAAGATAAACTGGATAGGAGAAGAGGGCAGTTCACAGAACGAGGCACAAAGAGAGCCCAAGACGGCTGCTCTTGAGCCCCAGCAGTAAGGGCTGTTTCTGATTAGGTGAGTCCAATTGCGGAGCTGCACAGGAAGTGCTCAGGGGCCCTCTTGGTCGGCCCCGTCCCAAACACACTGAAAACTTTTGTACTGGAGCAGGCCCATCTGGAAGCAGTTAGGACCAGGCTCTTTGCAGGCCTTTCCTTTAAACCAACCCCTTCCCCCCACAAAAAAAAAAAAAAAAAAAAAAAAACACACACAACCAACTCTCTAAAACCACCAGGCTGAGCTTTCCCACACACAACTTTCTCACCCCTTCCCCCCAAATTACTGTTCAGAAGACATCTCTCCATCTCCTGTCTGGGGTCACCACAAACAAAAGAGGCATATAAGAACATAAAACATTCAGAGAACTAGCATCCTTCTCAGGCCCAGCCCCCCTCTCCTGGAAAATTACAGTATTCCTATAAGTAAAATCCCTCTTTACACAATATGGAATTTTTTTCAATGTTATTTTTAGGAATTCAAAGTGGCCGACTTTTTTCTTTAAGCATTTAAATGCAGCATATCCTTTATGAGACTTTTTTCTTTTTGTTCTGTCTTCTAAATCAGAAGCAAAAAAAAAAAAAAAAAAGGGAAACTTTGGGATAGTTCTGGCATTCAAAAGGGAAAAAGGTTTTGCACTCACATTCATAGGTTAAACTGCCAATTTAACAGTTTTTGAAGGAAGTCGGGTTTACTGATGATGCTCTCCGGTAGGGTCGTAAATGCCCAGAACTGAGACCTGGCAGCCCTGGAGAACAGTCCTGAGGGCAGTTAATTAGCCATGTGGGTCTTTCCGGCTCTCTCTCTTTTCACTGGTAAAATCTGGGCGTGAGGCATGTGTTCCAGCACCGCTGCCCCTCTAATTCCACACATCTAACAGAAATAGGAGTATGTACACCATCAGCCTCCAGCTTCACCCAGGAATCACACCTTTAAGGCAATTTTTTTTTTTTTTATTGTCCCCAAAGGCCATAGAGAAAGGAGTTTGGTGTGTGGCAGGAGAGAATGGGCAGAGACCGTCAGCTGGCCCGACTCTACTATAAACCCCTTCATATCGCTTAGTGACGGCATAACCAAGGCAGAGAGTAAAAAGGTTAAAGACAAGTCCCAGATTAGTCACCCGGGCCCAGCAACCTGATCAGAGAAGGTGGCATAGAGTTCCCGTCGTGGCTCAGTGGAAACGAATCTGACTAGCATCCATGAAGACACTGCGGGTTAAGGATCCGGCATTGCCGTGAGCTGTACTGTGGGTCACAGACTCGGATCGGATCTGGCGTTGATGTGGCTGCGGTCTAAGCTCCGACTCAACCCCTAGTCTGGGAACCTCCATATGCCACCAATGCAGCCCTAAAAAGAAAAAGAGGGAAGTGTGGAATGAAGACCTGAAGAATTAAGTTCACAAACTACTGAACTGCACACTCTCCTTTGTGCTTAGTTTAGAAGCTTCGTATTTATTTAATTGATCTCAACAAATATTTATTGAATTACCAGGAAGGTCAGACCCTCTGGGGAATACCAAAAAGAATCAGAAACTGCCCTCTCCTCAGGGAATTTATAATCTAAGAAAGAGACACTGATGTTCAGAGGTGATTTTAGTTCCAGACCTGATGACACAGGGGTCATTATAAAGTATGGTGAGGGGTCCCTGAGGGCCGCTTCCTCCCCCGCCTCACCCTCTGATCTCTTATCTTCCTCCTTCTGCTCAAATGTGAAGAGGGATCTAATCTGAAAAGTACCAAAATTATTCTGCGAAATTTAAAAGCCAGCATTTAAATAAACTGCCTAGGAGTTCCCGTTATGGTGCAGCGGAAATGAATCTGACTAGGAACCATGAGGCCAGGTTCGATCCCTGGCCATGCTTAGTGGGTTGAGGATCCGGCATTGCTGTGAGCTGTGGTGTACGTTGCAGACGTGGCTCGGATCTGGCGTTGCTGTGGCTGTGGTATAGGCCAGCAGTTCTGGCTCCGATTAGACCCCTAGCCTGGCAACCTCCATATGCTCCGGATGCGGCCCTAAAAGGACAAAAGACAAAAAAAATTAAAAAATAAAAATAAACAGCCTAAACTCATTACAGGCTTCAATAAATACTAAGTAAGTAATTTATATCCTAGAGAGAAGGGCAGACTTACATAAACCGTCCCCAGACCACGGCTGTCACCAGCACAGGAGCACAGCAAACCATCTCCACCGTTATACCCATGGCAACTGGGAACCAATTTCTGCCCTTAGCGCCTGGGTTCTAGGGATTAAGAACCAGAAGAGCAAGTAAAAGGTTTGCAATTAGAACTGTCACGGGTCCAAGCGCCTTGCCCTCAGCCACAACCAGACGGCAGGAATTACGACAGGTCACACGCAAGGCTTTTGGCAGGTGTTACCACGTAATACCGCCTGCCTTTACACTCATCAGGGTGATCAACGTTTCCCTCACAACTAAAACTGGTCCAACAAGCATCTACTTAGAGGGTCTGTTTGCCACTGCACCTCTGGAAGAAGAGAGAAAAAGAATCTCATGAAACTGATCTCTCTCTCCTTAACCTCATATCCCAGGTAACCCGAAGGAGGAGCAGGCTCCTTTTCCTGGGCCACTAACCAGGGTATCCCACTGTGGGTAAGTCCCTAAAAACACACTCCCCTCAGTGTGTTAATTTCCCCCCTTCCCTAAAGAGGCAAGACTTCAAAGGCACTCAGAGGGAAGAAAGAATCTGGAGGGGAGGGGGAGTTCCAGAAACAGCAGGGGCACATTTCCTAATGTTCAGAACATGGAACTGAACTGTAGGAGGCGCACCAAGGGACCTGGCCCACCCCCTAAACGTTCCTACAACTCAAATTGAGCACAGAGAACTAGGCAGCTCTGCTGATAGCCCAACCACCTCTGAACACTGGACTGGTCAGGATTCTTCGTGGCAAACAGCAGTAGAGCGGGCCAATCAAAACTCTCGGCCCTGCCAAAAAATTGCAGGCTTTTCCTTAAAGGGAAAACACTACAAGGTGAGTGTTAGTGTGGGTGTGTGTGTAGTTCTGAAAAGAGAAGAGGAGGTTTTAGATTTTCCGAATTCCTACCTTCCGTGGACTTTATAAATTCCTCTTCCCATATTTGTTGTCCTCTATATCACCACCAGGGCTGCTGCAGACAATAGGAGCAAGCAAGCTGGGATTCTACAGAAAGGTGGCCACAACCCAAACACTGCATTTGACCGAAGGAAGCTCGTATTCACCTTCACCTTAGAGAGGCCTGGGATTCAGCCCACTGCTACGTGAGGGCGTTCTGGAGACTTCTCCCGAAGAGTCTTCCCCTAGATCCTCACTTTCCCTCCTGCCTCTTCCCTGTTC
Organism: Catagonus wagneri; assembly: GCA_004024745.2. Taxonomy (NCBI): domain Eukaryota; kingdom Metazoa; phylum Chordata; class Mammalia; order Artiodactyla; family Tayassuidae; genus Catagonus; species Catagonus wagneri. The sequence continues at coordinate 9,128,695 of PVHT021183646.1, forward strand.
TCGGATCTGGTCCCTGCCGCCACTGGGCTAAAATGCCAGAGCAGGGAGTGTCCAACGTGGCTCAGCGGTAACAAGCCCAACTAGTATTTGGACTTGGGTTTGACCCCTGGCCTCCTCAGTGGATCCAGGTTAGGGATCCGGTGTTGCCGCGATCTGTGGTGTAGGCTGCAGATGCAGCCTGGATCTGGAGTTGCTGTGGCTGTGACACAGGCCTATAGCTGCAGCTCCGATTTGACCCCTAGCCTGGGAACTTTCATATGCCACAGGTGCGGCCCTAAAAAGACGATCAATTAATCAATCAATCAATCAAATGCTAGAGCAAACTGCACACTGATGCAAATGTCTCAAGTGGAAAGGGGCAGCGTGGTACAGGGCTCGGCTTCTCAAACTAACCGTGTCAACCCTTTTCTTTTGTAATTTCTAATTCATCATGGAATGGTACTTTTGTAAAATGCAATAAAATGAATTGCTAGAAAAAAATTAAAAAAACAAAGACATATAAAATACAAGCCCAAACATTTTATTATTTGATTCAACACTCATAAAATTACTCCATCAGATTGCTATAAAAGTTTCTAGTTGCTTATCATCAAGCTCTGTATCTATCTTGCAGTGAGTTGGTAATAAACAGCGGACTAACACCAGTCTTCAAATGACAGTATGATCAGCAATTGGAATAGTGAAATAAGAACAAATAAGCTTTGATGCCACACAATTCTCGGCATGATTCTCACCTACTAATTACATGACTTTGGACATATTTAATTTTTCTCAATCTCAATATCTGCATTTATAAAATAAAAAGGAAATGTCACCAAATACCTTGTAGGTTATGAAAGGATTAGGAAAACATAATAGCAAGGAGCCTAGCACAGTGCCCGAATTAGACTAGGCATCCAACACTATTATTATCAGGTTCTTTTATATTATTTCCCTTCATCATTCTCTTTTAATCCAAAAGCAGTCCTAATTCCAATAAATCCTAACCTCGGGAGTTAGTATTTTCATAGTTAACTACAACTAGTAAAAGCCAAACATATGATCTCTTATTGCCTTTTGTATCCTCTTTCCCTTTTGGTGTCAGGAAAAACTAAACATTCTTGCTGTGCCAAAATGCATTCCCATGTGATTTCTAACATTTTCTGTTGAACCCAAAATATATTCTAATTTGACTTATAGTCAAACTCTTAACAGCTCATTCACCAATTCTGCTGTCATTCAAGATTTGCTATTATGTTTACTAAATACTGAGTAGATACAAGAAGAATATTTATAAAGTATGTAAAGGATAAAAAGAATAACAAAAGCATGCCACCCCAGCTTAGAATCCTTATTTTTCCCGTCCCTCCGCCCACTCAACGTGCTGCTGAGGCTCTCCATTTAAAGCCCACTTCTGCCACTTCATGACCCATGTAATCTTCAGGAAGACACATCCCTCTCCAAGCCCCTCTCTTACCTACCCAGCAAAGCTCCCTGTTTGACTGCATCGAGGGTCAGCATATTCAATACAGTCCATGTCACTAATGTGCCCCCAGCTCCTCTCTCGCTCTTTACCCTTCCACTGTAGACAATTCTAACAACCATTCTCCCACTCCTGAACTGCCTATACTCAGTTCTCCCACCCAAGACCCTGGCCACTGCCATCACTCCTCTTATTTTTCCCTCACAACAAGCACCCTTCAGTCACTGGGGAGACACAACCCACCTGATCCTCCATGATCTCCACCTCTCTTCAGGCCTAGATTCACTCTCTTACACGCATCTATCTCTTTGGTATTCACAACATGGAGGCTCCATGGGAAGCCCCAAAGAATCCAATCCAACATTGTGATACACTAATGAACTACTAGTATTGGCAAACACCTATCTGATAATGTACTAGTAACAAGAATATATAAAGAATTCACAAAACTCATTAACAAAACAACCAACCCCATTTTAAAATGAGTAAAAGATTTAACAAACCCAAAACAAAAAAAAGATTTAACAAACCCAGAGTTCCCCGGTGGCCTAGCCCTTAGGGATCTGGCACCGTCACTGCTGTGGCTCAGGTCAGGGCCACGGCACAGGCTTGACCCTTGGCCTGGGGACTTCTGCATGCCCACAGCCACAGCCAAAAACAAAAAGGGGGGGGGAGGTTAACAGACCCATCGTGCATGAAAAGGCACTTGATGGCATTAACACTGAGGGAAGTGTCAATTAAAACCACAAAGAGACACTACTACATACCCACCAGAATGACTCAGGTTTTTTTTTTTTTAAACTTGACGATATTAGATAGCAGAAAGAATGTGGAGCAACTGGAATGCTCTCAAACATTCACTACTAATAGGAATGCAAAAATGGCAAGCCACTTTGGAAAACAGTTTAGGAGTGCCTTGTAAAGTTAAACACGTACTTAAGTATGAGTGAGCAACCCCATCCCTATTTACATAAGAGAAATGAAGACATACGTCACACAAAAACCTATGTACAAACATTTATCGCAGCCTTATTCACAGTTGTCAAAAGCTGGAAACAACCCAATTGTCTTTCAGCTAGTGAATGGAAAAATAAATTGTGGCACAAACATAAATTGGTGCTCAATAATCAAAGGGAATGAATTACTAATCCATCAAACAGCATGGATGAAATTCAAAAAAACACAAAGTGAAATAATTCACTCAAAATACCACAGAGTGAGCAGAAATCAGGTCAGTGATTGCCAGCAGCTGGGGATGGAAGGAAGGCCTGACTAGAAAGGGACCCAAGGGAATGTGGGTGATGAATGTATTCAATATCTTTTTTGTGGTCATTAATACAGGACTACATAACATTTGTCAAAACTGATAGAGAGGTATACCTGCATGTAAATTATACCTCAAAACAAACAAAAATGCATTTAATCTCCCTCAAAAAAATAATAATAACCCCCTTCCATCATCGAGGAGTTAGCACAACAGCTAAGGATACAGGTGGGGTAAGGAAGCAAGAAACGACAAGAAGGCACAGGGCGGGACTTCTTCTGCGGCACAGCAGGCTATCGATCCCACTTGGGCTGCTGCCGTGGTGAGGGTTCAGTCCCTCGCCCAGGGACTCCTCCTGCCAGGGGCACAAGCAAGGACACGGCTGGCTCAAGGAGGCGGGGAACTGTAGGGACACTGGGAGGCCAGAGGGAAGATGACCCAAAGGGTCCACTGGCCGAGGATTCCAGGCCATGAGGAGTGGGATGCAGAGATGGAGGGGACAGCCACTGTAGCTGCGAAACTAGCTATGCTGAGCAAACAAACCAAATGAAATAGGTAAATATACCAAGGAAAAGAGAAACCCAAGCTTCTCCCCACTTGGGATAATGCTTACAAGAATGGAAAGAGGTTGGCTGGATCTAAGACAGAGTTAGTATGAACTCTGGGCTTTATAATATAAAATACATAATACACACGATGATCACACATTCACGCATACTATATAAACACATTTGTACATAGAGAAATCTAGAAATAGTCACAGGTGTACATGTATGATGTGTGTACATATGTGTGTGTACACATACAGTCACATAAATTTTCCAGTTCTGTCTGCTGAGAGAGCCGAGAGGCAACGACACCCCAGGAGCAGTGCACATATCCAGCACCCAGATTTTAGTTTCTAATCACTCTCCTCCATTTAAAAGAAATGGGACTCCATAGAAATGGCTGATTCCAGGGCTAGGGCAGGAAAAGAACAAGATAAGCTTGGAAAATTTTCTTGTGCCAGAATGTTGAGAAATGTCCCATGAATGATGGAGACAGGTCAACGGTATGAAGTAACCAGTCATAAAGGGCCCTACTGGCCGAACTGGGACCAGTCTGAGGATCAGAATAATTATAGAAACAGACTACAACCCATAGGATAAAACAGGAAGGAACTGTTGCTGGATGGCAGGTGGAGCTCTGACCAGGAACACGCTGGTGGAATAACCTCAGAATATCTTCCCACAAGATAATAATCAATTGTATAAAGAAAAACTTAATGTGGAGAAGCCTGGCAAACACCAAATAAACTAGGTGATCAAGGTCAGTATCACTGGTGGTGCTACAGGTTTTCATCATTTGCCTCCAGGTCTGATGAGGAGAGCACAGCATATTTCCGTAATATTCCTGCCAAAAGTGACATCAATGTGGTCATGAAGAAACACACAGACCTAGACACTTAAAAAATGTCAAGGGCATGAAGGAAAGGAATGTTCCAGATTGAAGGTCTGAGGAGACATGTAACAAAATGCAACACATACGCCTAGAGAAGATCCTGGACCAAAAAGAAAAAGGAGACGTTGCAGGATAGCTGGCAAAATGTTAACGGGGTCTATGGATGGACAGCAATGTGCCAATAGCGATTTCCTGATTTGGAGAGCTGTATACTATTTATATAAGAAAGTCTTATTTGGGGGAACACAGACTAGAGACTTTGTTTCAAAAAAGTTCAGAAAAGGACTATCGATACAGGGTATATTTACATATGCACGTATGCACATACATACACATGAAGAGAATGGGCAGTGAAGCAAAAGCAATAAAATATTAACAATCGGAATCAAGTAAAGGAGTTTTTAGGTTTTTTTTAAAAAACTGTTTTGGCAACTTTTTTCAAATTATGAAATTATTTAAAAATAAATTATTTGGGGAAAAATAACAGCCATTCTACAGCCAAGAATTGTGCAGGATGTGATATCTTTTATCTTCACAACAAAAGTTGATCCAAAAGCTCAGAAGGTTAAAACTTGGTCCAAGGTCCTCCACCTAACAAGTGCTGGACCCACCCTGAGGTCCAAGAACTCGAAAGCCTTCGGTCTCCTACCACACCATGCTGCCTCATTCCACAAACTACTGCTACCAAGGGACTGCTACCCACTGCTTACTAAGGGACAGGCCAACAGCTGCAATGATCACTGAGAATGCAAAATGACCATCCCTGCCCTCGAGGAATTCAGTCTAAAAGCCACACACCTGTAAAGTAGGAAAGGGGTGTTGTCTGTGGTTACTAAGTTGTACAGGGAACACTGGTCCTCACTCTATCACAAATGCAGGATGACCCATTAAAGGGTGGACGGTAACTTTTGAGATGTACAGGACAGAGACCATGGCTACATAGGATGTGCTTAAT
>PVHT021183646.1:9134815-9245644 GCA_004024745.2 Catagonus wagneri
GCTCACTAGGCTCCCTGCTTCTATGACTGAAATCCAAATTCACCCTCAGAGGAAGTGGGTTTTACTATCAATTACGTGCAAATTAAGTGGTTTTCTTTTCTGGTTATAAACGGTGAGAGGGGGGTGGGCGGGGCGCGCCTCTGGGTGTCGTCCTGAGTTGTGCAATAGCTTAGGTTCAGACCATAGGTCATTTAAAGGGTTAAGGGACAAAGGAAGGCACAAACCATGCTGGTAACACAATGGTACACAGGACAGTCACTCTCCTCAGAAAACACAGTTTAGGGAGTTCCTGTCGTGGCTCAGCGGTAATGAACCCCACTAGTGTCCATGAGGATGCGGGTTTGATCCGTGGCCTCACTCAATAAGTGGCCTCGCTCAGTCCTGGCATTGCTATGGCCAAGGTGTAGGCCAGCAGCTGTAGTTCCGATTCGACTCCTGGCCTGGGAAATTCCATAAGCTGCAGGTGCGGCCGAAAGGAAGGAAGGAAGGAAGAGGGGGGGAGGAAGGAAGGAAGGAAGGAAGGAAGAAAAGGGAGGCAGAGAGAGAGAGAAGGAGAGAGAGAGAGAAAGAGAGAGAGAGGGAGGGTGGGAGAAAGAAGAAAAGAAGAAAGAGGGAGGGAGGAAGGAAGGAAAGAAGAGAGAAAGAAAAGGAAGGGAGGGAGGGAAAGAAAGGTAAGAAAACTTACAGGTTAGCCGGGGAGAAAGGTAAATTTTAAAAAGAGCACTACGGAATGTCTAGAAAGAATACCTTCTAGACTGGAGCCAGACCAGGGGCAGCAAAGCTTCCTTGTATGCACCCGGGGAACCTAGTTCAGCCCCCAGACACCCAGCACGGTGCTGGGTAATACCAGTTAGCTGAGATCTAAGGAACAAAAAAATGTACTGAACTAAAATTGCCCAGTTTGTGTGTTTCTGTGTTTATTTGATGGAGAATTTTCTGAGCAGACAGGAAAAGAGCAACACAAGAAAACGTACATGCAAAAGCAAATAGGGAAAAGAAATAGCAAGTGGTGCCATCTTGCTGGGACATAAATAGGAAGAAAGAATCCTGGGTAAGGTTTTTAGTAGTGGAATGATAAATATTTGATCATCACAACAATTCAAAGGAAGTTTTATTAACTTCAGTTTACTAATCAGAAAACTGAGGGTGGTGACAAGTTGGGTCAATTGGACAAGGTCACACAACAAATGAATGGCAGATCTGTCATAAAACCCACCTTTTCTGTTCTACTCCCCTGAGAGTTTTACCAGCGCCTGACTAGTTCCTTGGATTCCCAGACAAACCACCTTTTCCCTGGATATTCAGCTCTTGGTATTTAACACTTTCAAAATCCAAACAGTCACCAAAGTTAATTTTAGCTCCATTTAGAGGTCAACCCGGCAATAAAATCTAGTGTACTCATTTTTATGTTTTCACCAGTGTGTATTTCTTTCTTTCTTTCTTTCTTTCTGGCCACACCCATGGCATACTGAAGTTCCCAAGCTCCCAAGCTAGGGGTCGAATTGGCGCTGCAGCTGCTGGCCTACACCACAGCCACAGGAATGCCAGATCCCTGCAAGGCCAGGATGAGGACCCACATCCTCATGGATACTAGTCGAGTTCCTTACCACTGAGCCACAACGGGAACTCCACCAATGTGGATTTCAATTAAAAAAAAAAAAAATCCCCCCTTATGCTGCAGAGGCCTCAAAAGCTGAAAGCAGCAGTAAGAGAACAGCCCACACAGAATTCATTGTATACTCTGTAATGCACAACACATCAGCATCTATTTTATCTGGCAGCAGGAAGAGACATAAGTTAGGACCCCACAATTATCCCCGCAGAGCAGCACAGCAAAGGGAGCGCGGGCACAACAGCTACAATAATGGTACGCAAATAGCCATCTGTACTTGTAGCCAGTCACGCCAAGTGCTTTTAAACACCCACGTGCCTAATGCCTCCCTCTCCCCCCATGCAGGTGGGCCAATTCCTTTCCATTCTTCTCCATCCCACATAATTTCAGAGGAAGAAGAGAGTGCTGCCAGGTGTGGGAAGCAAAGGAAGCTGCTGTACTCCTCAACACAAAAGAGCAAAAAGTACGGGTCTGAACTGCCCGGCCTGTGGTCTACCCAGTACAGCAGGATTTCCCTATTTCCTCTACTGTCTAAAACGCACAAATAGCTCCTGTTACAGGTCCTGTCCCGACACCCGCCCTGCCCCCGACAGAACGGGTACCCTCGCCCCATCTCAACAGGTACTCGCCCTCTCACAGCACTTAGTATATCACACATCTGCCTGGGGTCGTCTCCCCACTGCACCGGGCTCCTGAGGACTGGGACTGTCTCTCAGTCTGCCTCCCTTCACATCAGCGACAGCCAGCACCGTGCTGGGTGTCCAGGGGCTGAACTCGATTCCCTGGGTGCATACAGGCACTTTGGAATGAACCGGGAATTGGGCAGTGGAAAAGGAAATGGGTGAACAGTAATCTGAGGTCTGAGGATCCAGGATATCTCAACAGAAATCAAGATACAGTCTCTGCACTGAACCAATATGTTGAGTGCAAAATTTACATTCAGAAATCATCCTTGGAGTTCCCTTCATGGCTCAGCGGTTAACAAACCCGACAAGGATCCATGAGGATGCAGGTTTGATCCCTGACCTTGATCAGTAGGTTAAGGATCCAGTGTTGCTGTGTGCTGTGGTGTAGGTTGCAGACATGGCTTGGATCCTGAGTTGCCGTGGCTGTGGCACAGGCCGGCAGCTGACCCCTAGCCTGGGAACCTCCAAATGCTGAGAGAGCAGTCCTAAAAAAAAAAAAAAATCATCCTTTAGGAGTGTCCGCTGTGGCACAATGGGATCAGCAACATCTTGGAAGTACCGGGACGCAGGTTCGATCCCTGGCCCACACAGCGGATTAAGGATGTGGTGTTGCCACAGCTGCAGCTTAGGCTGTGATGCGGCTCAAATCTGATCCCAGCCCAGAGTGCCCAAAAATGAAAAAAAAAAAGAAATCATCCTTTAGGTCTCTAAAAGAGAGCTCTAGAATATAAGATGACACTAAAAGTACCATTAAAAAAAAAAAAAAACTGACCATAACTATTCCTGTATGTCTTCCAAAGCAAAACAGCAGCAAGAGGGTGTAGCCTACAGAACTACCACAGCCTACCAATCTGCTCCAGTTTCCAACACAAAGAGCTCCCCAGGGCTCCTTTTTTGGGTGAGGGTGCTTTTTGCCCACCACTTCGCCTTACCTTCTCCACTCTCCCCTCCTCCTCCAACCTACCAAAGAAACAGTGAGGGTACTGCAATGCGGAGGATCTCCAGAAAGATGCATCTCCCAGTTACCCTAAGCTTTTTTGAGGGCTGCTGGCAAGATAAGCAATTTGTTCCCAATTACAGTACACTTCATCTGGGTGATGAGTGTCATCGTGAGTCCTCAACAAGGTGTCGGAAACAAAGGAAGATCTACATACTCTGGCAGCGCTTTTTTCATCTGCCCGCAGCTCCACAACTGCGAAGTTTTTAACCAGCCTCTGCTCTGGCGCTAACCCATCAGCCGCTTCCTCCCCTAAGGACCTGTGCTCTCCAGTCTTCCTCATCGACCTCACCCGCCAGAATCAAGCAGAACCCAAGAGGAAAGTAAGACAGGGAGAGAGGTCTGATAAGGTCCGGGGATGGTTTCCATTTAAACCCCGAGGCCATACTTTTTCTTTTTTTTTTTTTGTCTTTTTGCTTTATCTAGGGCTACACCTGTGGCATGTGGGGGTTCCCAAGGCTAGGGGTCTAACAGGAGCTGTAGCCGCCGGCCTTCGCCACAGCCACAGCAATGCGGGATCCGAGCCACGTCTGCAACCTACACCACAGCTCACGGCAACGCCGGATCCTTAACCCACTGAGCAAGGCCAGGGATGGAACCCGCAACCTCAGATTCGTTAACCACTGAGCCACGACAGGAACTCCCAGAGTGCATACTTTTCCTCGGACTTTTTTTCTACTGAAGAAAAACTAACATAATTACCTTCAAAAGGAGCTGATTTTTATTAGATTTTACTTAGAATCACTGTAGTAAGATGTCAAGAGCTGAGAGCAATCTCAGAAATAACTTCCTCTCAACCCCACACTTCCCAGAGAAGTTAAGGACTATCTAACTCCACTTACACAAAAGAATTCCCTACAATGTCTCACCCTAAATGGCAAGAGCTGTATCTCATCCATCCCCAGGGTCCAACACAGTGCTCAGCACTTGATCAACAGTTCGTGGACTGAACCAAAGGAACACAACTAACCAGTGGGAAGTCTCAGACTCTGACCCGCGACGTTTAATAGTACACTGTTTCACCATGACATGTGAAAGCTAGGACCCAGGATGATAATTTATGTGTACAGCAGACTCTCTCCAGCCTCTCCCTTTATCTCTGACACCATTTGTAAGATTTCCAACCTCTTTTATCTTCCAACTGCTCTAAAAATCATATAACACTTCTAAACAGATTTCCTAAAACATCTTCCACTCTGATGTGCTTAGTAATTCTCTTCAACTGCCCTCAGTCTTCTTAATGACTGTCCCCTTTGGGATCCCTCCTTACAACTCAACGTACTACGACCTGTCTCCCTTCCCCGTCTGTACCCCTAAGCCAGCGGTTCTCAACTGTGACTGCATACTAGAACTACCTGGAGAGGTTTTTGTTTTTTTTAATCTACTGATTCCTGGGTCCCACTCCCAGATTCCCAATTTCACTGGTCTGGTTTGGGTATGGCCGAAGAAAGATGGTTTTAGAAGTTCCCTAGGTGATTCTAATGCATAGTTAGCCAACACAATAGAACCTCTGCCTTACACCCTCAGAAATTCACTGCCTGCCCCTTTACATACCCTACAAATAACTACTGCTATTTGTTCTGGACTTGCAAAATATTAGACAGCCCCGCACTAGGCACACATGTTCCTAGACTGAAAGCACATTAAAACCATGCCCCTGATTCACATCTGGCATACATAATACTTTGGTAAATACGTTGGTTAAGAGCTATAAACCACTGATGATGATGAACGGCCAGATCCTGCTAAAAGACTACAGAGGTGGGAAAAAGCTATACTGGAGTTTTCTGACTCAGAAACACATTTAATCTCTAATTTTTTACCAAAGATCCAAGGTCTTTCAAATCCAGATTGTCTTTCTGTATCAAAAATAGCCTCCTGTGGCCAATTCCAAAGAAGCACAAGAGTATGTCACGTATTTTCTTGCCTCCATGCCTCAGCTCATACCAATATCTGTCTACGTGGAAAATTCTTATGTGTCCTTTAAAGCCCAGTTTAAATGCATTCTTAAGCCATTCAATCAACAAATACGGAGAATCTACTAAGTGTCAGGCATTGTTCTAGGCACTGGAAATACAACACTGAACAAGACACAGTTACTGGTCTCACAGTGCTTATATTCTCCTTGGGAAGCCAGAGAGTAAACAAGGAGATAAATAAAAACAATTCCAGATGGTGGTTAAGTGATAATGAAGAAAATGAAACAACATAACAAGACAGAGTAAAGTTGGGCGGTAACTTTCCCCCAAAGGCAGCAGCACCGGGTCAAGACCAAATCAAGAACAGGGGGCTTTACCATATTCTTTTTTACACTCCCAGATTTTACTCTTAATACATACACATGAATATTTTGAATGAATAAAAAACTTGAGGGTTGAAAAAAGGTATAAGAAAAAAAAAAAAAAGGGAATCACCATAATCAACTAAGAGTTAAGAACAGGAACCCTCACCTAAGTTTCTCCTACTACCTATAAGATTTGGGGCAAATCCCTTCCTCTCTCCCATAAAATAAGTGGCCTGGATTAGACTGGGGCTATACTGCTCACCAGAGGTGACATAAAAGAGAAGTGCGTGCAGCTAGAGCCCGTGTCATGCTGGAGCTAGCACGCCACTCCTAAAGCAAGCAGCCACCCTTCGGCTCCAACACAGCAGACCACACAGGAATGCAGGCCAGTGCTGCCCAGAGAAGCCAGAAATCTGAATTTCATGTGAGCTCTTCCAGTTCCTGTTACATTTGGTTGGGGTGTTAGCCAACCAAAACCCCTTCTGTTAAGAGCCAGACCACAGACCTATAGTTTGCAAGGCCATCTAACAGTCCATAGCTCTAGAACGAAATATCTTCTTAAAGAAAAATACTACAGAAGACACAACAGGATTAGAGGACCAAAACAGAAAGAGAAAAGAACAGTCTCTCCCCAAGTGGCCTCATAAAAGAGTCTTCTTCACAATTCATCAGTCAGCAAATCCTTGTTAACCTGGAAAGAAAATTTCGTATTGTGGACAAAAAAAGACCAGTTCCACCCTCTCCTTCACATTATAAAAGCAGCACGTCCGCTATACTTTGAGTGATCCGGAGCTGAACTGTGGTTCAGCTTTTACCTACATGTGCTTAATAAAGATCCCGACCCTAAGCAATCAAGAATGCTTACACAGAGGACAACTCATGTGCACGCACACAGACACACAGACACACACCTCACAGAGCAAGGAAATCAATTATGCTGACGGCTGGCAGGATGCCCCAAAGACACAGCAGGAATTTGATATGAACAGCGGGATAAGGAAGGAGAATGAATAATTCAGACTCCCTGATTCACTTAACCAAGTTCTGTCAGGCCCAGGCTGAGACCCACAGTTTGTGGGCTGAGCTCCCTCATCTGAAAGCAACGTGGGAATGTCTGAACGGAAAGCCACCTGTGCCTGCTCTGAGCCGGGAGACAGAAGCAAGGACCAACCTGCACCTAGAATAAGTCACGTTCCATTTCTGAGAACCCATCTTCATAAAAGGCCAAACTTGAAAGCAGACAATGTTTTCATACTGTCATTAGCAAGGAAAAAGAGCATGCATATTTCATTTACGCCCACCCTCTTTAAGGAAGCCTCCTGTTAGACTAGAAAGCCAAAGGAAACAAGATAATGGGGAAAGCAGAGGAGAAAATCAGCCAGGATAGCGAAAAGTACTCAGACACCTTCCCTACTCCCGCCGCCCTAATTTCAAGACCAAAGTAAGTTCCCAACATTAACTATCTTTAAACTACCAGTGATGACTACTCTATAAACTGTGTGTCAATTGCTTAACCTAAGTTCCACATTCTTTTTTTTTTTCTTTGCTTTTTAGGGTCGTACCTGCAGTATATGGAAACTCCCAGTCCAGGGGCTGAACTGGAGCTACACCTGCCAGCCTATGCCGCAGCTCACAGCAAAGCCGGATCCTTAACCCACTGTGCAAGGCCAGGGATCGAACCGCCATCCTCACAGATACTAGTCAGATTAGTTTCCTCTGAGCCATAACAGGAACTCCTCATTATTTTTAGATACTAGCAATTCTGAAACAGATGCAGCTCTATCTCCTGAGTATTAATCAGTCATCACATACTCCTGGTTTGTTGAAAACCAGGACTTTTTATATCGTGGATTTTAAAAAAGAAGAAAAAAAAAGGTGCTACAGAAATGACCAAAGGAAGAAAAAAGAAAGGCAAACAGCCCAACTCGTCTTCCTGTGTCTCTATGACAGGCTTGGTGTTTTATCTTCCATTTTTGTTTTTAATAACAAAATATTTGTAATCATTCAGCATTTACATCTCTCTGATCTATGATACTTGCTATGCAAGTAATTGCTTCAGGCTTGCATTTGTGATATACTATTGTAAACAACACACCAAGAATGTATAAATTCTGAACACCACAGTGCTAAAATCGTGTTGGTATAAAAATCAAGGGATGAAAACAAATTCGAGGTTCCTCAAATCCTTCTAAGGCTGTGAAGATACAGAGGTTCTAGGCAATAAGTAGATCTTAAATATTATACTAGTTGAGTAGCAGGAAACAGATTTTTTTTTTAAAGTAATTACTACCACAAATAAGGGTATTCAAGAGTGAGCTCACACTTTTAAAAACAATCTTAAAAATTAATCTGATTCCTCAAAGTTACCAAAAACAACAACTTCTCCAAAATTCAAAAGACTGAACAGGAGATGCTTCAGACCTAAAAGCAAAGATGAAATAGCATTTTTTTTTTAGAAAGTAATTAAATAAGAAGCTGCTCCTTCCGGTGATAATAACTAAATTTTCCTGTTTACATCAGGTCAGCCGCAAGGGAATCAGTCTGTCCGGCTGTCACAAAGACACGTGTGATACAACAGCAGTGACTCAGACCAGACACCTTGTTAAAGGAGACGGCAGCTACGCCAGATGGAACTTTTTTGCCCCCATTCTCTATTACAGATCATAGTCCAAGGGTCACAGACAGAAAAGGGCCCGTAATTTCCAAATGCTTAATGACTAGTGCTTCTAGAAATTCGATAATACAAGGTCTTACCTGCCATTTCTTTTGTCAAAGAGCAGTCAGGCTGCTGTTAATCAATTTAACAAGCTAGAAATAGATGACGATCTTACCAGAATCAGAATAAAATTTATTCTCTTATTTGCTGAGGTTTTTTCCTTAAGCGCCCCCAAGATGATACTAATGGAAGGCCAGGACTGAGAAACACTAGACTACCAACATTTGGAAAAAGACCAGTCAGGGCTACCTAACCAGTGAAATCAGGCTAAAACATGAAAAAGAGGTTTGGGCCTCTGAAGATGATGCTTGAAATGATCACCTCTAGCAAAAGAACCAAACGCCACTCGGTGTTGATGCCCTGAAAATCCAGGACATACATTCTGTACAGACAGAGTGCTCTGTGTTCTAAAATTCTATAATCTATCCAACCATGAACCATCCAATAAACATCGGGTCTACTATATATCCGGTTCTGTGGTGGATGATTAGAATTTAAAAAATGAAAAAAGATCAAAACACAGACCCTACCCTCAAGGAACTTTACAGTTTGGTACCTTATCAAAGTAAACAGGCACTTACAATACAGTGAGATAAATGCTACAAAGGGAAAAGTACAAGGTTCTTTGACAGCAATCAGGAGAGTTCCTGTCCCCTTCTCAGACGTTCAAAAAAAGGTTCCCAAAGAAAACTGACCAAGACCTCAGAGATGAGGGTTCGTGCAGTACAGGTGCAAGGAGAATTAGGTAACTTCAAGAAGGGGTGCGTGTCTATATATGTATGAGGAGGTCAAGGGCTTGGGAGCTGAGGTAGAAGCTGGATCGCCAGTGTCATTCACTGCGACAAGAAGGCAATGATATGATGAGAGCTGTTTTCAGAAGTCTCACGCTAAGAAAGATCACTGCAACGCAGTGACGTGGGATGGAAGCGACAAAGCTAAAAGTAGAAAGACCACAGTGCAATCGGTAGCGCCGGTCACTGATTGCACAAAGGGCAGAGTTCTGCAGAAAGAACAGGTGAGGAGAGGTCCGTCCCAGAGCGCAGGAACTATGGGGCATCCGATTATAGACATGAAGCATCTGGATACAGACATGAAGCATCTGGATACAGACCACGGCAGTGCAGGGAGGAGGTGCAGGCCAGAGATAACAATGTGGAAGCTGTCAGCACTCGGATGATAAAGCCTTAGCAATGGATGTTCTTGCCCAAAGACAGCATTATCATAAAGAGAGGAAAAGGCCTAGAGAATCCTGAGTAATAGCAACTCTTGAGTGGTGGGCTGAAGAAGAGACTAAAAAAGGGAACGGAGAGGGGGAAACTCTTTTAAGGATGATGCCAGAGGAGCCACAGGAAAAGAAGTATTTCAAGGACACAGAAGATACAAAAGATGTCACGCGGGAAGGAGTTTCAGTGTTGTGGTTAAGGAAGAAACCAGACTACAGTGGGTTCAGAATATAGACATGATTTCGAGAAGTAGATTTCTAGGAGTTCCTGTTGTGGCTCAGCAGAAACGAATCCAACTAGGAACGATGAGGTTGCGGGTTAGATCGCTGGCCTTGCTCAGTGGGTTAAGGATCCAGCGTTGTCATGAGCTGTGGTGTAGGTTGCAGACGCGGCTCGGATCCCACGTTGCTGTGGCTGTGGCGAAGGTCGGCGGCTACAGCTCCTGTTAGAACCCTAGCCTGGGAACCTCCGCATGCCGCGGGTGTGACCTTAAAATGACAAAAAAAAAAAAAGAGGATTTCAACACAACTACTATCCATGAGGATGCACGTTTGATCCCTGGCCTCACTCAGGGGGTTAAGGATTCAGCATTGCTGTGAGCTGTGGTGTAGGTTGCAGACTTAGCTCAGATCCCTGGCTGCTGTGGCTGTGCTGTAGGCCAGCAGCTGCAGGCTCTGATTCGACCCCCTAACCTGGGAACTTCCACATGCCACATGTGTGGCCCTAAAAAAAAAAAAATCAAAAAATAAATAAATAAATAAAATCTAAGAAAGAGATCCAAGTAGGATTCACCATAGAAAGATAACATCTTTCACTATAACAGATGTCAAATAAATAATAAGAGGCTCAAGATTAAGAATTTTGATGTCTCTATGGCTTGGCAGAGGCATGTGTTCAATCCTGGCCCAGAGTTGTTGGATCCAGCATTGCATTGTTGCAGCTGCAGCACAGGTCATAGCTGCGGCCTGGATTTAATCTCTGGCCCAGAAATTGCCATGTGCCATGGATGCAGCCAAAAAAAAAAAGGAAAGAAAAGAAAAAGGATTTTGATGCCTCTAATAAAAGAAATTAATAAGCTAAACAATTAATTTTTTACAAATATAACATATGTAACTGCTCCTGTGCTAAATGCTTTACTTGCAGTATCTCAATTAGTTTTCACAACTCTATGAGGTGGAAACTATTATTAACATTTTACAGATGAAGGGACTGAGCCTCAGAGAAATACGAAACTTGCCCAAGGTTAAAAATTTATTAAGCAGCAGAGCCACTAGACTCTAAACCCCAAACTCCCAGCCGTGAGCTCTAGGCCTGACTCTCAGCACAACAGTAGATGCTGCCAATGTATTCAAGTACACAACCTTTTGAAGACACAACTCAAAACACAATTATTAATAGCGAGAATATAAAGAGATGAAAACATGATCCTCAAGAAAATTAAGTCCTCAAGACAGACAAGAGATAATCACCTAAAAAAAAAAAGGAAAGCAACAATTCAAACTTGTTTTTGCCAAGACTGATAACGATAAGCACTAAAAAGCAGCTAGATTCAACAGATTTTTAATACTCTGTCCAAGGCAATACACCTTCTAACAGCTCATTCATCTAAGCTTTCGGACTTCTCAAAAGGCAGAGATAACATTAAATTCCTTAGGGACTACCTGAGTAAAGCATACCAAGACACAAGAAAAAAAAAAAAATGAAGTTGGGTGGATTGAAATGAGTACCTGTTCTCCTGAATCTTGAACCCTGTCTAGTCCCACCACCTTCCCTGAGTACACTTAGTTTCCATGTACTAAAGCTCCACTCTGACCCCGAGCAGGCAAAAATCAACCCTCACTGATTATGTCTAATGGGCCGTTATAACCTATAAGGATTACATCTTGCCTCAACCTAAATTTGAGAAGTGTGAGGCTGAGCCAAAAACAAAGCAGCTACAAGGAGAGAAGGCAAGGATGAAACCAGCTCTGGAAACTCGGCAGCACACTCTAAGCGCACCTCGCCACACGGTCTCTTAGCTTCCGAACCACAGCGTAAGCGACCTGAGAGCACGTCTCCGGCTCGGCCTCGCACGCCCCGACATCCCTCACGGCCCCTTCACTCAGCCCCATGTGAAGTGAGCTCGTCTCCCTACCTTGGCAGATACCCTGCTTTACGTACAGACCGCTCAGGGGTAGAATGAGCTACGGAATGGCTCCTCAATGCTCTGGATCTTAATTAAGATAAAGTGACAAACAGATATAATAATAACACATTTACCATGTAATATCCAAACAGCTTTATTTCACTACTAAAAATCAGCTACGGCACGGACATAACACACATAAACGTAGGTACATAGCAGTGTTCAAATCTTAAGCAAGGCTAAACTCATATTTGCCCCCCAACCCCCCCAAAAAAGGCAATTTGATCATAGGTCAGAATGCATAGCCTCAAAATGAAGAGAACTGGGAGTTTCTATTGTGGCTCAGCGTAAATGAGCCCGACTAGTATCCATGATGATGTGGGTTCAGTCCCTGGCCTGGCTCAGTGGGTTAAGGATCTGGCGTAGCCATGAGCTGTGGTATAGGTCATAGACTCAACTTGGTTCTGGCATTGCTGTGGCTGTGGTGTAGGCCGGCAGCTGTAGCTCTGATTCGACCCCTAGCCTGGGAACCTCCATATGCCACAGGTATGGCCCTGAAGGAAAAAAAAAAGGAAAAATAGAACTGCTCCAAATAACACAGTTGAAGTAGCAGCTGAAGGTAAAATGGACTTCAGCAACTAGCCTCTGACCATCATGAGAGGCAGTCGGCGAAATAAAGGCATGCTAACAGGGGAAAAGAGCAGAAAAAGAGGTATGTGTAGTGGTTTCAAAACATGACCACAAATTCTTTGACACCACTCCCTTTAAGAAGTGGAGCCTAATTCTCCTCCCCAAGAGAAGCTGGACTTGGACACTCGCTTCTAACAGAGAAACTAAAGCAGAAGTGAAAGTGCGTACTTTGAGGACCAGGTCACAACAGGCACTGCACTCCATTTGCTCTCTCTCCTGTATGATCTCTCCCTTGATCACACGCTCCAAGGAAGCTCTGTCGGGTAACAAAGACACTCAAAGAGCCCGAGGAGAAGACCAAGTTGGAGGAAACCAACGTCTCCTGCCAGCAGCCAGTGAGGAACTGGCAACATGCCAACAGCCAAGGAGTGAGCATTGTGGAGACAGATCTTCCAGCTCCAGTCCAGCCTTCAGATGACAGCAGCAGCCCAGCCAACGGCGCAACTAAAACCTCATGAGAGATTACAAGCCAGAATCGCACAGCTAAATTGCTCTCAAATCTCTCATCCACAGAAACTGTGAGATAATAAACATTTGTTGTTTTAAGTCAATAAAGAAGGGCTAATTTGTTACACAGCAAAATCCAGACTAGTCATATTTCAAGTCCTTGACAGTCACATCTGGCACTGTATTAAAAACAGGTCTAAGGTATTTCTTTTGCAGCTTGGAGCATGGAGTCCAAAGAGGTAAAAGAATTTTTTAAATACCTAAAGGATTCTTTTTGTTTTCTCTACTGAGATATCTCGTTTGTATAGGGTCCCAAGCTTGGAAGGAGTGGCCTCCTTGGAAGGAAAGAGGGAGTGAAAGGGCAGTGTTTGTTTACTGTTAAGAAAACAAGGGACCAGAGTTCCCTCATAGCTCAGCAGGTTAAGGATCCAGCGCCGTCACTCCTGTGGCTCTGGTTACAGCTGTGGCCTGGGTTTGATCCTGGCCTGGGAACTTCCACATCCCACAGGTGCAAGCAAAAGAAAAAGAAGGAAGGAAGGGAGAAAGAAAAGGAGAAAAGGAAGGAAAAAAGGATTGGACTGCTTAGAAAAACTGAAAAGAAACTAATTCTACCAACAAAACATCAACACCAAGAATCAGGGTGAGTACAGAGAACATCATCCCCATTTTTAACTGATGCTTCCCTCATCACATTCATCTATAACCCTACACCCATTTGAAAAGGAAACATGCAGTCTGTTCTGAAGTGGGAGGTTTGGGGGAGCAGAGGAGCCAAGCAGAAGAACACTGGGCTTTCTCCAAAAACACTTTCTCCAGCTAACACATTTGCCTCCCCCCACACCCCCCCAGCAGTATCATCTTCTAGGATCACTGCTTTAAAGAAGGATAAATCAAACCCAGAGCCCTCAGCACACAGTAATCTCAACAAGAAAATCTACTCCAGTGCAACCAGAGTCACCCTTTTCCTCCTCCTGCTCCTACTTCTGAGAAGCTAGATTCAGACCATTATGGAAAGAAGCCCAGTTGTGTGAGTCACCGCAGCCATCCCAAGGGGCCTGGGCAAAATCCAGAGGACAGATGGAAACAGCTGCTGTGAGATCAACTGCAACTGGGAGGGAAGGAGGAAAAAGAGGGTGAATTCATAGTTTATTACACACCATCATCCCATTCCGGCCTCAGAAAAGCTGGGTTTTATTTTCTCTCCCAAACAAAAAGTTTCTTCTCCCTGCTTGCTTAAGATTCTCCTCCTAACGAAGGAAGCAACAAGGAGCTCACCACCTGAGACAATAACCTAATGTAGGACGCCATTCCCACCAGGCGTCCCTCACCATGTAAACAAGGATCATCAGGTAAGGAGATGGAAAGCAAAACACTGTGGGCTTCAATAAAGCTGTATAATAAAAAAAAAACTCACCAGGAGACATGAGACTGCTGGGATCCGGCAGGAAAACCGCCCGGGGAAAGAGGAGTTCTGCTCTCCTTACATGAAAAGGATGCTGTAAACCCTGCTGATTAAGGAAAGATGAAAAAGTGCCAGAAGAGTGTTCCCCTGCACAACCAGAAGGCAAGCGGCCCCGGACCTCTAATCCACTCTCCTACTAACCAGAAGAATGTAGATCTTCACCCATCAGCCCCCGAGGTCCTGAAGAAAAAGCAGCTGATCCATGGTCCAGATGTTTTCCTAAAACAGCAATGTGACAGCAGGTACCTTTCCTGAAGGAGAACTTCCCAGAGTGGGACAGTGACAGATCAGGAGGGCTCCACTGGCATCAGAGGCACCTCAACTCTCCCCAGTGGGCTCTGGTCCTGGGACACAGAGAAGTACCCAGCAACCTCTTCCACCCGGTCCCTGTACACCAGCAGGTCCCTGTACCCCAGCCAGCCACACTCAAAATCCCTGCGCCTACAGCTCAAAGAGTTTTGACCAACACACTCCAGGGTGGCCACTCTTGGATTCTTCAGTCATTTTAGACAGTCACATGGTAGAAGTAGAGCACACCCTTCAAGTTCACCAGCCAGGCCATCCGTGAGAACAGAACTGCTGCCTCCGCAAGAGGTCTCCAAGAGATTTTTAAGAACCAAGGAAAAGCCCCTTCAACTCTCCCAGCTGCCCACCTGCCAGCAGTAACACTGCTCCTAAAGTAAGATACAGACTCAAAACGCCCCTGTACAGTCTCCTCCTGAGTGCTGTCTTTCACTACAGAACTGTAGCTATTTCTTCCACAAATATTTTTTTAGGTATTTATTATCTTACATCACATATAGAACTTCTCACAACTGACTTCCAAAGCCAGCCGCTGGAGATCCTGTAAACAGTGCCAGGAGCTGAGATGGGGCGGGAGCATGGAGGGAAGTCTGAGTCAGCTTCCAGGACCGAGAGAGACTTTTCCTTGGCCTCCCAGGTTTAAGATTAAAATAATGACAACTTCGTTTAAAAAATGTAAAAGTCACAGAAACTCTTTCAGCTGCCAGGGCTTACGTGCTGCATCCCCTCTTTATTCTCCTTTAAGTTCTGTCTTTCCAAATATACAGGAAATCCAGAAAAACAACTCTGGTACAATTTTGTAATAAATATACTGTCTTTCTCACCAACAAACTAGCAAGGTATATGACCCTTTTGCCGTATTTTACACCATCAGCTTAAACTGTTATTTCATTTTGGCGGAGTATATGTATCACCCATCCAACTAAACGGAAACCCTTTACAGAGCATCCCCTGGCTCCTCCTCTGCCTGCCCCCACTCCCTCACAAGGAGCAGAACCTCAAACGACACCTCTTGGTTAGGTGAGGATGAGATGGAGAGACTGCATCTAAAATGTACAAAATGAGGAAGCAATGAAGGTGGTTCTTTCCAAAAGAAGCTGTCCTCCAGAAGCAGAAAAGAAAACTTCTGATGAAATCAGAAATCTCCCCATCACACCAGTCTATCGGGAACACAGCCAAGGAGCCAGAGCCACTTAACACTCTCGTCCTCTTCTCCTTCGGTAGGTACTTCTGACACCACAGTAACTTCCCTTCCAACTAGCCCACAGTGAGGCACTGCCATGATAGCCAGCCATGATTTTAATAAGGCCAGTCATCTGTTTTCAAGGGCAACCTGAAAAAGCCAACAGATAAACATGTCCCAGGCCAGCTCTGGGTGGCTGGGAGGCTGCAAAGGTGAAAAGAGGTTTGTAAGAAGATGACCACTAGCTAAAAGATCAGATATATCCAACTCAAAGGTGTGCATGGTAGTAGCCACAGAATTTTTTTTTTTTTAGGCTTTTTATTTTTTTAGGTTTTTCTTTCCCCCCAACCCAGGGGACAAGGGGGAAGATCATATTTAGAGTCTAAGGACAAAGTACAAATTGATTTTTTAAAACACTACAGTTTAAGGGAAATTTTCATCTAGGAATTTGGGTTGACTATGCAATTCTCCATGCTTAACAGACAAGGAAGAAGCTAAACATCTCAACTCGAGGTTTCACAGAAGTCAAGTGTCCAAAGGCAGAAACTAGGTTTCCTCTTTTTTTTTTTATTTTTTGCCTTATCTAGGGCCGCACCCGCAGCATATGGTGGTTCCCAGGCTAGGGGTCTAACAGGAGCTGTAGCCGTCGGCCTTCGCCACAGCCACAGCAACACGGGATCCGAGCTGCGTCTGCAACCTACACCACAGCTCATGGCAACGCTGGATCCTTAACCCACTAAGCAAGGCCAGGGATCGAACCCACAACCTCATGGTTCCTAGTCAGATTCGTTAACCACTGAGCCACGAAGGGAACTCCAGAAACTAAATTTCTTAAAGGCATCATTTATGGGTCGAATTTCTGTCTTAGACATGAAATACAAAACATGGGAATGCATTATTAATTTTTATATTTAACATCTAAAAACAGGATATGTAAAAGCTATGGTTCTTATAACAATGCTAAAACACATACACCATATCTAAACAGAGAATTTTAGAGCTGGAAGGGACTGCTGCACAATAAATCAATATAATAACAATTCCAACAGACACAACTTTTCCAAGAAGTTCAAAGCGCTTGGCTTTAAATACTATGTATGTGCAGCATGAGCAAGACTTTGAAGCTTTAACTTTGTACTTTATGATTTGTGCTAATACCTCTGTACTACACTTAACATTATTCAAAGAAAAAGAAAGGAAGGAAAACGGAGGGACAGGAGGAAGAGAGGGGAACAAGGGAGACAGGAAGGGAGGAAGGGTGAGTGAACACAAGGCCCCCAAATGCTTTTTACCTCCTGTCACAGGAAAATGCCTCCCACCCAGGTTCTCGGTATCTACCGTCCTGTGTCTGTTTTCCTTTATTTTTCTTCTAACTTCTCTGGAGCCTTCCGGTTTCTCATTTGCAGCCCTGGCTCCTCTCCATCCTCCTCCGTGCTTCTGCCTGTCTTCCCTCCGTGTCCACCTCTTCACACTGTTCCCCTTACCTGCCTACGACTCCACATCTCCACACGACACGACAGTAAATCCCACTCAAAAGCAAACAAGAAAACTGTTTAATTCTTTACAGCGTTACAAATCATCTGATCAAACCCTTCCAGTCTAGGAAACTGGATCACATAATTTGCCCAATGTCACAAAACTAATAAACAGAACCAAAACGAAAATCCAGCTTTTCCCATTAAAGTTCTAAAAGGAAGCACAGAACATTATTTTTTAATCTGAGTGAAGATCTTTTTCAGAAAGAAGATCCAAAAGCTTAAAAATAAATACCTTATATATTTGACTACAATAGAACGTTTTTATCTGGCTTGAAAATACACACAAAAACATACACATACATTTATATACTATAAACAAAATCAAAAGACAAATGACAAACTGAGAAATTTTGTAACATGAGTAACAAGAGCTAATTAATTTTTAAAAGTTCTTACACGTGATCAAGAAAAAAAAAATTCTTTCAAACTTCGGTTCCTAACAAAGAAATACAAATGATTTTCAGACCTCTTTCTAAAAGATCCCTTTGTATTACAGAAGTACAAAAGATCAAGGAACCAGTTTTTCACTTACCAGAAGATCACCGTCTGGTAATACACAATTTGCCCGGCTGACAGGAAAAAGTCACTCTACTTTGTTGGTCATAGAGGTATACAAGTTTGGAGGCTACCTGGCAACACCTATCAAAAGTTTAAATGAGTGTACCCTTTGAAACCCATCAATTCCACTTCTCAGTATCTCTCCTCATGTACTTATCTATACGCACAAGAACATACATATTCTTTCTTACATATGTATTTATAAATGTCTACATATGTATAAGCAGCACTGCTTATAGTAACTAAAGACTGGAAACAACCTTAATGTCCAGCAACAGGAAATGTTTAAACAAATCATGATTTGAAAAACACCACCACCAAAAAAACCTTATTATGCAAGACTAAGTGGTCATTTCAAAAGAATGAAGTTTTTTTGTTTGCTTGTTTTGGGGGGGCTTTTTGTTTGTTTTGTGGTTTTTCGGTTTGTTTAGGTTTTTTTTTAGGGCCGCACCCACAGCCTATGGAGATTCTGAAGCTAGGGGTCTAATCGGAACTATAGCTGCCGGCCTACACCACAGCCACAGCAATGCCAGATCCAAGCCACGTCTGTGACCTACACCACAGCTCACTGCAACACCAGATCCTTAACCCACTGAGCGAGGCCAGGGATTGAACCTGCCACCTCATGGTTCCTAGTCAGATTCGCTTCCGCTGCACCACAACAGGAATTCCCAAAAGAATGAGGTTGATCTGGACAAACTGAAACAAAATGTTCCCCAAGACGTTCTGTTCAGTGGAAAACAAGGAAGAGACGTGAGGTATACAAAGGGGTACACACCTCCACACACACCCGCGCACACAACTTCCCCAGGACACATCAGAAACTACGAAGGTTTCTATGACACCAACATTCCAAAGGGAACCTCAGGGCTCTTGCCGTTCTAAAAAGCTCCTACATGACTAAGTTCTTCCTGATCACCAACCTGCAATGACTTTCCTCAGAAGACTCACCCCAATTACCTGTCCTGGAACTCCTGAACCCTACACACAACAAAGATCTCTGTTCCTTCTCAACCCCTTCTTTGCCTTTGACCAGCTCATCAAACTGAGCCCTTCAGCAGCCCAGCTTTTGAATTTTTCAATACTTCAATACTCTTTCAATGCTTCTCCTACATCCTAACATAAACTCATTTTTCCCACAAATATACCTCACACCCTTCCAAAGCCTAAAGGCCACAGCTAGGAGTTGACATTCTTTCTGCTCTCCATTGCTGCTTTTCTTTTTGGCCACCCCGCAGCATATAGAGTTCCCTGGCCAGGGATCAGATCCGAGCCATAGTTGTAACCTAAGGCACAGGTGCAGCAACGCCAGATCCTTACCCCACTGTGCCAGGCTGGGGATCGAACCTGCATCCCAGCACTCCCAAGAGACCACTGATGCCACTGCAGCACAGCGGGACCTCCCATTGCTGCTTATCCATCAGTTCATTTCATTTGTTATTCAGCAAACATTTTGGGGAGACAACTGTACAACATGTATTATAAGAAGAAGTCAAAAAGAGAAACCTAACAGCTGGTCCCTGTTTTAAGAAACACGCAGCCTAGGACAAATGTTCAAAAGTAAACCTCTTGGCAGAGCATCTAAGAGGAAAAGAAACTAGATGCAGGGGAGGTGCTCTTCAAAGTTCAGCTACACACACCAAACGGTTAACTGGGTACATCTAGGGAAGGAAGAGAGACTGGAGTTGGTGGCCAAAGAGGCCAGTGGCTTTATATGTTTGAGTTTTTGTTTTTTCATTTGTAAGAATACCTTTGAAAATTAGTTTATAATTAAAAATAGACTTTAGTAGGAGTTCCTGCTGTGACACAGTGGGTTAGTGCTCCATCTTGGCTCCATGGAGGCCCCGATTCAATCCCCAGCCCAGTGCATCGGGTTAAGGATCCAGCATTTTTACAGCAGTGGCGTTAAGTCACAGCTCC
Organism: Catagonus wagneri; assembly: GCA_004024745.2. Taxonomy (NCBI): domain Eukaryota; kingdom Metazoa; phylum Chordata; class Mammalia; order Artiodactyla; family Tayassuidae; genus Catagonus; species Catagonus wagneri. The sequence continues at coordinate 9,154,560 of PVHT021183646.1, forward strand.
AGCTTGGATTCGATCCCTGGCCTGAGAACTTCCATATGCTGCAGGGGTTGCCAAAAAAGACTTTATAAAAGGAGGAAATGTCTAACCAGTTTTTATACTCCTGACACCTACCTGGCATGGTGCCTAGCACACAAACGGAGCTCCGTAAATGATCACTACATGGAAGAACAAGTAGATGTACAGTGTTCTGCAGAGCAGAGTGGAAGAGGGAGAAAAAAATCACATTCTGTGGCCTTGCTCAGCAGCTGTTCTTCTCAAGTTAATGCAGTTTCTCATCCTGGGTTATTGACATTTTGGGCCAGACCATTCTTCACTGCAGGGGCTGCCCCCTGCATTTTCGAGTGCTAAAGCAGCACCCCTCTCGCTTCTACCCACTAGACGCCACCAGCACCTTTGGTTATGAAAATCAAAAATGTCTGCAGATGTTGCCAAATGTCCCTGGGGGCAAGACCTCTGCCGATGGAGAACCACTGAAGTGTGTACACATCACTTTCTCCACTTCCTCCGCGCCGCAAGTTGACAACCCTTCCAAAGCCTCCAGGTTCCTCAACTGCTTCATTTCCGGGGAGCCTTACCTCCACCACAATCTCCCATTTGAGTACCGCTCCTAAGGAATCGTCACCACTTAAAGTCTTCCCACAACAAGATCTCAAACTCAAATCACAAGCCCCCTGCCTTTGTCCCCCCGCGCCCCCCGCTTCCTCCACCTGTCCCAGCGTACCGATGTCAGCGCAGGGTAAAGTGCTGCACGTCTGGGCTCGAGCACTGCTGGAGAAAGTAAAGAAACCACCAAGACCACCTCAATCCAAGCTGGCACTTAACTGAGTCTTGGCAATCCTTTTATTCAACTTTTTAATGAATCTTTATCACACTGGAACAGCAACCACTTCTAAAATCTCTCTGCCTCGTCAAAGTATCAGCACCACCCCTGCCTGCAGGCTACTAGTCTCCAACTTAAGGAAAACAGAGCTCTGTCAATTTGCTCAACAACATATGTTAAATTTAGGAAGAAAAACGTCATGGCTTTATATTAGCTCTATTTAAAAGAGTGAATTTTTTTTTTTTTTTTTTTTTTTTTTGCTTTTTCAAGGCCACACCTGCGGCATATGGAGGTTCCCAGGCTAGGAGTCAAATAGGAGTTGTAACTGCCGGCCTACACCACAGCCACAGCAATGCACAGCAACGCAGGATCTGAGCCATGTCTGCAACCTACACCACAGCTCATGGAAACACCCGATCCTTAAACCACTTAGCGAGGTCCTCATGGATGCTAGTTGATTCATTAACTGCTGAGCCATGACAGGAACTCCTAGAAGAGTGATTTTTATGAGGGGAAAAAAAATTCTTAAGTTTCGATCTATTTCAAGACTTTATTCTACAATACTAAGCAACTGTAAGGAAAGCCCACATGCCTTCTCAAGGCCACCACCACTTGTCAATGGCACATACCACTGCTGCAAAGGGATCCTCTACCTGATCATTAAAAAGGCACACTGAGGTTTTATTTTTTTGCCTGTTTGTCTTTTGGCTTTTTAGGGACACACCCTCAGCATATGGAGGTTCCCAGGCTAGGGGTCGAATTAGAGCTACAGCTCCTGGCCTGCACCACAGCCACAGAAACACCAGATCTTTAACCCACAGAGCAAGACCAGGGATTGAACCCACAACCTCATGGTTAGTGGTCGGATTTGCTTCTGCTGCACCACAACGGGGGTATTCCCACACTGAGGTTTTAGAATGAAGCACAAATATAAAGGCCAATGACAACTGATCACACTGCAAATAAAAAGCATTGCCTCTAACTGTGAGTGATTCTTGACTCCATGCAGAGAAGCACCTTAACAGGAAGACAGAGCATCAACGGTAGTTCACAGGCTAAAGAGCCAGCACCTGGCACTCTGTGGAGACTGACAAATATCCTCCAAGGGAGTAAAAAGTGCTCTGCAACAGAAGATAAGGGCCTGAAATAATTAATTAGCATAGGTAATTGCACAGGATCTTTCTAATTAAATGTCCCATTTTCACCTAACCCGGAGGCCTCCCAAAGTGCAAGTTTACTGTCAGAAGAAACAGGCAGCATACATGTTCCACTTAGAGAATGTCTGGGTCCCCGCTGGATGGGAGCAGAACCCTTTCCACCCGCTTTTGCCTCTGGGGCAATTACAGAATAAGAAGCTTGGCAAAAGCTTTGGCAAAATAGAGCCAATCATTTCTCAAAATGTGTTCTAAACTTTTTTCTTGACTTTCAGCTTATGGTAGCTTAGACAAGTATCTTAAAAGCATTTCCAGTCAGCCATTTTTGGTAACTTGTGAGCAAAATTATTTTTAGCTGAAAAAGTTTATTTCCATCCCTCTCTCATAACTCAAAAGCATCTGACCAGGTTTGGGTCAAGCTTTCCAGAGTAATTTAATTTGTCTTTGAGTGGATTCAAAGCCTAGGACATTTCAGCTTCAAAGGGGAAACTTTCTTCTTAGGAGGCATGAACAACCAAAATATGCTAATATACAAGCTATGTGATAAAAACATCACTCAACTACCTGCCGCCTACCCTGCACACAGTGGAGATTAAGCACTTAAACGCTCATAAAATGTTTAGAAAGCCTCCGATGGACAAAACATTGTTATAGCATTCCATGCTAAGAAGAGCAAAATGCACGGCTGTGTGGTAGAAAGTGCTTCACATTAATTTAAATATAATGAAACTGCACATAAGGCTCAAGTTGTTTCCATGCTGCACTCAAACTGTGATTCCAAATAGAGGGAGAGCTTCTCCTAAGATGAAGACAGCTGAAGACAAAAAAAAAAGTAATTCTGCTAGAAGGCACAGCTACATATATACCACATAATCAAATACAGGTTTTCTTTGTTCTCTCCCACTCTTTTTTTCTTTTTGTTCTTTTGGAGAACAAAGACAGTGTCTCTACTCCCCTACCGCTGTGAGACTATGCTCCTAGAGTGCTAGGAAGATCCGATCGCCATCGTCGGGTCAGCTTCATGAACCCACGGTACATGACTTCCAGGACTGCAAGGGACAGCTGTCTGAGGGCTGATGACTGACTGCCAGAGACACTCTGGGGAAATCTCTGTCCTCACGCCCTCCACTCCAACCCCACTGACTCAGTGCAGCTCCTCTCATACCTTACCCCTGCTCTTCAGCTCTCTGCCTGGAGTGGCCTGAGCCTGAGCCTCCCTCTTCTCTGCCTGCCTAGGCCCTGCTCACTCCCCGCACGCTCACCCATGGTTCCCGCAGAACACGCCCCGGGCCCATGCCAACAGGCTGGATAAGAATCCCTCTATTCTGCGGCCTGAGAAACCCTGTCCCCCCTCCTTTCAGGGTACAGAAGCGCCTTTCTTTACGGTCAGGTTAGGTCTGGAATGAAAGGCCGCTCTTAAGTTCATTAGTTCATAAAATTCCAACGTGAAAATATCCAAGGAACCCATGGATGCATATCTAGCGAGGGAGCACTGCTTAAGAAAACTACAGAGGATTATTTATGATGGTGGTTCTGACTTGTTTTGTGTCTCCTCAACCCACTTTATGATCTGGACTTGACCCTTCGTGTCACCTGCTGTTGAATGAATCATCCCGTACACATACTCAACATTTATCCTCTCCTGACATCACCACCACTTTCACTCATCTCTACATTTCATCCATCTCTTCATATCAGCATTTTCAATATAATCAGAGGTTTTATCCTTCTGAACAAGACAGTTCATAAGAGGTATAATAATACACAGTTAATAATATGAGCACTTGGAAACCTCCTATATAACAATAAACCATGTGACAGACAAAGTTTAAATGACCATGTGCCACCACCAGTACTACTTTTTCTTTGCTTGTGGTAAGCAGAATTGGCATGCTTGCTCTAACACATAACTTTATTCATTTTTCTATGAAAATTAGCAAGTTCAAGGATTACAAGTAAAACAGCTCCTGTACTTATTCCTACATAATTTTAATTTTATTTTTAAAACCACACATGTATGTAATACAAAATTCAAAAGGCACAAAAGGTATACAGTGAAATCTTGGAGTTCACATCATGGCTCAGCAGCATGAACCTGACTAGTATCCATGAGGACGCAGGCTCAATCCCTGGCCTCACTCAGTAGGTTAAGGATCCGGCGTTGCCATAAGCTGTGGCGTGGGTCGCAGACGCAACTAGGATTCTACTTTGCCATGGCTGGGGTATAGGCCAGCAGCTGCAGCTCCAGCTCCAATTTGACCCCTGGCCTAGGAACTTCCGTGTGCCAAGGGTGCAGGCCTTAAAAAAAAAAAAAAAGACAAAAAAAAAATTTAAATCTTCACCTATACCCCATTCCTCTACTACTCAATACTCCTCTCAAGAGAGCAACCAATGTTATCAAAATCTTGCATTTCCTGGCAAAGACAGTCTATGTGTGCATGGATATATACTTTTTTCATTATACAAACAGTAACAAACTATACACTTTTGAGCACTTTGACTTTTTACACGATGCGTTTTAGTGTCTTCTAAGTGCATTCATATAGAACTGTCTAATTCTTTTTAATAGCTGCATGATATTCCATTTTACGAACGTACCTTGTTTTAGGTCACAGATACTCGGTCAAAGAGCTTTTTGATTTTTTTTCTCAACCTTTCTCTATTTCAAGTAACAATGCAATGCATATCCTTACGCAAAGACACAAGACTAACTGTATGATAAATTCCCAAAGGCAGGGAATTCCCACTGTGGCACAGTGGAAGCGCATCTGACTAGTATCCACGAGGATACGGGTTTGATCCCTGGCCTTGCTCACTGGTCAGGGAACCAGTGCTGATACCATCACAATTTCCTCGGTCCCTGTCTCACCATAACAAAGCATTGGAACGGCGGACATTCTGAAAATTTATAAAAGTAAAAACGACATTCCTTCTCTAGCAGGGAGTGAGCAGCCCAGGCTGGTCAAGGTGGAGGAAGAGGCACTGCAATGAGACCTGGCCAGAGGCTCTGGCGCCTAATCTCCTTGAAGGACACTTGAAGCCTATAACAGCGTTACCGTGAGCTGTGGTGTAGGTCCAAGATGCAGCTTGGATCCTGTGTGGCTGTGGCATAGACCAGCAGCTATAGCTCTGATTTGACCCCTAGCCTGGGAACTTCTAAATGCTGCAGGTAGGGCCCTAAAAACCAAAAAAACAAAAACAAAAACAAAAAAACCAAAAAGCCCAACGGCGGAACTGCTGGGTCAAAGAATATTTAGATTTTACGTTTTAACAGACATTGCTAAACAGCTCTTCATGGCGGTTATCTGACTTTCCACCCCACCAGCAATATGAGTACATACTTTTCTACCTATACCCTTATCAATAATATACTGTGTTATCAAATTTTTCTTCTAACACACAGTTGTTCCAGAATCTTCCCCCAATAAGCCTCACAGTTTCCATAAGAACCTCCTTTAACCCTGTGATCCTGGGGTCCTGCAAGTCAAAAGCATTCAAATGTTGTTAAATGAATAAATGAATAAGCAAAAGGGTAAGGGCTTTTACACAACATGAGAGGTTTACTATTAATATAAAGAACAAGGAAAGCAATTTTATTTTTATTTTATTTATTTATTTTTTGTCTTTTGTCTTTTTAGGGTCACACCACAGCATATGGAGGTTCCCAGGCTAGGGGTCAAATCAGAGCTGTAGCCGCCGGCCTACACCATAGCCACAGCAACATGGGATCTGAGCCACATCTGCGACCTACACCACAGCTCACAGCAACACTGGATCCTTAACCCAGTGAGTGAGGCCAGGGATCAAACCTGCATCCTCATGGATGCTAGTCAGGTTCATTAACCACTGAGCCACAATGGAAACGCCAAGGAAGGAAATTTTAAACATCAGCAGTTTTTCCCTTTTAGAGAAAGAGGGAGGGATGGAAGTAAAAAAGGACGGATGAATTGATGGATGGATTCCGATCTAAATGGTTTCTCCTAGAGTTTTTTAAAAAGCAGGAAAGGTGCCTACCTGTCTAAAACCGCCAAGTATTGCCCCACCTTAAAGTAAAGTACACAGCCTATACTCAAAACGTCAAGGAAGCGGAAGGGCATCCAAAGGAACTAGATCCATTTTAATGGCCATGGGATGGACACTGAAGCCTCTCACATGAATATTCTTTTTATTCAACTTTCCATACAATTGACTCTCATCACGAATTACACACAGACACATAGTTGGTTAACATTTTGCTCATCTGCTTCCAGGCAGTACCTGGAACAGTTGATGCTAAAAGTCTTTTGGTGAAGACAACAATACTGACCTCTGCACCGCCAGTGCCCACGTGTTTGTCAGGGTCTCTGTGCCCCTGCTTGGTGCTGTTACAACCACCATAACAAGACAGCAGTTACCATGGATCAGCTACTCTTCCAAGCATTATATTTACTCTATACACTCATTTAATGCAACAACCTTGGGAGAAACTGTTATTATCCCCATTTTACAGATGAAAAACTGAAGACAGAAGAGAGAGGTGGCTTGCCCTAAGGACACACAGCTAAGTACGTGTAGAGACAGAACTTGAATGTAGGCTGTCTGATAGCAGAACAGATCCTCTTACCCCAAAAATTTCAATACTATGTGCAAACTGCTCTGACAGAATTACACACAGAGTATATGTTACCAAAGCACCAGGCTTCGACACATGCTCAGTGTAGACCTCTCTCAGAGCAGTTACCACATTGTATTAAAATTATCTGTGGTTACTTCCACTTTCCCACTGCCAGTTCAAGCCTTAGTCATCACTGCGCCCAGCACTACCTGACTCAATAAATTCTTCAACTGAGTTTTAAGTTAAGAGAAAGAATAATAAAATATCATTTCTATTCCTCAGGTTCCCACTTCCTATTTTCTTCTTCTTTTTTAAAATTTTTTTTGTCTTTTTAGGGCCACACCCACAGCATATGGAGGTTCCCAGGCTAGGGGTCTTAATCAGAACTACAGCTGCCAGCCTACACCACAGCCACAGGAACGCAGGATCCGATCCTCATCTGCGACCTACACCACAGCTCATGGCAACACCGGATCCTCAACCCACTGAGCGAGGCCAGGGACTGAACCTGCGTCTTCACAGATACTAGTCAGATTTGTTTCCGCTGAGCCACGACAGGAACACCCCCTGTTTTCAGTGTTGATGTGTCTTCTGCTATGTGCCACTGTATCCTCAGACCCATCTCCTCTAAGGCAATCTGTGTATCTTAAATTGTGCTAGGTCCCTAGAGATGCTGGCCAGACCTCTCAAACTGTCACTGGGTACATTCTCAGAGTCCTGAAACACCAGAGACCCACACCACCATTTCTGCTGGGCAGCGCACTGGCAGTACAGCTCCCACCCCCGAGCGGCCACCACCCTGGATCGGTGGCTCTTATCAGGAACATAGAGTAACTTGAGCCACCTGCCCACCCATCTCTCAACTGCTAAGCAGGCGCCTTCTGCTCTCAGGTTGCACAAATGCCTGGAAACCTTACACCAGGGGGTGAAGGAAGAAGCAATAGGGGAATCCACACAGCACCTGGTGTCCTGCCTGCTTCCATGCACTGCCTGGGGCCACAGAGACCAGCCGGCCTAATTCATTCACTGCAAAGCCTTGGGACCAGAACGACAGCATGGTGAGATTATCATCACCAGACAATGGAGGTCAGCATCCATTCAGAATGCAAGCAAGACACATCCCCACTGGCCTCATTCTCCAAACGGCTGGAATGCTACCTCCTCTATAATATTTTCCTGAAGACAAAGGCCCATAGCCAAATCCAACTCTGAAAAGCACTGTTTTAGTTCACATCTTTAAATACATAAGTTTGTTAAGATTACCCAAACTAGAATCAAAGCCTAAGCTTGAAATCCTCAATTTTATGTCTGAATCAGAATCCACTACGGACCAGTAAACAAAAGAAAAATACTCTGTTTACTGACCCTTATCTGTTCACTTCCCATCAAGTCTAAACTCACAGAGTGGTCATATTCCAGGGCTGAAGAGCATTCACTCAGTCCTAGGCTTTCCACAGACAGAGGAGCGAGGTGCAACCAATGGCAATTATGGCTGCTGAGATGCAAACACCTACCTGGAACTAAACCTTTCTTTCTCACAATTCAGTACCAAACCTGGTTCACTGAACAGCCTCCTGACAGCAATGACATTCAATAAGGATAAACCTGGGCATCTCACGTATGTCTGGCATAGAAGATACGAGAGCTCTCGTATATGTCTGCATATGGAATAGAAATCATCCTGCAGTTAGAGCCTATGAGCAATGACCCAAGGCAGATCCCGAGTATCATTACTGATTGGATGACAAATGGGACACCTGGCCCCAAGATGGGCCCTACTACCACAAGAAGACAGGACCAGGAGCAGCGGACTAGAGCAGTAAGAAGCTGAGGATGCAAACATCTTTAAAAGGTATCACTGGTCAGGGACTTACGCACTCAGGCAGAAGAGAGAGGCGGACTAGGTCCCCAACCCTGTGATTCCATAAAAACACAGACTCCTACTCAGTGAGATCCTGCACCAATCAGAGTCATCCTCACCAGAGACGTTTAGACGTAGTTACCTCAGTAGACCAGAAAGGAATAATCCTGAGTCCAGAAATCTAACAAATAGGAAAAAAAACACTACACAAGCTGATATAAAATGATCTCCAAATACTATAGAAATAAGCATATGAATATTGTTACCATTTGCGATTTTAAAAGAGGATGGAGGAAATATTATATAGGTACTATCTCTGAACTTGTACTCAGATAAGTAATCATACTGGTTATTTCCAAGGAGAGAAACCACGTAGCTGGGAAAAGGCATATAATAATAAGGGAGTTCTCGGAGTCCCCATCGTGGCTTAGCAGTAACGAATCCAGCTAGCATCCATGAGGACACAGGTTCGATCCCTGGCCTCTCTCAGTCAGTTAAGGATCCAGCGTTGCCATGAGCTGTGGTGCAGGTCACAGATGCGGCTTGGATCTGGTGTTGCCATGGCTGCGGTGTAGGCCGGCAGCTGCGGCTCCAATTCAACCCCTGGCCTGGGAACTTCCATATGCTGTGAATACAGCCCTAAAAGAGCAAAAAAAAAAAAAAGAAAGAAAAAGAAAAAAAAAATTAAGGGAGTTCTCACTGTGGCACAATAGGTTAAGGATACGGCATTGTTGCAGCTGTGACATAGGCTACAGCTGGGACTCGGATTCAGTCCCTGGCCCGGGAACTTCCATATACCATGGGTGCAGTTATAAAAATAAATAAATAAATGTAAAACACAAAAGGTGAAAAAAAAACTCCATATAAGAAACTCCCAAAGGGAGTTCCCGTCATGGCTCAGTGGTTAACAAATCTGACTAGGAACCAGTGGGTTAAGGATCTGATGTTGCCGTGAGCTGTGGTGTAGGTCACAGACATGGCTTGGATCCCATGTTGCTGTGGCTGTGGTGTCGGCCAGTGGCTACAGCTCCAATTGTACCCCTAGCCTGGGAACCTCCATATGCCGTGGGAGCGGCCCTAGAAAAAACAAATAAAAAAAAAAAGAAACTCCCAGAGAACTCACACCCAAAAAGTAGAAAAGACTAAGAAATGAAAGATTCTACTTAGTCCTAGAGCCCAAAGTCTGAGCTTACTGCTTGCTCTTTCATACTCTCTGAGCCTGAAATAACTTGCCCGTAAAACTGGGCACATCATCGACTTTACCTGACTAAAGCAGAGAGCTGGTCCAGATAACTTCTACATGCCATTAGCGCTCTGATTCCATACCACCCACCATCTGGTCGATAATAAAATTAGAGACTGCTAATGTTAAAGCAAAAAACAAAGTAACAAACTATCATACATACAGCAACCAATTATTTCACTGAACTTCCCCTGAATATGAACTACAGGAAGGTGAGATAAAGACATAAGGTTTCCTATAAAAAAAATTGGCCCATACAGGTGAGCAATAAATTTTAGCAAAATCCCGATTCAAAATGCTGGCTAGAGCGAAACTACTGAACTGGTGTTCAGTGTCGACTTCAAGTTCTATATAAATCCACTGTTAGGTAACGGCTAAAATGTTTTCAACATTAAACGTGTTGGGGTTAGTAGATGCAAACTATGGCATTTGGAGTGGATAAGCAATGAGATCCTGCTGTACAGCGCAGGGAACTAACTGTATCTAGTGACTTGTGATGGTATATAATGAAGGATAATGAGTAAAAGAATGTATTTATATGTATATCTGGGTCACTTTCCTGTACAGCAGAAATTAGCAGGACACTGTAAATCAACTATAACCAAAAAAAAAAAAAAATTCTAAAATAAACGTGTGGTATGCAAAGACAACGAAGTACATATTCATTCCGTTCCTTATCAATCATACCCTTCAATCTGAGGGGCATAAGGCCCAAAGAAAAAGTCACTGGATAAAAAGCCCTAAGATATGGGTACAAGCATCAGTTTTGACCACTTCCTCATCGTGAGGTTTAGAGACATATATTTTCCCCATCTGAAAAATGGGAAGAAGAATCACCCATCTTTTGGACTTGTTGTAGGGAATAAGCAAGGACTCGTGTCAAAGCATTTTATAAACTATAAAATATAACATACATTTAATTATTGAGCATTATGTGCAATTTCAGTCACTGTGCTTTATTTAAATCCAGACATGGTGACTACACCTCGTTTTTAATCCAGACATAGTGATTATAAAAAAAGCATCAAAAATTATTAAACAGATTTTAAAAAATAAATTGTAAAAAAGTTGGTTTATTTTTTCAACATTTACTGAATTATTATTATAACATATCACTGGCATTGATGGAGAAGCCAAGGATACAAAGATTAAGAGACTGTCCCTGCCTTTAAGGAAGTCAAAAAACACTGTGGCACAAGAGCACAGGGCTTGGTAATTAGAATGAAAACAGCTATCCCAGGTGCTCCCGTTGTGGCGCAGTGGTAAGGAACTCGACTAGTATCCATGAGGATGTGGCTTCAATCCCTGGCCTCGCTCAGTGGGTTAAGGATCCGGCGTTGCCATGAGCTGTGGTGTAGATTGCAGACGCGGCTTGGATTCTGCGTTGAAGTAGCTGTGGTGTAGGCAGCTCTGATTCGACCCCTAGTCTGGGAACCTCCATATGCTGTGGGGGTGGCCCTAAGAACAAAAAAAAATTAAAATAAAATAAAAATAAAAACAGCTATTGTATACTGAACACCTACTGTGTGTCAGGTCTGAACTAAACACATTACATATGTTATCTCTTTTAATCCTATAACATTTTCTAAGGGAAAAAGCCTAGTCTTAGAAAAGTTACATAACTTAACCAAGGTCACATGGCTGTGATGTGGAAAAAGCGAGGGCCCCCACTCAGGTCTGTCCATCCGCAAGCCCACTCTGTTTTTTTATAATCTTGGAGTGGGAAAAACTTTTCTAAGTATCACACACACAAAAAAAAAAACCAGAAATCATTAATGTTAATAGACCCTGTCACATTAAAATAATTAACCTCTGATAGACTAAATGAAAGCAGCAAGGTGCAAAAGAAAGCATGAAGTATGCTAGTGTCTGTGTACAAAGAAAGGAGGAGGAATAACACAAGAAACTAACAGGGCAGATGGCGAACAGGGGTGAGAGGAAGATGCTTCACTAAACATGTTTTTATAAATTTAGTCACAACATCTGCTTATGAAAAGTCAAATGCGATAGTTCTAATTTTAACTCTATTCCAAAGTATCTGACTTTGTGTGCGTTTCTGTGGCAGAACGACACCTATCATCATTTCTCAAAGAGCAATCAATGGAAAACAGCTTGGGATAATATGAGTTAGACAATTTTCTGGTTAAAACAGGTTGCTGGACCAATCAATTTTTTTAGGCTTCTTCAGACTCTGGGATACTGTTAAACCAAAGATGTGTTTACTATTTGCTAGAACCAGCACCGCAGAAAGCAATTCATAGTGAAGCAAAAAGTTAGTAGAGGTAAATGATCCTTACGCCATCCTCAAGAAGAGCAAATATAAAGGCGTCTAGAAATAGGCTTTCCATGATTACAAAGCAAAGCCTAATGGAGAACACTTACTCCAAACTACTCCTGGAGAGAGAAACGCCAAGTAAGCATAAAGGAAAACTGCACATCTACACAGATACATGGGTGTCCGATAGTCACAGCAGTTTCATGCATCTGACAAAAATCATTAATGGTCCATGATAAGCACCCCTCTGAAAGGCTTCTGCTGTGTGGACCCCACATGCCCAAGTTAACCAACTCATCTCCAACACTATAAAACATTGCCAGCTCAGAGCCAAAACGCTGCAGCAGAAAGATCTATTTAGTATCACAACAAGCAGTTAAAGACCTATAACACAAAGCACGGGGACAAAAGATGTGTCTACTGCATAATGAGCCCCAGCCGGGGAGGGAGGAGGAGCCCACCAACAGAAATATCAATTTCTAAGCCCTAACACAGACCTTTTAAATACGACCAGCATCACTTCACAGTCCAGGGCAATATCAAGATTAGCCAAAGTCGTCATGAGTCGACTTCAGGTGCGAATACAACATACGAAACAGAAGTCAAATTTGAACGTGAACATAGCTGACACAGACAAGTACGACATGGACCCAGGAAGGGACAGCTGTGGAACACTCCCCTCTGTTCTCAAGCAAGGCTGCCTCTGCCGCTCAGAGACGTGCAGCCTAAGACCAGAATCATACTTTTGAAACAAGCACGACCGACTCCCCGTACGCCTTGCCAAAGCTCCCACAGTGAGAGGCAGCTGTTGAGGAGACTTCCTCAAGTTCCAACCAAGTCCTCGAGTCCATCGTGCCAGCCACTGACAGTGACAGTGTTTCCGGAAGTTCATATGAGGTGCAAACCAATGAGCTCAGTTTTGGGGGTGCTGGGAGCCACCACAAAACATCTTCCAGTTTTGCCAGTTCTTGCTTTGAAATCACACCATTCTACTACTCCATCCCCTAGAAACCAAGAAATAGCACGTGAGAGCTGTCAAAGCCACATACTCAGAGTGACCAGAGGATAAGCAACCTCATTTGCAGATTCTTTTGCAAAGGATGAGGGTGGGGAAGGGTTGAACAGGAAAGGTGGGGAGAAAGCGAAACAATTCCTGCTTTCTACCCCAAATTATCACCCACCTTTTCCAGAATTTTTATGGAGCACTGAACTGCAGAAAGGAAAAAGAGAAGGTAAAAAGGGGGGGGGGGCCTTAAGGCTATAAATGTGACTGTACAAAAATTCCCAAGAGAAGATGACCTAGGAAACTAAGTTCCATGCAACAAGGGCTAACTATGCAGCTGCTTTTCTACTTGCCTAACAGCCCGAGATAAATAGAGCAGGCTCACGGAAGCTCACAGACTTCCAGGAAAATGCAACCAAAGTCCTCTTGACTCATGACAAGCCACATACCCCTGAAATAAATCCCTAAATGAAATCCTTACAGGTCTGCTCCGGAAATGGCCCTGGCTGACAGTAATGAACGCCCCTCCTCCAAACGGCTGCCAATTTGCAAAGAGAAAAGTGGCTCAAAATAAAGCAACTGGGAGAACTTCCCATGAGCCTCTGTTCCATGTTCCAACTCAAGCAGTCGCTGGAGTCCACAAGCAAACCCCACAGTGCTCCCCACGCCATGTCTACAGTTCTTCCAGTTCTCCCAGCGTGGCTCCTGCCCCGCCCCCCACCCAGGGCTGAGAGTTCCACAGCTACCCCTGCCTGTCCCTCCCAATAAGTCATGCTTTGCTTGCAGTATTTACAATTAGAACCCAACAAAATTGATGCAGCCAAAAAGAAAAATAAACAGTATGCCTCCTCGAAAACCACATGCCTGGAATAAAATATCCAATACTGAAGGCAAAATCTCTTTTCTTCAACAAAGGAGAAACCAAGGAACCAACTTCTACGTGGGAAAAATCTCACATACCAGAATATTATCTAGGGACTCGGGTCCCTAAAAAAACCGAGTATTATGGTTAAACACACCCACGTGAAAGTCTAAACTTCAAAGGCTCAGCTTCCACCCTTGGGAAAATAGGTTTTTAAGCAGTTACTCAACCATTATCATTTGACAATTGAAAATTGTCATCTACTTCGTAAAGTGGTATTTACCATGTGTGCCGTGCTTCAACCCTTAGCAGAAATTTCTAGATGCCACGTATGTGCAGAACACGTCAGAAGGAAGTGATATAACTGGCTGCTCGCTCGCTCTCATTCCCTTTTTAAAACCTGCTTTATTCACTCAGAATCCAAAAAGCCAGAGGCATTATAAAGTATGCACGTTCGCCTTTAAAGAGACCCCAACTAAACCAGCAAGGGAAGTCTCGAGGCTGGAGAACAGGTGAGGATTAAACAGGAGCACAAACCAGAAGCAGAAAGAGAAGGGGGTGAGGATAACAAGGGCCAGTTAGAGAAGATTCCTGTGCAATACTGCTTTGAATTGGTCTCCAAAGCTGAGATTTAAAAGAACTGTGTCAAACGACCTCATTTTCAAACACACCCAAGGAAGGATCTGAAAAACGGCATGTATTCTGTGAAGGGTCTCAGTTGGATATTCTTCCTATATCCATGAAAACAAGCTATAATAGCTCAGGAAATTCATTGGTGGAGAAGCGAGAGGTTAAGGTCCACAGTTGATCAAATAGGCTTAGGACCCATTGGAGGTAATATATCTGAACTGCAACACTCCAGAATCTCCCGGCAGCACCGTAAAAGGTAGATCAACAGACCGCTCCGGTGAACTGGAACAGGCTGGCTCTAATTGCCCCTTACCCATGTGGTTCCTCTAGTTTCCTCAGCCACCTCATCACAAAGGCGCTTTTTACACATACACCCGTGCTCTCGGTTCATATCTGAGCACAGGAAACGAGACATCAGGTTGCCATGCCCACCCGGCACGTTCGGCAGTTAAATCCCACCCCAGCTTCTGTTTTCAAAGACCCCTCTCTCACCTTTAACCCCGATATCAATGGAAAGATCAGGTACCATTCACAAATCCCACAACACCCAGAATTCACAGGAGCTGGAAAGCAGACCAACGCTAGACACACACATCCCCACCACCACCCAGGGAAAATCTGGAAAAACAATTACAGCCATCTGCAGGCCCCAACAGAGGAGCAGGAAGACAAAGTTCAATTCAATCACAAGGACAGTTTCTTGACCGCTTGGCCGGGCACAGTGCTAAGGTCCTATGGATCCAAAAGCCTCTCCTGATCTCAGTCTGGGTGGGGGCGGCGGGACAGACAGTTGAACAAATGTTTTTGTTTTAGTTTTTTGTTCTTTGTCTTTTTTTTTTTTTTTAGGGCCGTACTCATGGCATATGGAGGTTCCCAGGTTAGGGATCAAATCGGAGCTGCAGCTGCCAACCTGCACCGCAGCCACAGTAACATGGAGTCTGAGCTACGTCTGCGACCTACACCACAGCTCATGGCAACGCTGGATCCTTAACCCACTGAGCAAGGCCAGGGATCGAACCCACATCCTCATGGATACTAGTCAGATTCGGTTCTGCTGAGCCACAGCAGGAACTCCCAGTTGAACAAATGTCAATCTAGGAATTTCCAAAGCAGAGCTTTGGACATGATGTTGGAAAACAACAGAAATGTGGGAGGGACGGGAGCAGAGACAAAAGGCATCCAGGAGGAATAAGCATCTCAACTATCCCTGAAGACTGAGCTTCGCAAATAAGAGAAATGTGAGCAGGGATTTCAGGTGGAAGGAACAGAAACAAGAACACAGAGGTATGAACCCAGGCAGCTCAGTGTCCTCGGAAACCATAGTTCCCTTGCCATGGACTTGGAAGCAGAGGGTAGGAAGAGGCTAGAGATGTAGGCACAGGTCAAGCCAGAAGGACCTGATTAGCCAAACGAGAGGACAGACTTCATCCACAAGTCAAAGACAAGTTATTGAATGATTTCAAGCTCTTTTAGATGGATGACTCTGTTAGCAGACAGGAAGGTGGGTCTGAAGAGACTGGAAAGAGACCACAAGAGACAAAGGCATCCCAGTTCAACTTCCACAAACTAAAATGAGAACAAAAACGCACCATCGATTTGATCTAATACGTTCAACTGACAAACCTTACAAAATTTGGAACACGAAGGACATTTTTACTGCTCCTGCATCCCATCCCAGCCAGTGCATCTGTCACCCACACTCCCAACAGAGAACCCACATCCCAGCCAATGCATCTGTCACCCACACTCCCAATAGAGAGCCCACAGGTTCCCTGAACGTTCACAATAGTTCAGCAGTCCTTTCAGTCCTTGGCAAAGAAGTGAAAGAGACCACCATGGCCAGGTCCATTCACCTCCTTCACACGGATGTCAAACTGGATCTCCCGGTTTAACACATTCCTCATCTCAGGTAGTTCCCAGCTCTGGCACTTCATCAGTCAGAAGTGCATGAACCCCTCCATGCTGACCAAACAGTAAGCAGGAATTCACTGAGTGCTCTACAGTAGCTTATAAGCGAGGCAAGAAAATAAACATTTACTGCTGGGTTCCATGATGGGAACTTCCAATGATCTCAGCTTCTCGTTACAGCTGCTCATTAGAGTATGCACTAGTTCTCCCAGTTCACATATACCCCGGTTCTACATCCTATCAAGGGTCATTCAGTTGGCTGGTAAGCAGAGGAGCCACGATTCAAACTCCAGTATGAGAAATTCTAAATAGTATTTCCTTCGCTACATCATATTTCAAGTATGTATGAATAACAAACAACAATATATTAAGGTTGGTAATAATAATAATAATAAATAATACCATCTCCCTTTAAAAATTGAGAGGGGATGCACATTAAATAGTCTCGGATTAAAGGGTCACTCAGAGAAGTCACAATTGAGTGACCACAACTAGGATCTCCAAATGCTCCAAAAAGGTCACTCCTAAGCATCAGCGAAGGAGTCACTCCTGAACCAAAAAATGTTCAGATCCAAATAATCTAAGAAACTTGGCTATAGTCCTGAGAGCTATAGCAAATCCTCCATACACTCCCCTCAGGTCCCTCAGACAACATCTGAAGACACTCCCTTGGCTGACTGCTCGCTCCCCTGCGCTCTCTCTTAAGTGATTTCCCAAACTACTTTACCATCCAAATTACAGAAATGGCAGTTCTGATCCGATTTGCCCCAATCCTGGCTCAAGCAGCTTTGCACTACCATCCTAACTAGATCAGCGCCAGCCAATGGGTTTATTCAAGCTGATCTTGATGGATTAGATAATGAAACCTTAGCCATGTAAGCTGCCTGCTTGCGCTGGGCTGGAGGGGAGAAGAATAGTAAACTCAATACTCCTCGGGGCCACCTAAACACCACATGCACTCGCCATGCCTCCTCCATCTGTTTGCTCACGCTCCAATTACCGCCACTTCCTTTCCACCATCTTGCATGCTCTTCCCTCCTGTCTTGGAAGGGAGCACGTGTTCACCCCAGAACAGGACATTTTCACGCTTTACAAGTGCATATCAAAAAACAGTCCAAACAAGTCCACTCACTAAAATGACCGTCTTTACTGCTTCCACAAATTTATTGAAGTCTGACATCTAACTGATGGCCTGAGAGATGTCAAACCAGAGATTCACTACAACATTCTTGTTTACCCCAAGTCGCCCAGTGAATTTCTTTCTCAGCCCTGTAATCTTGAGGCCTGTCTGCACCAGTCTGCTTTATATCAAAATGAAAGTTAAATCTCTAGCTGGCTTCTATCGTGTTCACATGTCAGTGTGATAGGGAAAATAAATGACAAGGTGGCTAGAAAATGGGAAGTTAGAAGACAAATTCAACTCAGGCTGATCTCTTGAGTCACCCCGAAGAACAATTCTACTTTGAATTCAGATCTTTCTCCTTCTTAAAGACATTCCCAGGTTTACATGCACAAGCTCCAATCCTTGTGAGGACTGGACAAAAATTAGTAATTTTTACATGGCTGCACTGCACTGGTAGTATTATGGGCTAAATATCTGTATTTTCCCCAAAATTAATATGCTAAAGCCCTAGTCCATAATGTGACAGGATGTGGAGGTGGAGCCTTGAGGAGGTGATTATGTCATGAGTGTGGGACCCCCCCCAAGATGAGTTTCCAACCCTCAGAAGAAAAGGAAGAGGGGAGTTCCCATCTGGATTAGTGGAAATGAATCCGACTAGTACCCATGAGGATGCAGGTTTGATCCCTGACCTTGCTCAGTCGGTCAGAGATCCAGCACTGCAGTGAGCTGAGGTGCAGGTCACAGACACAGCTCAGATTCCACATTTCTGTGGCTGTGGCATAGGCCGGCAGCTGTAGTTCTGATTCAACCCCTAGCCTGGGAATTTCCATATGCTGAGGTTACAGCCTAGGAAGGAAGGAAGGAAGAAGGAGAGGAAGGAAGGAGGAGAGGAAGGGAGGGAGGAAGCAGGGAAGGAAGGAAGAAAGAGATTCATTTCCCCACACCTCTCTCTTGGCTAGCACAAGTGTAGCAAAGGCCATGTAAGCACACAGCAAGAAGGCAGCAGACTACAAGCCAGGAAGAAAGCGCTCATCAGATGCCACATCTGCCAGCATCTTGACCTTGGACTTCCAGCCTCCCAAACTGTGAGAATCAAATTTCTATTGTTTAAGCCATCCAGTCTATGGTATTTTGTTAGGATGCCTGAGCAGACTAAGAGGTGTAGAAAAAAAATAAAAATTTTATTGAGATACTGTTCACAAAATTACTTGGAATGAAAGCACGTCCTTTTTATAACTCTACTCAAATGGCAGCACCCTGTTCAGTTTCAGCACCAAACAAGAGTCCAAAGAGACATCCACCTGGAAGGCCAGAAACCCAGAAACAAACAAACGGGGAGATAAACTATTTCAAGAAATACAGGAACAACATGGAAGGAGGCTAAGTCATGTCCTCGGACCCAGCACAGACAGAGGAAGCAGGGGCAGGAGGCAGGGTGGGAGGAGGGATGGCTCTCACACCTTCCAACCCGCCTACTTTCAGAAGGCCACCACTCACAAAGCCTCCCTCTCTTCCTGTGTTCAGGCAAGAGAGGTTCCCGGATGGATGGCACACAGAAGGGTGTGAGTGTCCTGGTGGAGATACATGACGTCAAAGCAAAGGGAAGAACAAGCAGAAGAACTGGAGGGTTTGGCAAGATTTCTTCCACCTTTGCAGCCCCTGGAGTGGCCATGGTATTATAACAGAGTGTTATTAAATGAAAAGAAAGAAAGAAATGCAGCTACACAGGAACTACAGGCTATCTGGAGGCCTTTACCAGAAACCAGGAAGAAAGTCTTCCTACTACTAAAACTGACCACTAGCAGGAACAACTTTTGAACTCACTTAGCTATACTGGATTTATGACCCTGTGCTCAGAAGCAGTGAGTTGGTCACGTAATAATCACCTACCAACATTTCACTACCATAAAGAATTTTGCTGAAAGCCTTAAGTAATAATTGAGGTGCACCCTACCTGATAAAGCAGCTAATTTCCCAGAAAGTTTAAAAAAATTGAATTTTTGCTCAAATTCACAAAAACTGAATTTTTGCTCATCAAATTGCTTATAGTCACTAGAAGAGCTGACAAAAAGGATTCAGTGCCCAGCATGTTTTATACAGCCCAAGTTTTTCAAATACATCAGAATTCCTTAAAGTGAAATAAACCTCTAATAGCTATATCTATCTATCTGTCTATGACTCATTTTACTTTCTACCAGGTTAGAGTATGGTATTTCCAAGAATCCTCTTTAACAACTAATTACGGAGTTCCCGTCATGGCTCAGTGGTTAACGAATCCGACTAGGAACCATGAGGTTGCGGGTTCAATCCCTGGCCTTGCTCAGTGGGTTAAGGATCCGGCGTTGCCGTGAGCTGTGGTGTAGGTTGCAGACGCAGCTCGGATCCCGTGTTGCTGTGGCTGTGGCGTAGGCCGGCGGCTACGGCTCCTGTCAGACCCCTAGCCTGGGAACCTCCATATGCCACGAGTGTGGCCCTAGATAAGGCAAAAAGAAAAAGAAAAAAAAACTAATTACATTTCTCAAGTCATGGTTCAATTTCCAGGATGAATTTGTCTCCTCCCTCCAACTCCACAGTTCAAGGTTCTCCATTTCTAAACTGTTTCCAAGGCTGTGCTAACCTCTCTGCCATCCACATGGAGCTTCTGGATACCGACCTTGAAAGGAGTGAGCCCTCCTCCCTCCCCAAGGACTCCCTCTTAGCCTGAGGATCATGACATTAGACCCTCTCATGTACCCTGTGCTCCGCTTGGGGAAGTAATGATTTACTGCAAAAGCTTACGGCTGTAAGACAACAGGGTTCAGCTTTGGAGCTACAGCTCCACTCAGTAGATAGTCCCGGGAAATTAACCCCCGTAAATGGCTTCTACAAAAAAGGGCTAATCCTTTGACACTCAAAAGATTGGGGAATTTCATGAATGTACTCTCACCCCTAAATTTCATGATTTTTTTCCAGCCCTCAATTACTTACAAAAGGTAAATTTCAATTTCAACTTAACAGGCACTGAGTACTTCCTATGTACCCCAAACTGTGAGATACTATAAAGGATAAATTCTAAATAAACATAGTTCCTGTCTTCCAGAAGCTTACAGTATCACTAGGGAAACAAGAATGAAACAATGACGAAATGACACAAGATGATGCATAATTAAGCATCAATACAGCAGAAAGCAAGAGATCTGACTGGTGTGAACTAACCTGTTGGGGAAGGCTTCCCAGAAGCAGCTAGGACCTCAGAAAAACTCCATTTGTGTTGAGATATAAGAAAATAACATATGCTTTAAAACAAACCCATATATCAAAAAGCAGACTACTCTAGATTTTCTAAATGTAGATTTACATGGGCCTACAGACACGTCTATACTGCTGATACTATTGCTTAAAGCTGCCTTGTCCCTGGTCTCTTGCTCCCAAACACATCGAGTGCACTTCTCCCTCAGTGCCTTTGCACCCACAGTTCCTCTCCCTGAATCCCCTTCCCTCAAATAGCTGGGCCCATTCCTTCGGGTCATTCAAAGGTCAGCTGTTTGTCAGAAGGGCCTTCCCTAACCACCTTCCTCCCTACTCTCTATTCCTTTCTCTGCTTTATTCCTCTTAGCACTTACCACCACCTAGTAATAGCTGATTTTTTTAGGCCGTCTTTTTTTTCTGCTGAGAATATTAGTTCCATGAGAGTGAAGTCTGTTTTGTTCCTGGCTATATTTTCTAGGCTCTAAAAGAAGCCCTGACACATAGTAGCTGCTCAATAAACATCAGTTAAATGAGTATTAACTACTCTATCATTATTGTCAGGATGATAAAGGAATGTCCTAGAGAAACACGTACCCTAGGCTTAAATTCTATAGTTTCATGAAACTTATTTTTCCTTTACTCCTCATTCTAGCTCAAACTTCAACCTATAAAGCTTCCCTTAACCATTTCGGCAAGAATGACCATCTCCTTCTTCTGATCCCGGTGGCACAAATCCTCTGCATACTTTAGCTCTAAATATTGCAATGCCTTGTGACATGCATCTACGCTGTGACATCTCTACTTCCATTCCTCCGGAACTTACAAAAAAAAAAAATCATATACACGCAAACATGCACATACTTTTCTTAACTTTTCACCCATTTTTGGATCCCCACCTAGATGGTAAACATCAAATACCTCAAGGTCAGAGAACTTGACGTATTTTTTTAGCAATGACTTAGAAGTCCTCCCGCACAAAAACTGCATTTTACAACTTAGGAAACAGAGGGCCCCAAAGAAGAGATTTACCCAGAACCATAGATGTAGCTGAAGACAGGGGGCCAAACGATGATCTGAATACCTGTATAACATGGTGTATTGGAACTACAGCAATGAGAATGCAGACAGTGAAAAATAAAGATCCACAAACACAAAGAGTGAAAACAGGATTCTCTGAGGGAGCGTTCTAAGCTGCCCATCTGCACCCAAAGGACCTAATCCACCCCTTCCTCTGCATCCTCCAAAGTCCCTATACACTGCTCCACTTCCAAATCCTACTATCCTTAGCCAATTTGAAGGCAACCAGCAAATAATGGGCCCCAGGAGGAAAGGGCTGGGGGTGGGAATCTCACTATTAACCAGGACTGACAGAAACAATAAATGAATACAGATGTCTGGGGAGATACGCACACCAAGCAGAACACGCTCACCAGCACCCACATCCAGCCTTCTCTCATCATCCACTGTGAATGCACCTCACCTCAAGTCTCCCCATATTCCTCTATATTTTCTCCATGGCCCTAAGCCTTTACTTCTCACAATTTCTCTGCCTGACAGAGTTTGAATGGAGAACAAAAGCAGGCAAACAAAACAAAAGAATTCAAAAATAAACACCAAGAGGGTCACTTTAGCCAAGCCAACACAAGCAAGAGTGGCCTCTGCAAGGGAGACCAAGAAGCACAGAGCAAACAGTCCAGGCTTAAATACAGCTCCGTCTCTAACACAGGAAGTTGGGCAGAGCCTTGAAAAGCAGAGAGCAGAGCACAGGAAGTCTTTTAGCACTGCAGAGATTTCCAAGAGTGGTGTAATGGAGAGAGCACAGGAATAAGAATTAGAAGACTAGGCTGCTAGTTCTCGTTTCACTGCTAACCAGGTGGCCCTAGGCAAGTCACTAGTCTTCTCTGCATTTTTGATGCCCCATCTATAAAATGAGTTGGTTAAAATATTTTGGGGCTTGAATCCCCAAAGGAAAGAAGGAAATAAAGATGGAAGGAAGAATGGAAAAAAGAGAGCAAGAAAACTATTGACTTTCTGCCGCCGATGAGTGTTTGTGAACTATTTTGCATAAGAATCTTTCAGGTCTATCCTGGATAAGAACCTCAGGAAAAGATGATCCCTTCTATCTCTAACATTCTATGATTCTAAGGGAATGAAGCGGATATCTAAACAATTATTGGTAGGTGAGCCCCACCACTTCATAGCCAAGTATTTTCTGAAGAGACCAAATCCTAAAACCTAGCAAGGTTTCACGTTCTTCCTCCAACTACAAAGTCAACTGACAACATTACTACAGCTCCCATTCCCTGCCCAAATCAACCAGCCTCCCCTTGAGTCCACAATTTAGAATCCAGTCTTCAATCAGCCCTATAAATTTTCTTTTCTACCCCAGGACATGAAAAAGCTAGTTGGCGCCCCTGCTATGTAAGATGCAAGTGGCAAAGTACAGAAGTGACACCTCCCGTGTCTCCCTCTCCAGACTCACTAGTAGGCTCCACAAAGTTCATGAACACCACGAGCACCACGGTGTCCCCACAACACTACCGAACTCCCCGTACTTCTCACACTCCTTGTGCAACTGATTTAACCCACAATCTAAGCCACATCCCCTTTGGGCTCTTGAGGAGTTTTCTCGCTTTTCACTCCTCTCCTTTCAACACTGCTCCCCTTCTCTGTCCAGGTTGTTGCCCCAAAAGTACCCCCTCTTTCGGGGAGCTTTCCCACCCCTGCCCCCACCCCACCCCGTCGTCGACTCGGTCCAGCGGCTGTCTGGGCAGTAGACTCAGGATCTCTCGGCTTCCACTCCACCCCAAAGAACTAAGGAAAGGTTTGAAGAAATGGAATCCTTCTCAAGCATGTTCGATTTCCCCCCCAAACACCTATTCACGTGACGTGTCCCCTCATCCCCTCAGGAAGGAGGACCCTTCGGGGGACACCGGCCTCCTCCTGCACCCATCGCCTCCAAGACAGGGCTCGCCCCACCTTCCAACCAGGCCCTGACCGGCCCCCTCCCACCTCCAAGCCGGGACCCTGGGCAGCCCTCCCCTCTCCAAGCCCGGGAGCCCCGCGCCGCCCCCGTGACCCCCGCGCCGCCCCCCCGCGGTAACGGGACTCCCGCCCCGCGCGGTCACCTGCATCCCGCCGCCGTCGGCCGCCGCCTCCTCGGTGCGCGGCCGCTTGCTCAGGCCGGGCTCGGCTCCGTCTCCTCCCCCTCCGGGCACCGGCAGCTCCAGCTCCGACTCCCGCTTCATCCCCCGGGCAGCGGCGCCGGGCCCGAGCTGAGGCGACTGCTGCGGCTGGGCGCCTTCCGCCATCCGCCCGCGCCCCCCTCGCCTCCGGGAGCCGGGCGACCCGCGACAGGCCACCTCCCCCTGGGCCTCGGCCCCGACTGTCGCGACAGGCGGGCGCGCGCCTGCCCCCGCCCGTGCGTGCGTGCGTGCGCGCGCGCACGCCCGGCGCCCCCTCGGCGACGGGCGGGCGCCGCTGGTCGCTGGTCGGCTCCCCCGCTCGGAGCAGCTGGCGGGTCGCGACGGGCACTCGCTCGCGCCCACACGCGCTCTCGCGACCCTCGGCCCGGCCCGGCCCGCCGCGCGCCCCGCCTCGCGCACTCACGGAGCTGGCCCGCTGGCCCGCGCTCGCTCCCTCACACTGTCCCTCGCCACACGCCGGGCCGAGGGAGGAAGGGGGCGGTCCGGGCTCCCGAGGCGTGGGGAGGGGTGTTTATTTGTGGGGAGGAGGGGCTCGAGGCCGGAACGAGCTGACTGGCCGGGATCCTCCGACCCGCCACTGTGGCAGCACCGGGAAGGCGGGGAGAGAGAAAAAAGGAGGGAGGGCCCGGGATCTGGGACTCCAGCCCGCGCGGGAGGCCAGGGCGGCTAGGGAGAGGGGGCGGTGGCGGCCGAGCCCGCGGAGGGGGCGGGGCCAACGCCCCTCGGCAATCTCCGCTGCCTCCACTCCGGGCGCCCGAGGGAGGCCGGGAAGAGATCGGGGGAGTTCGGGAATCTCCGGCGCGGGCGAGGGATTGTCCTGGAGGCACCGCGCGGCAGGAGTTCCAGCGCTGAGGGGGCGGTGTCTGTTTCCCTAAGGGCGGGGCCACAGCCTAGAATGGGCGGAGCTTGAGGTGCCTGAGGGCCGCGGAGCAACTCGCTCTGGCGGGATTTGCAGCGCAGAGTTGTATCCGGAATTCGCCCATCTGGCTGAGTGGGTTCCAGGAGAGCGAAACACTGCTCAAGAGGAGGGATTTCTTTGCTCAGAAGAAGAGTGGGGATCTCGAGTTGGAAGGTCCAGGAATGAAGCCACCACCACTACAAGGGTTCTCCGTTGTTCTGAAAGCCTTTAGTCTAATTATCATGTTTCTGCTCGTCGTAATAACACCTAATGTCTGTAATAGCTTTATAGTTTGCACAATGGGTTCGCAGACTCGTTTTGGAGCCGTGGTATAAGCAGAGTGGATACCATGATTTCTGTTTCATTAATAGTGAACCTGAACTTTGGTTAAGTCCTGCAAATAATAAGTGGCAGATCCAGATCTCAGGACACCAGATCATATTCTCTTAACCTGCACCTTGCTGCCTAACACTTTATAGCATATCGACTTCGTGCAATTAGAGGTGATTGTTCAGTAGCCTCTCTCTCCTACCAGACTGTAAGGACCAAGAGGGCATCTACTTTCTCTGGGTTCCCTGCTGTGCCCTGAGAATTATACAGACACAATGATGTGGCATAGCAACCTGGATTGTGCTATCTTCAATGAGTTGCTTCATCTCTTTGGACCCCTGCTCCATCATTTGCAAAATGAGGAGATGGTTTAGATCAGGGGGTTGAAATTAGGGATGATTTTGTCCCTTCCCCTCTCCCGCAGGGATATTTGTCAACATTTAGAGAGATTTATGGTTGTAACATCTGGGGTGGGGGGGGTGCTGCTGGTGGACAGAGACCAGGAATGTTGTTCAACATCCTCAGTAAACGGGACAGCCCCCACAAGAGTTATCCAGCCCAAAATGTCAATAATGCTGAAGTTGAGAAATTCCAGGTTAGATGATTTCCAAGGTCATTTCCAGATGGGGCTATGATTTGTCCTTTGAGCTTGGGTTTAACTTGGCTATTGCTGGAACATTACAGTGAAAAGGATCCCTACTTTGTTTTTTTTTTTTTTTTTTTAGGTACCATGTCCATTTTATTTATTTTTTTTTCTCTTAATGGATTTTATTTCACTTATAGGTGTGCATAATCATATCAACCCAGGTTGAATCCAGGCTTTACCACCTACTGCCCATGTCATGTTGGACCAATGATGGCTTAAGAATTTCCATATAAGAGTTCCAGTTGTGGCTCATCAGATTAAGGACCCAACCTTGTGTCTATGAAGATATGAGTTTAACTCTGGCCTCACTTAGTGGGTTAAGGATCCAGCATTGCCCCAAGCTGCTACTTAGTTCACAAATGCAATTTAGATCCATGTTGCTGTGTCTGTGGCATAGGCCACATGCAGGCTGCAGTTCCAATTCAATCCCTAGTCTGGGAACTTTCATAGGCCACAGGTGCAGTCGTAGAACGAGAAAAAAAATTTCCTATATAGAATTGCTTAGGGCCTGCAGAGTGGTTGCAAGGGAGGACTGGAGGACTTGTCTTGAAGCAGAGTTTTCATAGTGAGCACACTGTGGGGTTTTTTTGTTTGTTTGTTTGTTTGTGTTTTGTTCTGTTATGTTTGTCTTTTTTAGGTCTGCACCCTAGGCATATGGAGGTTCAGGGTTAGAGGCTGAATCAGAGCTGCAGCTGCCAGCCACAGCCACAGCCATAGCAACAGCAGATCCGAGCTGGTTCTGTGACCTACACCACAGCTCATGGCAACGCTGGACCCTTAACCCACTGAGCAAGGCCAGGGATTCAACCTGCATCCTCGTGGATGCTAATCAGATTCATTTCTGTTATGCTACGATGGGAACTCAGAGAGCACATTGTTTTAACAAGGCGGTGTCATAGACAGATACAAATAGCCACGTTTTGGTGTTTCCTCTGTGGCGTGCTGAGTTAAGGATCCAACATAGTCTCTGGGACGGCCAGGTTTGATCCCCAGCCTGGTGCAGGGGTTTAAGGATCGGGCATTGGTGCAGCTGTGGCACAAGTTGCAGCTATAGCTCAGATTTGACCCCCGGCCTGGGAACTTCCATATACTAGTGCGTGAGGCCAAAAATAAAAAATAAAAAAGGCCAAGTTTTAGTTCTGCCACTTATAAGTCATGTGCCTTGTGAAAGCCACTTGGCCTCTTGTGCCTTAATTTCTTCATCTGAAAAATAGGATAATAACAGTACCTTCCTGAAAGAATTTTTTTTTTCTTTTTAGAGCCACAACTGCGGCATATGGAATTTCCCAGGCTAGGGGTTGAATCCAAGCTGCAGCTGCCGGCCTACACCACAGCCACAGCAACACCAGATCTGAGCCATGTCTGCACCCTACACCACAGCTCATGGCAATGCTGGATCCTTAACCCACTGAGTGAGGCCAGGGATCAAACCTGCATCCTCATGGATACTAGTCAGCTTTGTAACCTGCTAAGCCACAATAGGAACTCCCCTGAAAGGATTATTGTGAGGGTTTAAATGAGTTGTCACGCATTAAGAACTTTCAACAGATTGACCTATGGGAAGCACTCAGTAAATGATAAGAATATGTCATTATTGGACATCCCATCATGGCTCAGCGCAAACAAATCTGACTAGCATCCGTGAGGACACAGATTCGATCCCTGGCCCTGCTTATTGGGTTAAGAATCCAGCATTGCCATGAGCTGTGGTGTAGGTCACAGACGCAGTTCGGATCTGGCATTGCTGTGGCTGTGGTGTAGGCCCACAGCTGTAGCTCCAATTCCACCCCTAGCCTGGGAATCTCCATATGCCGCAGGTGTGGCCCTAAAAAAGCCAAAAAAATAAAACAAAAAAACCTCCCACTACAGCAACAATCTGAGCTGCTGCGGTGACAACGCTGGATACTTAACCCACTGCACCATAGGGGAACTCCTGCCAGTGGGTTTTTTAAAATTATATAAGGTGGCTTAACAAGGCCACTTGAGATTAAGACGGACAAAGTTCCCCAGGTCACCCTTTGGTGCAACCACTATGTTGGGCAAATTGAATATTTTCACCAAGCCTTCAATTCCTTGTTTGTAAGATAACAATAATAGTCACAGCAGGGTTCTAAGGATTAAACAAGATAAAATAAAATAAAATAAAATAAAATAGCCCTTAACATATAGTAACTGCTTAATAAGTGGTAAATACTTATCTGATTTGTTTAGTGATGATAAGCAACGGGCCAGGGCCCCACAGAACTGGAAAGGGAAGCCCAGGCAGCTCTTAATTCCGCTTTTTTGGGCCATTGTGTTGGAAGTTCAAGTGCCTGCAAGCTTGTTCTTGAGCTGAATGAAGAGGCTCCAACTTAAATCAGCTGGTACCTCACATCAGATGGGGCTTGATCCTATCCAACTAAGCACTGTGGATCTGAAGAAGTATCAGGATGTTTCCAGATGGCCTGTGGAACAACAGTGGCTGTTTGTTTGTTTGTTTGTTTGTTTGTTTGTTTTAACCTAGGGACATCTGTGTTTGGTTTTCTGACAAGTTTACTTTCTAAACTGGTGTCTTAACAATTATTTTCTCCTCCCAACTTACCTTTCCAAAGTACTGAAATCTAAACGATGCTAGGACTGGAGTTCCCGTTGTGGCTCAGCAGAAACAAATCCAACTAGTATCCATGAAGATATGGGTTTGATCCCTGGCCTCAGTCAGTGATTCGGGGATCTGGTGTTACCGTGAGCTGTGGTGTAGCTCGCAGACATGGCTCAGATCCGGAGTTGCTATGGCTGTGGTGTAGACCAGCAGCGGTTGCTCCACTTTGACCACTAGCCTGGGAAACTTCATATGTCATGGGTGTGCCCCCCCCAAAAAAGGACAAAAAATAAAATAAATAAATAAATAAAGCCAGGTCCTTCCTGCACTGTCCCATGACGCAACAAGAAATGAGATCTGTGATCAGGGCTGCCAGTGACCAAAATTATTGTTATTCAAGTAGTGTACATGTCCCAAAGAAATAGAACGATGAGGTATGGAATGTGAATGACCAGGCAGGACAAAGAATAATTGGACCCTGCCCTGTAAACACGCACTAGGCATTTAGGGAGGGAGAAAATGGAA
The DNA here is from genome assembly GCA_004024745.2 of Catagonus wagneri. Taxonomy (NCBI): domain Eukaryota; kingdom Metazoa; phylum Chordata; class Mammalia; order Artiodactyla; family Tayassuidae; genus Catagonus; species Catagonus wagneri. Next base: position 9,183,444 of record PVHT021183646.1, read on the forward strand.
ACCTATGACTAGGAGAAGAGGCCAAATGCACCTGTGGCGGCACAAAGACCTTCATATACATCTGTAGCTACCTATGTGGGAACAGATGGGGGAGAGGATAATTTTAAAATGTTTTCCTAGAAAGAATTTTGAGCTGCAGAAACTACCAAAGTCCTAACGTTTATTCATTTAGCCAGGCAATGAACTATGGACAAGAGGCTGGGGTGCCAAGAAGAATGAGCTCACAGTCCAGGGAAGAAAGGACAAATGAATAAAAAGACAACTGTTATGCATCATGATAAGGAGGTCATCTCTCACAATCGTCAAGAACACAGATTCTTGGAGTTCCCTGGTGGCTCAGTGGGCTAAGGATCAGGCATTGTCACTGCCATGGCTCAGGTTGCAGCTGTGGTGCAAGTTCAATCCCTGGCCCCAGAACTTCTGCATGCCTCAAGCCTGGCCAGAAAACAAAATAAAATAAAAGAACACAGACTCTAATTTCAAACAGACATAGCTTTGAATCTGACACAAGCACATATCTAACCCTGGACAACATCCTTAGCATCTCTAAGTCCCAGGTTTTTCATTTGTGTGTGTGTGCAACAAGAACTGATAGCAACCCAATATTCATACTCCTGTTATTCCTTACTGGCAGAATTTCAGTTTTGTTCAGGGCAAGAAATCTGTCCAGCTTTACCAAAAAAAAAAAAAAAAAAAAAAAAAAACAGATGGAGTTCCCTCGTGATGAAGTGGGCTAAGTATCTGGTGTTGTCACTGCAGCATCTTGGGTCATGGCTGTGTCCTGGGTTTGATCCCCAGCCTGGGAATTTCCACATACCATGGACTCGGCAGAAAGGAAAGAGGGAAGGATGGATGGAAGGAAGAAAAGAAAGAAAGAAAGAAAGAGAGGAAGGAAGGAAGAAAGGAAGAAAGAAAGAAGGGAGGGAGGGAGGGAGGGAGGGAAGAAAGGAGGAAGGGAGGAAGGAAGAAAGAGGAGACTTCTCAGGCTCCCTAGCCCGCAAGAGTAGCTACGTGACACAGCTCTGGTCTGGGAGATGTAGTAGGGGACAGATTTAATAGCGGACTGAGAAGACAAAAACCACAAGAAGATAAGGCTCTTTGCCCTTCATCCGTTGCTTTTTGCTCTTCCTGCCACCCAGAACACAGATTGGAAAAAGGAAGCCCCTGTGTCCACAGTAGTAAAAGCTACCTGCTAAAAATGGTACTTCGGAGCCACCCTACCAGCCCTAGCCTGTCCACCTTTGGTTTATCATTATTTGAGCAAAATAAGTTCCCATTTGCTTCAGCTACTGTGGACAGGCTTCTTGGTGCAGCCAAACTCAACTCCTAACTGATATAATCTGTAAACTGAGGATAATAATAGTATCTCCCCTGGGGTTATTTCGAGCATTAAATAATGCATGTAAAGCACTTAACATGACACCTGGCTCACAGACACACTCCATAAATGGTAACTTAGATCTTTTTACTACCGTTATTACTCCTATTGCCCTTATTAATATGATTATAGGAGCACATAGGAAAGACATAACGCTCTTTGTCTGCGGGAGATAGAATAAGCTTCCCCAAGAATGTTACTTTTGATCCGGGTCTTTAAAAACGAGGAAGAATTGAAATAAAATTCATTAAGTTAAAAAAATAAATAAAAAATAAGAACGAGGAAGAGTTTCCCAGGATACGGTTTCTGGTAAAAAAACAAAACAAAGCAAAAACACAAATTCTCATATGGCTGCAAGAGCTAGGGAAGCACTCAGCCCTGTTCACCAGGAGAAAACTGCCGTAAGGTTTCTGGACCTGGGGTCAGAGGACCAGCACTAGAGTCAGCGGTCTTCAAACCGAGACTGGAAGAAGTGAGTGGGTGCCAGAGCATTTAGCCACTGTGGGCTCACAGGAGACAACAGACCTTAACGAAAGGTCTATACAAACACCAGTTATTGTTAACCCTGTGCTCTGGTTACTGACAGCCATCGGATGAGCTGATGGCATAGATCTCTCTATATATGGTCTTTGAGAACAGGAGAGCTTTCTTTCTGTTTTTAAAATTTGCAATTCGTAATTTTATTTTTTTCTTTTTTGGCCTCGCCAGGACATGTGGAGTTCCCAGGGCTAGGGATCAATCCAAACCACAGTTGCAACCTACGCTGCAGCTGCAGCAACATGGGATCCTTTAACCCACTGTGCCAGGCTGGGGATTAAACCCGAGTCCTGGAGCCACCAAGATGCTGCAGATCCTGTTGCACCACAGCAGGAAAGCCAGGCGTGCTCTCTTTTCTTCTTTCCTTTCTTTTCTTTTCTTTCTTTCTTTCTTTCTTTCTCTCTCTCTCTCTCTTTTTCTTTCTATTGAAGTATATGTGATTTACAATATTGTATTAATTTCTGCTATACAGCAAAGTGATTTTGATTTGAGACTATATATATACATGCTCTTTTTTTTTTCTTTTTTGCCTGCCTGGTGGCATATGGAGTTCACCTGGCCAGGGGTCAAATCTGAGCCACAGTTGTGACCTAAACCACAGCTGTGGCAACACCAGATACTTTAACCCACAGTGTCAGGCCAGGGATCGAACCTCCATCCTGGTGCTGCAGAGATGCAGATCCTGTGGTGCCACAGCGGGAACTCCATACTTTTTTTAATATTCTTTTCCATTGTGGTTTATCATAGGACATTGACTATAGTTCTCTGTGAGCGCTTTCTTAATCCCTTCCTGAATTTCTGTCCCTAGCACCAAGCACAGAGCTTGACAGAAAATACGTGGCTATTCCAACCCCCCTGAAAATATTCAGAAACACAGCCCTAGATCACACATCCCCCTGAAGACCAGATAAAGACCCAGAGAAGAGCAGATGGGCTTAGAAATGCTGTGCTAACCATGCACTCTTCTAAATAAAGACAGGGCTCTTGGGGCCTGAGTCCTTCCCCCAAATTTATCATCTCTCTAATCAGAGAGAGAAGAGTAGATATAAATAGAAGAGAGCGTTTTCTACTCCAAAGCTTTCTTTTCCCAAAAAAAGAAAGGCGGAGAATACCCTTGATAATTTATCAGCCAGATAAAGGGGCAGCCATTCCTGCCATGTGGCTGGCTGATCTGGGAGCAGATACAGAGCCTAATGAGAAACTCAGTTCAGCAAAAGAGGACCGTGTGATGTTTAAGCCTCATTAAGGACTGTAAAACCATCTGTCCAGACACAAACCCTGCCATTGACTTTGACCTCACTTCCCTACCTCCCTCTGCTCATGGCATTATTGAACCTGGGTTTTTCCTATAGGCCAGAACCTTGCCAACCCTTTTGCCCTTCACATAATGTGTTTGTCTGGTTTCTATTTCTGTAGTTTGATGAAGGATGATAGCAGGGTATTGAGTGGTTGTTTTTCATTTAGTGCCGTCACCGCCCTCGCCCTGCCCCTACCCCCACCCTGCTCTCAAGTTGGGATTCATTGTCTGTTTTGTGCCTTGTCCTCGGTTTTATTGCTTCCTTACAGAGTGGGGAAGGTATTTTATTTTCCAGGCTCTGGTATACCTAACCTGGTGTATGCATCTTTCCCACAAAGAATTATGGTGTTTTCAAATTGGAAATGATCTCAGAAGAGAAAGGCAAGAGAGGGCCAGATATTCACCGAGCTCCTAGTACGTGCCAGGCCCTGAGCCAAGGGTACTTTTTTTTTTTTTTCACTTAATCCTCACAATTGTCCGTGAAGCAAGTACTATTACATCTCATTTTACAGATGAGAACACTGAGACCCGGGGAGGTGAAACGACAAGTTCAAGGTCATACCTGATGGTTACTGACAAAGGAACTCCCACCCGCTACTCCAAGTCCACTGCCCCTTCCAAGCCACAGTTTGTCTTTTCGGACTGTGTTCTGACTTGGGAAGATACAGGAGTTGCCGGTTGTGGCTCAGTAGAAATAAACCCGATTGGTATCCATGAGGATGTGAGTTGGATCCCTGGCCCCGCTCAGTGGGTTAAGGATCTTGTGTTGCCACGAGCTGCGGTGCAGGTTGCAGACAGGGCTTGGATTTGGCGTTCCTGTGGCTGTGTTGTAGGCTGGTGGCTGTAGTTCTGATTCAACCCCTAGCCTGGGAACCTCCATATGCCGCAGCTGCAGCCCTAAATAAATAAATAGGGAAGATACAAACTCGTGGGGGGGGGGGAACACCCAAAGTATAAGCTTTTGTTTCTGAAACAGAATGGGACTATCTGGATCCTTCATTCCACCTGGGGCATAAGCTCCTGGACCTTTGTTGCATAATGACATTGGGTCTTCGGTGTCTCTGGCACCTACCCAGGTATCTTCCTCCGGGTCGCTGTCTGTCTATTGATATCGGTCCTTGTGGCCTTCTCTGAGCTGTCCTTCCTGGTCCTCAGTCGTTGATTCACCCCGAGAGCAGCTTTCCCAAGGCCTCTCCAGGAAAGGCTCTGTCCTATCAGCTCCGTCAAGGGCATGATAAAAGCCCTGCTCCCACACTGCTCCAGGGGTGTCCAGAGATCCTGCCATGTAGACAGAGGGGAAGTACGCCTACTTCTCGTACCCTCGCTGGAGGGGAACCCTGCAAAGGAGATGAGGCACAGGCCCCCCTCTCCTCCAGATGCCATGGCAACCTGGAGCTTTGTTTCTCTCCATCTCCTCCCGGAGGCTCCATTTAGGAGGAGGCAGACGCAGGAATTCTCAAAGATGCAGGAAGCTCCATCCCTGATCTCTGGGTTCCCCCTGCCCCTCTCTCCTCAACCTTTGTCACATTGCCCCTCCTGGGTGAGGGCAAAAGACTGGTCCTGGCTGACTCTGATTCTGTAAACAAACAAATAAACAAACAGAAAGCCTAGATTTTGTAGGGTGTAGATTTCATGACCAGAGTCATGCAGGTTTTAGACTTTGTTAAGAATGAAAGGCTTTTCAAACACAGAGACTTTTCTCTCAAGCTATATGTTTCAAAAGGCTTGTAATATTCAAAAGCTCAGCACTGACTCTCCTTTCTCTTTGCATTTCCGCTATAGCAGCTTTATTCCTCAAAGGAAGGGAGCATGGGAATAGTGGAAGGTACCAGGGAGAGGCAAGGAGAGAGAGTACCTATTAATATTTCTGTGTCAAAGACAATCTCTGGGAGTTCACTTTGTGGCTCAGTGGTTAACAAATCCGACTAAGAACCATGAGGTTGCGGGTTCGATCCCTGGCCTTGCTCAGTGGGTTAAGGATCCAGCGTTGCTGTGAGCTGTGGTGTAGGTTGCAGATGTGGCTCGGATCCCGCATTGCTGTGGCTGTGGCGAAGGCCGGCAGCTACAGCTCCTGTTAGACCCCTAGCCTGGGAACCTCCATATGCCGCGGGTGGGGCTCTACATAAAGGCAAAAAGACAAAAAAAAAAAAAAAAAAGACAATCTCAGCTCGTTTCCTCCTCCTTGGAACACAGAGTCCTCGGCCTCCTTTACAGTTAGGGTGGGGATGGGTGACGATGGTCTGGCCAATGGAATATGGGTAAAACTTTCAGGCCTGGCCCTGACAATATCCCTGTAATCCTCCAGCCCTCCTTCCCCCCTACAGCTGCTGCGGAGACCTTGAGCTGAAGAGAGTAACATCGCAGGAGGAAAGGGAGCCTGGATGCCTGAGTCATCAGTTGGAGGAGAGCTATTTAGGACTGATCTGAGGGGCGTTCCCACTGTGGCTCAGCAGTAACCAACCTAACTAGTATTCATAAGGGTGAGGGTTCAGTCCTTGGCCTCGCTCAGTGGGTTAAGGATCCAGCATTGCCACAAGCTGCGGTGTAGGCTGAAGACTCGCCTAGGATCCCACATTGCTCTGGGCTCTGGCATAGGCTGGCAACTGCAGCTCTGATTTGACCCCTAGCCTGGGAACTTCAATATGCTACAGGGGTGGCCCTAAAAAGACCAAAAAAAAAAAAAAAAGACAACAAGAACAAAGAAAGACAGATTTGAGCAGGAAATATGAACAGGAAATGCAACTTAATTGTATTAAGGTACTGAGCTTCAGGGGTGCATGTGTGTTTTATAAAAGCAACTTAACATTACTTACCCTAAGAAAATAACTAAGTGCTGTTCTACCTCATAATCAACATGTAATAAAGTCCGAGGCAGAGAATCAGAAGCTTGACTGATTTCAGTTAAACTCTGTGAAGCTGAAAATATTTAAAATGACACCAATTTTAATAAAATATTAAGTATTTGGATAATACGCAAAGCTTGATACTGAAGGAGAAGTGATAGGAAAGAAAACAAGGATGATATCTCAATAAAATAGATAAGCAGAACTTACTATATAGCACAGGGAACTATATTCAACATCTTACAATAACCTGTAATGGAAAAGAATCTGGAAAATTGTATATACATATATTCACATACATATACACGCACACACACATATATATCTGAATCACATTGCTGTACACTTGAAACATTGTAAATCATCTATACTTCAAAGTAAAAAAATTTTAAATACCCCTCACACACAAAAAATGGTATTTCTGCTTTCAACCAGCCTGGCATAAAACCTAGAATATTAAGATACTTGATAAGTAATTACTGAGTGAATGAAAAGTGCATTAATCTATCAACTGTTTTTAAACCCAAGACATTTGCTATTTTGTTTTATTTTATTTATTTCCTTTTTTTTTTTGGTCCATCTGTGGCATATGGAAGTTCCCAGGCTAGGGGTCGAACTGGATCTGCAGCTGCTGGCCTACACCATAGCCACAGTAACGCCTGATCTGAGCGGCACCTGCCACCTACACTGAAGCTTGCAGCAACACCACATCCTTGACCCACTGAGTGAGGCCAGGGATTGAACCCTGCATCCTCACAGACACTGTGTTGGGTTCTTAACCCACTGGGCCACAACAGGAACTCCTATTTACTATTTTAGGTTTTATAGGGAAGAGCAAAGGATGTAGAGATAAGGAAAAGACATGAAGAAGGAAAAAAAGTTGGGAACAGTGAGAAGGCAGGGTGGAAATAATTTTCCACAAGGCAGGCATCCTTCCTATACTTACTTTTGTGACTTAAGACAGTGCCTATTGGCGAGAACTCCCTGCAATTTTGCACTCTACATGCTCACAAAAACCACAAAAGTGAAGTTATGGTTCCTGTTTATTATCGATGCTAACATACAAAATGAAGCTGAGCATGGCAAGTGGCAAGTGCCACAATGAGAGGCAGGCAGAAGTCAATAAGCTGGGGATAAACCATTCTATTCTTGGACTTGGAATCATGCAGAAAGGCTTTTGAGATCTGAAGGGGCTTGATAAATAGTCCCTCTTTCCTATCAAGTCAGGAGTCGATTTAGTGACAAACACGAGAGACCTAGAGAAGAAATCAAAACGTTTCTTATTGATAAACACTAGGTTTGCGTGTGCAGCCGACCAGATATGTCATGAGCCTCCACCCTTGAATTAGACAGATTCAACCACTGAGCTACTGGCACAGATGGAAAGCCACAAGCTGCCCCCGATGGGGACAGGCTCCTTACTGCACGGCTTGACCCTCTCAGACTTAAGCGGATTTGAAGAAAGAGTAAGGAAGTCACTGAGCCAAGCTGTGTCCCGATCTTCTTCCCAAATCGCTAATCAGACAAATCGCTCCTGTTGAGGCCACTTAGTCTAAGCTACGCATCAGAAACAACCACCTCCAAATTCTCAGTGGCTTGCAACCACAAGGAGCCCCTGTTCACATGCCCGCTATGGGTTGCCCCTATGTATATCGTCTTCTGGGACCCAGGCTGATGGACTTGTCTGTATTTTGGTCATTCCTGGTCTGTGGCAGAGGGAAAAGAGGAAGGGTGGTGGGCCACGTGATGGAGGGGACCCGCCTGTGTTCTCCTCTCATTCCATTGGCCAGAGCAACTTCCGTGGCCAAGCCAGCTTTAGGGGAGTAGGGATGTTTAATCTCCTGAAGGGAGAGGCAATGAATACTTTATTACTCAATGAATTTTATTACATTTGTAGTTGTACGACGATCATGACAACCAAATTTTACAGCATTTCCATCCCAAATCCCCAGTGCATCCCCCCTCGCCCACCAACATGTCTCATTGGGAAACCATAAGGTTTTCAAAGTCTGTGAGTCAGTATCTGCTCTGCAAAGAATTGTGTCCTTTTTCTAGATTCCACATTTAAGCGATAGCATTTAATGTTGGTGTCTCACCGTCCAACTGACTCCACTTAGCACGATAATTTCTAGGTCCATCCATGTTGCTGCAAATGCCATTATTTCTGTCCTTTTAATGGCTGAGTAATATGCCACTGTGCATATGTACCACATCTTTTATCTTTCTCTGTCGATGGACATTTAGGTTGTTTCCATGTCTTGGCTATTGTATATAGTGCTTCAATGAACATTGGAATACATGTATCTTTTCAAGTCATGGTTTTCTCTGGATAGATGCGCAGGAGTGAGATTGCTGGGGCAATGAATTTTTTTTTTTTTTTGGTCTTTTTGCCTTATCTAGGGCAACACCCACGGCATATGGAGGTTCCCAGGCTAGGGGTCTAACAGGAGCTGTAGCTGCCGGCCTACACCACAGCCACAGCCACACGGGATCCGAGCCGCGTCTGCAACCTGCACCACAGCTCACGGCAACATCGGATCCTTAACCCACTGAGCAAGGCCAGGGATTGAACCCGCAACCTCATGGTTCCTAGTCGGATTCGTTAACCACCGAGCCATGACAGGAACTCTGGCAATGAATATTTTTAAAGAAGAAAATCCACTGCCCTTCTTCCCCCAGGAGATTCACTTTTTCCAATATGCACCCAAAGGCCAAAGGAGAAGACACTGTCATTGCTACACCCATATCCCCTTGGCCTCCTGTGGAAGTCACCCGCTACCTAACTTGGACACCTGTCAGAAGGCCTTTCTCTGGCTGCAGGAGCCTCATGGCCCATGGAGCCAAGAGTTCCAGAAGCCACAACCTACATGGCAGCTTGCAGCAACACTGGATCCTTAACCCATCGAGCGAGGCCAGAAATCAAACCCGCATCCTCATGGTCACTATGTCGGGTCCTCAGGCCAGTGAGCCACAGTGGGAACTGCTTAAGTAGCTCCTCTTAAGCTTCAATGTGCTTAAGAATGACCTAGGAGATCTTCTAAAGAAGTGGGTTCTCCAGAATTCGAAAACAAACTCACGGTTAGCAAAGGGGAAAAGGGGGTGAGGAAAGAGATGGACTCGGGGTTCGGGACTGGCATATGCACACTGTCCTATACGGAACGGATAATCAGCGGGGACTTGCTGTAAAGCACAGGGAACTCTACTCGGTATTCTGTGATAACCTGTATGGGAATGGCTACGTGGATGTGGGTAACTGAATTATTTTGCTGTACAGCAGAGACTGGCACAATATTGTAAATTAACTACATTTGAATAAAATTTTTTTTAAATGAAGAAGAAGAAAACAAAGTCCCCCAGATGTTCCCATGGCAGAACAGGAAGAGTCTACGTTGTTCCCCATGCCATTGGCACCATAGTCAACAAACAAGTCAAGGGCAAGTTTCTTGCAAGGAGATTAATGTACATATTGGGTACATCAAACACTCTGAGATCCAAGACAGCGCCCTGAAAAGCGTGAAGGGAAATGATCAGGAAGAGGCGGAAGCCAAAGAGAAAATGTCTTGGGTTCAACTGAAGGGCCAGCGCGCGCCACCCAGAGAAATCCACTCTGTGAGAATCTTTGGAAAGGACCTCAAACCGCTGGAATCCCTTCCCTGTGAACTCGTGGCATAATAATGAGACAGGAATCAACAAAGACCTCTAAAATTTTAATTCATTAAAAAATAAACCAAATAACTAACGTTTAGGAGTTCCCATTGTGGCGCAGTGGAAACAAATCTGACTAGTATCCATGAGGTTGCGGGTTTGATCCCTGGCCTCGCTCAGTGGGCTAGGGATCTGGCATTGTGGTGAGCTGTTGTATAGGTCAGCGCCTTGGATCCCGAATTGCTGTGGTTGTGGTGTTGGCCGGCAGCTGAAGCTCCGATTTGACTCCTAGCCTGGGAACCTCCATGTGCTGTGGGTGTAGCCCTAAAACGCAAACAAAACAAAACAAAACAAAAAACCCCTAAATTTTATATATGAGTCTGGTGTCATTATCAGCCCCACTTTACAGATGAGAAAACTGAGGCTCGGGGAGGGGTCTCCAGGCACTGATGCACTTGGCCTTCCAGGGCCAGCTCCCCCAGCCCTCATAGGGAGGCTCCTGGCTTCTCATCAAGTAGCCTTGACTTTATGGCCCCATTGGCTGGCATCAGCTGGTCTCCGGCTTAGACATCTAGGTGTCTCTCTTTCTTTCCAGCCTGTAATTTAGTATTTCTCCTAAGCTGCCCTAGGCAGCCATCATCACGCCTCATACACAGTTCATTCACGTTCAATAAATGTTGGGTGGCTCCCAAGTGGCGGGATGGTTGTAGGCACAGGCGAAATGACAATGAAGGTGACGGACCAGGTCCCTGCTCTCATAGAGCTTATTTTCTGGTGAGGAGAGAGGGAAAATACGTAATACAAATGTTAGCTAATGGTAAGTGCTACTTACAGAATCAGACCAGGGTGATGGGATGGAGGGGGCGTGGGTGGCTAGTAGGACCTTGCTATTTATCCATTCGATATATAACCGTTTGCTTCTGCTAATCCCAAACTCCCAATATATCCCCCTGCCCTTGGCAACCACAAGTCTGTTCTCTACAATTTTTTTTTTTTTGGTCTTTATTTTTTAGGGCCGCACCCATGACATATGGAGGTTCCCAGGCTAGGGGTCAAATTGGAGCTGTAGCCTCTGGCCAATGCCACAGCCACAGCCACGCCAGATCCAAGCCACATCTGCTACCTACACCACAGTTCACAGCAATGCCAGATCCTTAATTCACTGAGTAAGGCCAGGGATTGAAGCCGCATCCTCAAGGAAGCTGGTCAGACTCGTTTCTGCTGAGCCAGGACAGAAACTCCTGTTCTCTATGTTTGTGAGTCTGTTTCTGTTTTGTAGATAGGTTCTTTTGTGTCATATTTTTATTTATTTATTTATTTGTGTATTTATTTATTTATTTACTTTTTAGGGACGCACCTGTGGCATATAGAAGTTCCCAGGCTGGGGGTCGAATCGGAGCTGAGGCTGCCGGCCTATGCCACAGCCACAGCAACACCAGATCTGAGCCACGTCTGCAACCTACACCACAGCTCACGGCAACACCGGATCCTAAACCCACTGAGCGAGGCCAGGGATCAAACTTTCATACTTACGGATACAGGACAGGTTGTTTACACTGATCCATGACGGTGATAGGGATGGCGTAGGCACAGGTAGTTGTAGTTGTAATAAAGGATCATAGGTAGAGAGGGAAACCTAGGGGACGTTGGGAGACCACTGTAAGTTAATAATTGCTCAAGAAAACCATCAGAACGAGGCAGGCTTGCTTGAGGAATGGAGGTGTGAGAACTGCTTCAGGTCGCTGGGTAGGGGATGTGGTGAGACCTGCGTTCAGGTTCAGACCAAGGGCAGGTGTCTGAGGACCGCCCCTTCTGCTGATTTGAATACACACCTTACCAGATACTGAGGAGGAGCTACGGATCTAAGAAAGAGGAAGAGGTGATCTTTTCCCACCCCTGCTCCCCAAGGATGATAAAACTCTAGCCCACTGGATCCTCAGAGCAGAGCCTTCTTGCCTGCCCGCTTGCATCTCTCAAAGCATCCTGTTTCTTGCCTATCGCTTTGTCTCTTGCTGAATTCCTTCTGCGCGGAGGCATGAAGAACCTGAACCTCAGCGAGTCCAGACACTGGGTGAGTGATTTTAATTTAAAACCATGGGTTCAAGTCCCAATCTGGCTTCAGGCTGGGTTTGAGTCCCAGCATGTGGGTTCAACTCCCAGTCTGTGTTCTGGCTAGGTTCAGACCATCACTGCTGTCAGTTTCAATGGGAACTCCTATTTTTAGTTTTTTGAGGAATCTCTATAATGTTTTCTATAGTGGCTGCACCAATTTACATTTCCACCAACAGTGCAGGAGGGTTCCCTTTTTTTTACACCCTGAGAGGGTCACTTTTAAGCCAGAAGATGAACCACAAGAGGGTGCCAGCCACAGAAAACTTTAGCGGAAGAGCATTCCGTGCAGAGAGAGCAGCATAAGAGAAGGCCCTAGAGGGCGAACTGGCTTGAGGAGACGCATAACTAGGAGGGTGTTAACAAATAACAACTCACGCCTTCGGGGGTATATGTTTATCAGAGGCGAGTCACACTTGAACACCTATGCACTGAAGAATCAACACAGAGGGGGAGTTCCTGCTGTGCCTCAGGGAGTTAAGAACGGGACACAGGAGTTCCCGCTGTGGTGCATCAGAAACGAATCCCACTAGTAACCATGAGGTTGCAGGTTTGATCCCTGGCCTCACTCAGTGGGTTAAGGATCTGGCATTGCCGTGAGCTGTGGTGTAGTTCGCAGATGTGGCTTGGACCTGGCATTGCTGTGTCTGTGGTGTAGGCCGGCAGCTGCAGCTCCGATTTAACATCTAGCCTGGGAACCTTCATATGCTGAGGGTGCCGCGTTCAAGCCCTGAACTTGCTCAGTGAGTTAAGGATCCGGCCTTGCCGCAAGCTGCAGTATAGGTTGCAGATGCAGCTTGATTTAGCCCTTAGCCTGGGGAACTTCCAAGTGCCGTGGGTGTGGCTATAAAAAGCAAAAAAAAAAAAAAAAAAAAAAAAAAAAAAAAAAAAAAAAAAAAAAAAATTCAACACAGAGGGAGGCTCTCTGCTTGTAATCTAGAGATTCCATTCCCAGTTTAGGTGACCTGACCTCCTCCTTCAAGATTCCACCATGCGCTGCAGCACATGCCAGGGGCAGGGCACTGGAATTCCAAACTAGCTCCCTGCGGCCTAAAATAAAATAAAATACATCGTAAATGTATTTTATTCATAATAGTATTCTCTGTAGCTCACATAGCAAATGATAAATAATATCTGATCAAGAGTTCCCATTGTGGTTCAGCAGCAGTGAACCTGACTTGCATCCATGAGGATGTGGGTTCAATCCCCGGCCTTGCTCAGTGGGTTAAAGATCCGGTGTTGCTGTGAACTATGGTGTAGGCCCGCAGCTACAGCTCCGATTGGACCCCTAGTCTGGGAACTTCCAAATGCCGTAAGTGCCTCCCCCCAAAAAAAGACAAAATAAAGTATCTGATCAATATTTGTTGACTGACTGAATGAAAAAAAAAAACTATATGGAAATTAATCGGCTCAGCTCTTCTCATTGAGACTTCAGTTGTTATCACCTGGCTCAGCCCAAACTGGACTCCAGATGAGATGCAGGATGGGCTTAGTTTTCTTTGTGACATCGCGTGATGGGATCTAGTTTGTTGACTTTATTGCTCCACTGTCCCAAATGACTCCAGCAGCGGCCCTGGGGTTTTCCGGGCAGGAGGAGATCAAACGTCTCCAAAAGCAGGCTCATTTCCACAGTGGCTCAGCTGGGTTCACACACCAATCAGAGAGACCACTGACAACTAAGTGCTAGGATCCAGAAATGTTGCGTTGACTTTAGTAGAATGTTTACACTGGAAGAAGCGCCTGGGGACTAGCCTCTAGCGGCAGAGGCCAAGGAGCAGAGGAAGAAACTGATTTGGAAAGTGACCCACCCAAGGTCACATGCTTCTTGGGTCTGAGTCATCTCTCCTCTCTCTGCTTTCTTTGGCTCTGCCCAAGGAGCCATATATATCCATCTCTCCCCAGGACTAATGCAGTGACCAGTCTGTGTAAGAAACACCCACAGATGTCATGAAGCCTCCGGACTGGTTAAGTGTGCTGTCTGGCTGTAGGCTTTTCCTTGCTGGCCTGAAAAATTTCTTGGGACACAAAATTAGGTTGAATGCAAGTATCTTACCACTAGAAGCCCGGAAGGCACCTGCCATGTGTGATTCCAGGGGGCAGATTGGGTCTTTCCTTCTTCTGTGGCCTCAGTAGCAGAAAACAGATGGTGTTCTGTGTAGGAGACACTAACTGCACACTTGTTGAGTAGTGCTTACGCTGTGCTGGCCATTGCTCTAAATAATGGTTCTCAAAGTCGGGTCCCTGGCACTCCCAGGGGGGACCCCTGAGGCCGTTTCAGTATCCTTAAAGTCAAAAATATTTTCATAATAATACCAAGTGTTATTTACTGTTTTCATCCTCATTCTCTCCTGTGGCGTTTTCCAGAGGTCACATGACTAGTGAGAGTTTATGGAATATGTGCTTGTGATTCTTGGGTTTTGAAAATTTCTGTTTTAATTTCAAATACAGTAAATCTCAACAGATAAAATCCATGTAAGAGTTGGTTTTTTTGGGGGGGGGGAGTTTTCAATAATATTTAAAAGCATAAACCAGATCTCGGAGTCCCAGATTTTGAGATCCACTATCCTAGAGGATGTAAGAAGCTAGTAAGTACCATGAAAAAAAAAAAGATTCTGGCGGTACCTCAGAAAACTAAATATAGAATTACCATATGAGCCAGCAATCCCACTCCTGGTCATATATCCAGACAAAACTTTCATTGAAAAACATATATGCACCCCTATGTTCATTGCAGCACTAGTCGCAATAGCCAAGACATGGAAACAACATAAAGGTCCATCGACAGATGAATGGACTAAGATGTGGTGTATATACACAATGGAATACTGCTCAGCCATAAAAAAGAATAAAGTAATGCCATTTGCAGCAACATGGATGGAACTAGAGACTCTCATACTTAGTGAAGTAAGGCAGAAAGAGAAAGACAAATATCATATGATACCACTGATATCTGGAATTTAATATATGGTATAAATGAACCTATCTACAGAAGAGAGACAAATTCATGGACTTGGAGAGCAGACTCGTGGTTGCCAGGGAGCGGGGGTGGGGGGGAGTGGGATGGACTGGGAGTTAGGGCTTAGCAGATACAAACTCTTGCATTTGGAGTAGATAAGCAATGAGATCCTTCCGTATAGCACAGGGGACTATATTTAGTTACTTGTGATGGAACCTGATGGAGGATAATGTGAGAAAAAGAATGTATATATGTATGTGTGCCTGGGTCACTTTGCTGTACAGCAGAAATTGACGGAACATTGTAAATCAACTATAATAGAAAAAATAAAAGTCTTTTAAAAGAAGATCCTGAGGATGGAAGGTGGAGATGGAGGCAGGGAAGGGGAGATGCGTGGGGAGGGCAGATCTCACTACTAACTAGGAGGACACAAGCTGGCCTAGTTGAGAAATAATCCTCCAAATCAAACATCTGATATCTCTGATTTGCCATTTTAAATCCCCTCATTTATCCTAAATTTAAACTTTCTGTTATGACTTGAATCATAAATGTATAAGACTATAATTACGTGAACATCATTTAAAGAAATTGGTTAAAAAGTAAGAATCTTTCTGGTGGCTTTAAAATTTCATTGTGAGGGTGTTCTTCTGCGGCACTGTGGATTAAGGATCCAGCATTGTCACCACAGTGCCTTGGGTCTCTGCGGTGGTGTGGGTTCAGACCTTGACACAGGAACATCCACGCGCCCTGAGTGCAGCCAAAAAATAAGATTAAAAATAAAATTCCACTGTAAGTCCTTCAAAGATAGTATCACTTTCCTCACCAAAGTAAGCTCTAACCTGATTTATTTTTCTTTTACAGCAGCACCTGTGGCATAAGCAAGTTCCCAGACCAGGGGCTGAATCACAACGGCAGCTGCTGGCCTACACCACAGCCGTGATAACACTGGATCTTTAATCCACCAAGCAAGGCCTGGGATTCAACCCTCAGCCTCACAGAGGTCCTTAACCCACTAAGCCAAAATGGGGACTCCTTGTTTTCTTTTTCCTTTTAGTTGAAGTATAGTTGATTTATAATGTATTAGTTTCTGGTGTACAGCAAAGTGATTCAGTTAAGTTTTCTTTCATACTTTTTTGCAGCGTCACCATCTGCATAAGGATAGAAGGCTTATGCCACAAATGATATATTGTTTAGTTTTGGAAAATGGAGAAGCAAGCCCAAACCACTGTAAGGAAGGGGTGATACTGCTGCTGGTAGGTGAAATCTCCCCAGAGGAAATGATCTGGACTGAGCAGGGCATCGTAGTGCGGCTCCTGTTGGTTCTAGGAGCTGCCTCCCCCGAAGTCAGTGGGTACCAGCAGGGCGTCTGCAGGGGCTGCAGGGTGAGCCTGCACTGCAGTCTGAAATACCTTTATGGGGAGAGGGCTACTCTGCTTTTTGTTTGGCTTTTTATTTTTTATTTTTTTGTCTTTTGTCTTTTTAGGGCTGCACGCGTGGCATATGGAGGTTCCCAGGCTAGGGGTTGAATTGGAGCTCTAGCTGCCGGCCTTCCCCACAGCCACAGCAACGCGGGATCTCAGTCAAGTCTGTGACCCATCCCACAGTTCACGGCAACGCCAGATCCTTAACCCACTGAGCAAGGCCAGGGATCAAACCCACGTCCTCATGGATACCTCGCGGCTTTGTTGACCACTGAGCCACGAAGGGAACTCCTGTTTTGCTGTTTTGTTTTTGCTCTTCAGCTTATGACCTGATCTCCAGGTCTTGGGAGAGGAACAAAAATGAACACGTGGAGCTGAAACAATTGCAGGGCACCATCAGGAGAGCAAGGACTCCACCAAGACCCAGTCCAGGGAAGACTGAGAAAAGAATCAGAGCTGGGTTAACTGGGTTTGTCCTCAACCCTCCCCGTGGCTGCTTTGCCAGGTCTGCCACCATCCTTCTCTTCCTGTGTCTGTGATTTCTCTGTTTTCTCAACATTGTGGATTTCTTTTAATTTTTTTTAATTTAACCAAATTTCAATGTGGTTTTTTCTTTCCCCCAAAAAATCTCTCTTTTGGAAATTCTAGTGGGGTTTCTGGAAGGAGCAAAATTCGAGGCATGTATTTAAGCTGTCCTTGAAACTTGAGCAATGCCCTCAAATTCTGAGATCCAATCTGCTCCTTAAAAGGTGGTGTGGGGAGTTCCCACTGTGGTGCAATGGGGTTAGCGGCAGCGTCTCTGCAGAGCCAGGAGGCGGGTTTGATCCCCAGCCCCGAGCAGTGGGTTAAGGATCCGGCATTGCTGCGGCTGCGGCTTGGATCTCATCCCTGGCCCAGGAACTCCATATGCTGCTGGGTGGCCAAAAAAGAAAACAAAAAAATGTGGTGTGGGAGTTGTTCATAAAATTATGGAAAATTCAGACATTCAACTTATTCCATAGACTTTGCCATGTGTGACCAGACACCAGGCACATTGCTGGAATCTGGGAATACAGATGTGTTTAGGACAGGCTACCTCCTGGATATCAGCGAATCAGAAGAGACTGACATACTCAAGGGAACATAATACGAGTCCACAACCCCTCACCTGCAACCCCTGTTTTTTGTTTTTTGTTTGTTTTTTTTTTTTTTTCAGTATTTTTAGGGCCACATTCAAGGCATAAGGAAGTTCCCTGGCTAGGGGCTGAATTGAAGCTGTAGCTGCCAGCCTATGCCACAGCCACAGCAATGTGGAATCTGAGCCGTGTCTGCAAATTATACCACAGCTCACGGCAATGCCGGATCCTTAACCCACTGAGCGAGGTCAGGGATTGAACCTGCATCCTCATGGATACTAGCCAGATTTGTTACCACTGAGCCACAATGGGAACTCCCCAAACACTTAGGTCTAGGATTTCAGAATTTATCAGAGTTTAAAAGATAATATGGGGCATATGTCGTTATTCCTACTCTACTCCAGTGGGGCCTGTAGCAACGCCTGGGCATCAAACACATTTCTATGGCTGCAGTGAACATGAGGATATTCACATTACATAGGATTTTAAAAAAGACTGTAAACAGCCTCACATCCATCCAGAGCAGGTTTTTGTTTGTTTGTTCAAATTTTTTGGCATCATCCGCAGCATGCAGAAATTCCCGGGCCAGGGACTGAACCTGCACCACAGCAGTGACCAGAGCTACAGCAGCGACAATGCCAGATCCTTAACCTGCTGAGCCACCAGGGAACTCCCAGAGCAGGTTTTGAAGGCAAATGATGTAACAAACCAAATCTAGTTTTCAGTTTGAAGATTTCTGAGTTGTTGGTAAGGCCCAGTGAACCTCTACAATGTATTACGTTCTAGAAATGAAATATGTACAAAGTACTGTGAGTACAGGCTGCAAGGAGAGGGGATAGCCTCGTAGAGGAGGTAATATTTGAGCTAGACCTTGGAGAATGAACAGGAGATCTCCGGAAGGGAAAGGGGCTTCTAGGCAGAGCCAGCAACTTAAGCAAAGGCCCAATGGTTGGGAGCATGAAAAATGTCACTTTGTTTCCTGTTCCAAGAGAAAACGAGTAGTGAGGCAGCTTGGTTTGGGTCTCTTCTCCCACAGAACGAGTCCACTTTTTCCAGCAGAAGGGTGAAATTAGTAGGGATGGAAAGGTATGAGATGGAGCGGGGGCAGGCAGTGGCAGGACATGGAGGGCTGTCTGGGCCACGCCAAGAAGGCCAGGCCTCACCCTGTAGGACAGCATTCGTCAAAGTGCTCCCCAAACCATTTCAAGGCATCCAAGAGGTCAAAAATATCACCATAGTAATGCTTACACATTATTTGCTTAAAAAAAAAACAAAGCCTTTGTTGACATATGCAATGATGTGAAACAATGTTGAGCTTACAGGTAGTCATTCTACACTTCATCACTGGGCACTTGCAATTAAAAAAAATTTTTTTGGAGTTCCCTTGTGGCACAGTGGGTTAAGGATCTGGCATTGCCACTGCTGAGGCTTGGGTCACAGCTGTAGAGAGGTTTTCATCCTTGGCCCCAGAACTTCCGCATGCCGTGGTCACTGCCAAATATATATTTATACTTGGAGATTGTGGCTCGGTGGGTAAAGAACCTAATTAGTACTCATGAGGATGTGGGTTCAATCCCTGGCCTCACTCAGTAGGTTAAGTGTTGCTGCAAGCCATGGTATAGGTTGCAGACGGGGTTTGGGTCTGGCTTTGCTGTGGCTGTGGTGTAGGCTGGCAGCTGCCGCTCTGGTTCAACCCCTAGCCTGGGAACACCATATGCCACAGATGAGGCCCTAAAAAGACAAAAAAAAAAAAAAAGTCTTGCTTTACTTACAGATATCCTTGATGAAACAGTAAAATTATTATTTTTATTACAGCTTGATCCTTGAGTACATGACTTTGTAAATTCTGTGTAACGGAGTAGGACACATGCATAAAGCAATTCTGTTCCATCAAATTACTATGGTTATCTCTAGGAAAAGCACTTACATAATTGTTTGAGTCGCAGGTGAAACTAGCTGTTTTTCACAGAATACCATTTTTACTTGGTGCGCTGAAAAAAAAAATTACGGTTCTTCAGATTTGGGTACTTGGCAGACATCTTGAAAATGAAGGCAGTGACTCTGTCACCAAAAGGAAAACAACTGACAGTACCTGTTGCCAATGATAAAATTCAAGCTTTTGAGCAAAAACTAAAAGGCTGGAAATTTCACAGCATGGATTTGACAGCTTCTTGATACTAGCAGAACTTTCTGATGAGATCCATGGTAATAATATCAATGGTGATATTAATCATGACATTTTTTATTACAGTAATGAAATATGGCAGTGTTTCAAAGTCAGTGACCCAGGATTTTCCACAGGACCAATGCATGATGTTAAAAAATGGTACATGGATAAAAGATCTATTAAAAATGCAAGAGAGAATCAGTGGATTTTAATGTAACAGTAAGAAAAGTCTGTTGATACTGTGGTTTCAGATTTCATATTGCAGCTAACCTTTAAGAAACCCACTTGTTGAATTTTCATGTAGTATTAAAGGAGAATATTCATAATTATCCGCAAGGACTATTAAAATACTCCTCCTTTTCCATGTACATAGTTGCGTGAGGTCTGATTTTCTTCTTAAACTTCAACCAAAACAATATATTGCAACAGATTGACTGTGGAAGCAAAGATGAGAATCAAGCTGTTTTCTATTTAAACCAGCCAATAAAAGGATTTGCAAAACTGTAGAAAATTGCCACATCGCTCACTGGTAATTTTTGTTTGGGGAAACTTAGCTATCTTTTCGGAAAAAAAATATTCAAATGTAATGAGTATTCTACTTTTATTTTATTTTATTTTTTATTTTGCTTTTTAGGGCCGCACCCGCGGCATATGGAGGTTCCCAGGCTAGGGGTTGAAATGGAGCTACAGCTGCCAGCCTACACCACAGCCACAGCAACACGGGATCCGAGCCGCGTCTGCAACCTACACCACAGCTCATGGCAACGCCAGATCCTTAACCCACTGAGCGAGGCCAGGGATCGAACCCACAACCTCATGGTTCCTAGTCAGATTCATTAACTGTTGGGCCACGACGGGCACTCCCTACTTTTATTTTTTAATTAACACAAAAGTATTTAAAATATCCTCCCTTTTCATTTCTTTCTCTTTTTTTGGCCATGCTTATGGCAAGGTTCCAAGGGCCTGGGATTGAACCCATGCTACAGCAGAGACCCAAGCCACTGCAGTGACAAACCTGGATCCTTAACCCACTGAGTCACAAGGGAATTCCACTTTTAATTTCTAATACGGTAACCGCAGAGCCACATAATCCACACAAACAAAAGCTCTTAGGGGGTTCTCAAAAACTTTTAAGATTGCAAAGAGAACATAAGGCCGAAAAGTTGGAAGACGTTACTGCAAGCAAAGAGCAACTAGCGGCAAATTGGAACAAGAGAAGAGATTTTGTCCTCGAAAGATCCTTCTAGAAGCAATGTGGAAGCCAGGTGATAGTGGAACCAGATTGCAGGCGGATGCTCCAGCCAGGGAGTGAGAAGTGATGAGGAGAGAATGAGAGTGGCAACGGGGATGGGAGGGGAAAGGATTTTTGGAAGGAATATTCCAGAAGTAGAAATGTCAGGACGTGTTGATTATCCACCCTTGCCCTACCATTATTCCTGCCTCAGCTAGCATCACTTTCATCTGTATTCCTTTTAGTCTTGGCTGATGGTCAAATGAACATCAAGCTTAATGCGCTCCAGAGTAGACTCAATTTCTGCTAACCCAGACCTGCTTATCTTACAGTTGAGGAAACCAAGGCTCACAGAACTTAAGAACTAACCAGGGTCCTGTGTATAAACAGGAACAAGATTGGCATCCTGGTCTCAGGTCAACTTGTTTCTAAAACTTAGGCTCCTTCCCCAAGTCCAACCTGCCTCTCTTCAGGCATGGTGGGGGTGGGGCGAGTTGCATACAGTTTCCGATGAACTCATTGAAAGGCCCATAGGGTCAGAGGACCAGGGGCTGTCTGTTGACCTCCTAGGCAGGGCTGGAGTCTGAGGACACCAGTTTGGTTCAAAAGCTCTGGCTGGGGAGTTGGAAAATGGGAAAGAATTTTCAACAAAGCCCCAAGAGGTGCTGGTTTTTATCCTCATCTTTTCCTGTCCCTCCAGCCTGCTCTGGCTAGTGTCAGTCACTGCGGCTCAAATTAAACCTTATTAACCGAGAGGCGAGGCCTGGTGATCCCCGGGTAATTTAACCGCAGAGTCCTTTAAACCGTCAGACCCTGGGGACTCACAAGGGCTGCCTTCCAATCAGACATCACAGAGTGGTCTGTAGAGGCTAAAAGAAGCGCCCTACAGTACATCAGGGAAAAGGGTGACAGGCACGATCACATCTAAAGAATTGTTTATTCTGGGACTAAAGTGAGGTGGGCAGAGGTCGAACAAGCCTGGCTCCAAGGAACTCCCAGCCCGGCTAGGAAACTAGACCAGGTCACGTGATCGGCGTCCCCTTGGCTGGCCATGCAAATGAAACCGCGACCACAGCAATACCCCGAATCACAAGCTCTCGAGGTCCCCACCCATTTCATTACAGGGAGCGCAGTGTTCTACTTGGATTTTCCAGGAACGCGCAGGGGTGCGGACACGTGGTCGAGTCGCGGCCCACGCGCTGCCTGCGAGCGGAGCGCCCCCTAGAGGCAGTGGGCTGCCGGCTCCCTCCCGCTGCTTAAAGGGGCGCTGGGGCTCCGCTCTGCTTAGAAGAGCCCAGGAAACCCCAACCAAATGGTACTTTTTGATGTGAGAGGGAGAGGAAAACGGCTTCCCTTTGTGAACCATAGCAAAGCGGCCAGGGACCCAGAAGGTTGTTTCCTATCAGTTTCCCCTAGTTCTTCCGAGGTGGGATGGGGGCAGGGGGTCGGGTGCATGCGCTGCCGGGAAGGGTTTGAGCACGCTGCCCACGTGCTTCACTGCCTCGTTCTCCAGGCGCTCAGCGCAGGGAAATCTACAGCCGCCTATGAAAGCTGGAGATCTGAGATCCCAGAGTTCCTGCATCCAGCATGGGGACGGAGCAGGAGGAGAGAGTATTTTCCGAACCCTCCGTGTCAGCCACTGTTATAAGCGCTTTTTACACGTTCCTGCCCCTTTGATCCTCACAGCAACGGCATGAGGCAGATACTGCTATTATCCCCATTTCACAGTCAGGCGTGGAGAAGTTAAGTAACTTGCCCAATGTCTCACAGCTACTGAGGGCAGAGCAGGGTTCGAATTCAGGCTAGCTGGCCCTGCAGGCCCGCTCTTCTCCATCGCGCAGAGCTGGTTGTGAGGAGGCCCTCTGGCCCGAGACCCCGCGAAGGCTGGCCAGGAGGAAGGCAGGTTGGAATGATGATCGTGATGGTCAGATTTATGACTCAGGGGAGGCTGTGGTCCCAGTTAATCGAACACTAGGTATTGGTGAGAGGTATTTTAGAGATATGATTAGTCTATAATGAATTTACTTTTAGTTTTTTGATTAGGGCCACACCTGCGGCATATGGAAATTCCCAGGTTAGGGTTTGAATCAGAGGTGCCTCTGCGGCCTAGCCACAGCCACAGCAACTGCCAGATCCATCCGCGTCTGAGACCTGAGCCACAGCTTGCAGCAACACAGGATCCTTAACCCACTGAGTGAGGCCAGGGACTGAACCAGAATCCTCGTGGATACTAGTCAGGTTCTCTTAACCTGCTGAGCCACAACGGGAACTCCTGGGAAGGCTTTAAGAGCAGAACTAAAGCTCCGTTGAAGAAGAAATTCCACCTGTGGACAGCAGTTTCAGCTCACGCTTGAGAGTCCCAGCCTTCCTGACAACTGGCCCTAGAGATTCTGGGCTTGCCTACCGGCTCCCACAACTGCAGAAATCAATTCCTTGCAATACGTCTCTTAATATCCTACTGGTTCTGTTTCTCCCGTTGAATCCCAAATGATACAGTGAACAAAGACCCCGCAGATGCCTGTGAGCTGGGTGAGAACACCCCTCGCTAGGATACGCCTCAGCTGAGTCCCCTCCAATGGCTAGCTGCCGTCCTGGGGAGAGCTGGAAAACCCCAGATGGAGTGAGATAAGCGGTTTAGCTCAGATATTGAAAAATGAAGGAAGAGACGTGTTTGCTCCTGAGTGTACGGGCCAGTAGAGCCACACCTAGTACACCATTTAAACACCCTGTACCCACTTCAGGGTGCCGGGTAAGAACAGAGACGCCATACTGTACATAAGAGTAATATGAGTAGAGTAATAATGAGTAGTAACTAAGAGTAATAATGAGTAGTAACTACCTTCTAGTAAGAGTAATAATGAGTAGTAACTAAGAGTAATAATGAGTAGTAGCTATCTTCTTGTAAGAGATTATTGTGTGTCCAGTGTTGTGTTTTACTTACATTATCTAACTTGATGCTTACAACAGCTTCACAGGGGAGGGGTGGATATGACCTCCACTTACAAAAGGGGAACTGAGACCTGGAAAGATGAAATAATTGCCCCAAGGTTTCATAGCTGGTGAGTGAGAGTTGGGATTCAAGACCCAGCCGGCGTTCCCTGGTAGCCTAAGGGTTAAGGACTCAGCATTGTCACTGCTGTAGCTTGGGTTTGATCCCTGACCAGGGAACTTCCACATGCCATGGACATGGCCAGAAAGAAAGAAAGAAAAAAAGAAAGACAGACAGACCTGGCCTATTTGCCTCCAAAGTTGCCCCTTAACTTCTCTGCTCTACTGGTCTCTAGCACAAATGACTGGAATTCCCTTCAGACCCAGCATTTCTCCTTCAAAGTTCCCAGAGACTCACAAGCACTCCTCAGCCACCACAAGGGACTTCTCTTCTCGTCCCTGGCGTCTGTCCTGTGTCCTTCTATCATCCCCACTAGGACTCTGCCAGACCCCGGCAGGGTCTCCGCTCCAGAGACGATGCTGATGATGCCGATGAAGATGCTGATGGCCCAGAGACTGGGCCACCGCCGCTGCTACACTGGACTCCAACAGTCCTGCCCAGTGGCCGCTCCCTCCTCCTTCTTCCTGGCTAGCAGTGCTATTCACAGCAGCCAAAAGGTGAAGAAAACCCAGTGGTCCATCAACTGATGAATGGAGGAACAAAAATGTGATATATCCACATTATTGAACCACAAAAAGGCACGAAGTACTGATACGCACTCCAACACGGATGAACGTGGGAAACACGACGCTCACTGAAAGAAGCCGGACACAAGGTGTCACACAGTGTGTGGTTCCACTTATATGAAATGTCCAGAATACAGAAATCTGTAGAGAAAGAACAGACTAATGACTGCTCGGTACTAGCAGGAGGGGAAATGGGGAGTGATCATTTAAGTTGTTACAGGGTGTCCCTAGCGGTGATAAAAATGTTTTGGAACTAGATAGAGATGACAGTTGCATAACATTGTGACTGTACTAAATGCCACTGAATTGTACATTTTAAAAATGACATTCTTGAAGTTCCCATTGTGGCTCAGCGGTAATGAACCCGACTAGTGTCCATGAGGTTGCGGGTTCAATCCCTGGTCTTGCTCTGTGGGTTAAGGATCTGGCGTTGCTGTGAGCTGTGGTGTAGGTCACAGATGCACCTTGGATCCTGCATTGCTGTGGCTGTGGTGTAGGCCGGCAGCTGCAGTTCTGGTTTGACCCGTAGCCTGGGAACTCTCATATGCCACAGGTGTGGCCCTAAAAAAGCAAAAATAAAATAAAATAAAAATGACATTCTTTTCTGGCCATGCCTGCAGCATGCAGAAGTTCCCAGGCCAGAGACGGAACCCAAGCCACAGCTGTTACCAGAGCCACAACTGTGACAATATTAGATCCTTAACCTGCTGAGCCACCAGGGGACTCCTAAAAATGACTAATTGTGCTTATTGAATTTGACCTCAATAAAAATACCTACACACAGAAATAAGTAAGTAATGCTGGGTCGTCCATGTATATCCTGTAATATCACTACTTCTCTCTCTCTCTTTTATCTTTAGTGGCTGCACCCATGGCACGTGAGAGTTCCTGGGCCAGGGAATGAATCCGAGCTGTAGCTGTGGCAATGCCAGATCCTTTGACGCACTGTGCTGGGCTGGGGATTGAACCTGCACCTCCGCAGTGACCCGAGCCGCTGCAGTCAATTCTTAACCCACTGCGCCACTGTAGGAACTCTCACTGTTTCATCTACTTTAGTCTTCATGTCAGCCACCGTGGTACAAGAGCCCGGGCTGGGGCTGGCCTAGCACAGCACTGCCCTGGTCAGCCTGAGTTCCCCTGCCATCTGGTCCCCACTGTACCTGCCCTGGCAAGTGGGGAAAGTGGCCCCTTCAGGGGACCTCTCCCATCTGCTGGCCACCGAGGGGAACTAGAGCACTTACCACTCTAGGCTCTTCACTGTAAGTAACAGAAACACAGTCTGGCTGACTAAGCAGAAGAGGAACGTATTAAAATGATGTTAACTCACGGAATTGGTTGAGGGGCTGGTGGACCTGGCTTGAGGCTAAGCTTCCAGGATCCATGCCCTTCTACAGCCATAGAAAAAGCTGGATATGCAAAATGCCACCACAGCTGCAGCTCCTCTAGGATATTTTCTTTTCTTTTTGCTTTTTAGGGCTGCACCTGTGGCATATGGACGTTCCCAGGCTAGGGATCAAATCAGGGCTGTAGCCGCTGGCCTTCGCTGCAGCCACAGCAACTCCAGATCTGAGCCGCATCTGTGACCTACACCACAGCTCACGGCAATGCCGGATCCTTAACCCACTGAGCGAGGCCAGGGATCAAACCTGTGTCCTCATGGATCCTAGTCAGATTCGTTTCCACTGAGCCACGACAGGAACTCCTGGTCTAGCATATTTCTGTACCAGGATTTCCCCCTAACCCTGAGTGCCTGCAGCCACTCCCCACACAGGGCATCCTTCCTGAAGTTCCGCCTTCCTATCCCCTGTTGAGTCTGATTGGTGGAATCGGGTCACGTGCCGGTGTCTTAGCTGCAAGGAAGGCTGGAAAGCCAACATTTCTGGGTCCCACCCTGGAGAGGTGGAGCTCATAAGGCTGGAAATTTCTCAAATATAGCAAAATGCTGAAAATGCGGCAGGCGAACAGAAAATATGGCAAGCAGCAGATACAGTGTTTATTATTCTTGAACTGTTTGAAGGACCAGGTGGCAGCCCTAGCTCATTTGACATTATTTTTCTCATAAGGCTGCTTGGGACTTCTGTAAGCAGAGACCCAGCCTGGCCAAACTCGGGTTTTTGGCCGTGTGGAAACTTCACACCTTCTCCAGACGTGCAGGTCTCAGGGGGGCTATCAGTCATAAAGACCACCCACGCTACCCAGTTATGGGGGTAGGTAAGTAATTCAGACTGCATCAACCATTATATCCCATTTCCCAACAAGAGTGACTGGTTCGAGGGGGCCCATGGTCTAAACAGGGCCATTTAGGCTTTTCCCTGGGATGGACAGGATGATGTATGCATGGGTGGAGAAGGTCTCTTTTGCCCTGGAGCTGTTAAGCTGGGAGGAAATTTATTTATTGCCGTTGCTGGCTATCTTCCCTAGCCACATGGGAAAACTATATGCAACAGCAGAAAAGTAGGTCAGCCTAGAGTGAAGCAGAGGTGAGAGATGGTAAAACAGCCAGGAAAATATGGTTTCATCTCCTGGATCCAGCTAAGCCTGAAGTCATTCCATCCCTGTTTTTTAATTACATGAGCCAGTAAGTTCCCTATACAGCTTAAGCTGGTTGGAGTTGGATTTCTGTCATAACTGAGTCTTTGTAGTCAGCCACCCAATCCCTAGTGGGAAATTTACTCTGAAGCACTCTTTTGTCCATCGTCTTATTTGACCGTGTTTTTTTTTTTTTTTTTTTCCCTTTTCAGCTGCACTTGCAGCATACAGATTTTCCTGGGCCAGGGACCGAACCGAAGTATCTGAGGTCTTTGCCACAGCTGTGGCAATGCTGGATCCTTCACCCACTGCACCAGTCAAGGATTGAACCAGCAATGCCACAGAGACAAGCCAGCTCATTAACCCACTGAGCCGCAGCCGGAACTCTGAGAGAGTTTTTTCGGGTTTTGTTTTTTTTTTTTGTCTTTTTTGTTGTTTTTATGGCCGCACCCACAGCATATGGAGGTTCCCAGGCTAGGGGTCTAATCGGAGCTGTAGCTGCCGGCCTGTGCCACAGCCACAGCAACACGGGCTCCGAGCTGCATCTGCAACCTACACCACAGCTCATGGCGATGCCAGATCCTTAACCCGCTGAGCGAGGCCAGGGATGGAACCCTCAACCCCATGGTTCCTAGTCAGATTCATTAACCGCTGAGCCACGACGGGAACTCCTGAGAGAGTTTTAATACAGAAAAATAATGAGCATTGTTGTCATCTCAGTTTTACACAGAAGGAAGTTTGAGCTCAGAGAGGTTAAGGGACTTGGCCGAGGTCACACAGCTTATTGTGGTCTGATGTGGATTTGAGCTCAGTTCCTGCCTTGGTGTTCAGCATTCATCCTAGAATGTCTATAGTCAAAGTTTATGTTCAGAATTAATTCCACTCTTCACAGTTTTCTCTAATCCTTGATATACTCAGGCCTCTCAGTGTCAGGTCTCAACCCCTGGAAACATCATGAGGAACTGAACGTACTTACGGAGTTGTTCTTCCTAGGGTTGTTTTCATTTTCAAAATGTGTAAAGACCAAGGTATAAAGCTTTGAAGGAGAAATTTCGGTCACTCATTATGGATGGGAGGGACTCAGAGCCTCTGAAACCACAATCCCACTACTTATTGGAAACCCTGGTCCTTTCCCTAGGCTTTTCCTAGCCAGAACACTTTTTCTGGGAAACCCAAGAATTTCTAAATGGTATGGGACACAGTACCAGCATGTCCTTGGAACCTGATATAATTCATGAGACCCTACAATTTTGGGGGGGCGGGGGGCGCACCTGTGGCACATGGAAGTTCCCAGGCTAGGGAATGAAGTGAAGCTGTAGCTGCCAGCCTACTCCACAGCCACAGCTACGCCTGATCCGAACTGTGACTGCAGCCTACACTGCAGCTTTTGGCAATGCTGGATACTTAACCCATGGAGTGAGGCCAGGGATCGAACTTGCATCCTCATGAATAATAGTCAAATTCTTAACCTGCTGAGCCACAATGGAAACTCCAGAGACCCTACAATTTGAACATAGCCTCTTCCAAGCCAAAACACTCATCTGGTCGGCTCCTGGAGGTTAGCTATTTGGGAGGAGAGGTGATAGAGAAGGATCATGAAAGAATTAATATTCACTGAGCACATGCCAAGAATGGCTAATAGAGTTCATCTCCACCCTCAACTTCACTCCTGCATCGACAAGAATGCCAAGGCAGCCTCCGGGCTTGATTAGTAATGTCTGCTCTGGGTACAGGAGAGGACCCGGCAGCCTGGATGCCAGCTCTGCGCTCTTTCTGGGTATGAGCCGGGCTCTTTACATCCTTAACTCCAAGCTCTCACAACTACCCCTGAGGGGGGAGTTACTTGTCTTTTTATCCAGAGCAGGAAACTGAGGTTTAAAGAGGATGTACTTACCCCTTGGGAAAGCTGTTAAGTGGATGAATCACTGAGAATTCATAAATAAAATAAACAACATACCACCACCACCACTGCAACAGCAACGCTATGTAAGATTTACTGCATGCTTTCTACATGCAAGACACTGCAGTAAGCCTGCTGTGAGTATTACCTCAGGTAATGGGTATCCTAGTTCATGTCCCAAAAGGCTGGTGGGGTAATTTGTCATTTGACGGCTGAGGACCCTGGAAAGCTGAGAATCCAAGCATCATGGCTGATGTCACCAGCTCATCGGACGCAGAGAGGAGGTGGAAGCTGCGTGCGTTCAAGGCTCTGGCACCTGGCGCCCTGTGACTTCACACGGGGTATTTTCATCACGTGTTGCCGCTTGGCAGGGGAGGGGGACTCTGAGAATGTGATGGCCTAAAATATGGCAATACTGGCAAAAACTGGCTTAAGCTCTTCTGAAGAAGATTTCTAATAAATCCCTCTGCAAGGATGGTTTCCACGTATCAGGCTTATTCAGAACAGGGCTGGCCCGTCCCTTGTGGCCAGTCACCCCTTTAAGGCTTTCAGAGCACCTGCCTCCCCACCAGGGCACCCTCAGCCCCACCTGCCCAGCCTACTCCCATTTGGGTGAGTCAGAAGCCTGCAGAACTTTCTGCAGGAGGATGGCTTGGGGAAAGTCCTTGAGTGTTGGCAGCTTGGTAATGTGATGGGAGCGTTGCTGTGACCCTGGCCAGGTGACATTCAGCCAATGGTAATTTCCTTATCTGGAAAGCCACGTGGCTATCCTAGGTGACATCCAAGTGACTTCATTGCTCTAAACTGTGAAAGGGCTGAGCCCATGGCCCACATGTGTGATGACTCTCAGACCCTGTTCACTCTTGTCCTCTCTCCCTCTCCCCTCTCCCAACACACTGCTAATAATTTTTCCAACACCTTATTAAGACAATGTTCACAGGAGTTCCCACTGTGGATCAGCAGGTTAAGAACCTGACATAGCATCCGTGAGGATATAGGTTCGATCCCTGGCCTCGCTCGGTGGGTTCAGGATCTGGCGTTGCTGCAAGCTGCAGAGTAGGTCGCGGATGCAGCTCAGATCTCATGGTGCTGTGGCGTAGGCCTGCAGTTGCAGCTCCGATTTGACCACTAGCCCTGGAACTTCCATGTGCCGTGGGTGTGGCTGTAAAAAATAATGTTTTTTTTTTTTTCTAATGAGCACTAAAGTTGAATCCATTTTACACTGAGCACTCATAGACCCACCTGCTGGATTCCACCTGGTTCTCTTCGCCTGGTTTCCCTGGTGACCGTGGAGGCAGAAATCCTGCTCCCCCCGACACACCTCGCTGAGGACACAGGGCGAGATCTAATCAGAATCCCCTTCTTCCTCCTTCAGTTCGTAGCCCCCGAGCATCCCCCTTGCCCCAAACTCCTTTCTCTGCCAGTAGCGGCCTTCAGGCCCTACAAACGCCAGAGCCCTGCTGTAGCGTCCAGGGGTGAGATGCTCGGGGCCTTTCCCCCGGGAGGGAGCGGAGCTTCTCGGGGGTGCAGCAGCTCACCAGGTGGGAGGTGGGGCAGGACACACATTTCTTTTTTTTTTTCAACTCTTTTTTTTTTTTGTCTTATTAGGGCTGCACCCACGGCACACGGATGTTCCCAGGCTAGGGGTCTAATCGGAGCTGTAGCTGCTGGCCTACACCACAGGCACGCCAGTTCTGAGCTGTGTCTGCAACCTACACCCACAGCTCATGGCAAGGCCAGATCCTTAACCCACTGAGGTAGGCCAGGGATCAAACCCGCATCCTCATGGATACTAGTCGGGTTTGTTAACCGCTGAGCCACGAAGGGAACTCCAGGACAACCATTTCTGAAGAGGTCACGTTGTGCCAGGCTCTGGCCATAAGCTATTATTTGTATAGCATCTCTCCCGCCCGCCAGATGTGGAAGTAATATGTAATCGGTGTGGAAACTTTGGGAAATTCCAGAAAAGCCTAATGAAAATCTGAAAACCATCCAGGAGCACTGCCCACAGGCAGCAGCAGCTGGCATTTCCCTGACTGAGGTCCCACAGCACGCCGGGCACTGTGTGTGTCACAACCACAGTCAGTAGGTATGTATCCATTATTAGCTCCCGTTTCCCGGGGTCAAACCTGAAAGGCGGTGCAGTTAGGCGATTTACTCACCTCCACACAGCCGGGGAGAGGGGGACTGGGATCTACACCTGGTCTGTTCTAGAGTTTGCCTTTTGCCACCAGCCTCCACTGTTTCCATTGAACCTATTATACATGGTTTAGTTTTTTTTTTTTTTCTGTGCAGTAACATTTGAGATGCACAGGTATATTTATTTTTAATTTATTATAATTGGTTTACAATCCATATTTATTTTTAATGAAATCGAGGTCACGTTATTTTGTAACTGACTTCTTTCACTTAAAATACTTAACCACTTCTGATAAAGAAGACGTGGTGTGTGCGTGCATGGGTATATATACATACCCACACAACGGGGTACTCCTTAGCCATAAAAAAGAATGAAATAATGCTGTCTGCAGCAACATGGATGGACCTAGAGGTTATCACACTAAGCAAAGTAAGACAGAAAGAGAAAGACATACTATATGATATCGCTTGCTGTGGAATCTAAAATATGACCAAAAAAATGAACCTACCTACAAAAACAGAAACAGACTCACAGACACAGAAGACAGACCTGTGGTTGCCAAGGGAGAGGGGAGATGGGGGAGGGATGGACTGAGAGTTAGGGATTAGCAGATGCAAACCATTATATACGAATGGATAAAAAACAATGTTCTACTGTATAGCACAGGGAACTATATTCAATATTCCGTGATAAACCATAATGGAATTTTTAAAAAGAATGTATATATATACATATATATATATATATGTATAACTGAATCACCTTGCTGTACAGTAGAAACTAGCACAACACTGTAAATCAACTACACTTCAATAAAATAACTATTTCTAGTCATATATTAACATTCAAAAGAATCAAATAGATATTATTATTTACATTTACAGATGAGAAAGCTAAAGGACACAGAATTAAAGATGGAAAATTAAAGCTCAGAGAGGGAAACGCCCAGGATAATGGTAAGTGGTGAGGGTGGGATTCAGACATTGGACTAAAGCTGCTACCTCTCACCCCTGTCTTTGCCTCCCACACTCGGAGGTGGGCTAGCAGCCTACATGGGGTCAGGGAAGGCAACAGCAAAGCGTTTTCTTCAAGCCTCCCTAAATTATTATTTTTGGCCACACCCAGGGCATATGGAAGTTCTCCGCCAGGGATTGAAGCTGAGCTGCAGCTCCAGCCTATGCCACAGCTCAGGCAATGCAGGATCCTTAACCCACTGCTCCAGGCTGGGGAATCAAATCGGCATCCCTGCAGCAACCCAAGCCACAGCAGTTGGATCCTTAACCCACTATGCCACAGCGGGAACTCCCCAAACTTGCCTCAATTTGATCGCACTTAGTTGCTAGAGTCTAGCTGCTTGCTTTCTCCTCCTCTCAGGAAGCTGGGGCCACTTCACATGAGGTCTGTATGCTGATGCCCCCATGGGGGAGGGGGGAAACATCCTTGTCTTTTCAAGATGAGAGACTGGTCATTTCCCAACAGAACAAGACTCCTGAAAGAATTAAGTGAAAGAATGTCCGCTACAGATTGCAACATTGTAGGAGCGCAATAAATGATATCGAATCATCATCATCATCATTATGGTCATCATCATGGCCATAACAAAACCCGTCATGCGAGGTGTCTTTATAAACATCACCACAAGGTGGCAGCCGATCTCAGGTTGGGTGTTTACCTCTCCTTGGAGCAAGATCAGGGCGCATGAGGAGCAATCTCTGCGGGTTATCTCGGGAAGAGGACGCACTTAAAAAAAAAAAAAAAAAAATCCTACAATCTCTAAACGGGGATTGAGTGATTCATTCTCCTCTGCTCCAGCTTTCACGAGCCTGTGTTCCCTTCCTCTGAGGCTCACTCTCTCCCAGAAAGGACCTAGCCTTCTCACATCCTCCTGGCCTGACTGGCTCCCACCAGCCCCACTACCTGCAGTTCCAAAGGCGTTCACATGCCTCTTTGCCTTTGCTTAACTTTCCTTTCTGTTTCCACTCTCCTCTTGTCAGGTCTGACATCATTCTGGAAGCCTTTCCTGACCCCTCCACCAAAACCCCAAGTATCCTCTGTCATCCACGCTCTCTGCTATAAATAACAGGCCTTGAATTCACTGCCTGTAGACTCCAATCTCAAGTGGACACAGGGTCTGGCACCCAGTAGGACTTGTGGATTGATGGTCATTCTGTAAATATTTATTGGTCTCCTTCTCTGTGCCAGGCATTAGGAGCTAGGTACCTACTGGTGATCTTTGACTAAAACAAACAAAAACCCTGAAGAGAGAGACCTCTGCCAAGGGAATTATTAGTCCTTGAAAACCAGAACTCTGTCCTTCTTTTCACTTTTTTTTTGTCTTTTTGCCTTATCTAGGGTCGCACGCGCGGCATATGGAGGTTCCCAGGCTAGGGGTCTAACAGGAGCTGTAGCCGCCGGCCTTCGCCACAGCCACAGCAATGCGGGATCCGAGCCGCGTCTGCGACCTTCACCACAGCTCACGGCAACGCCGGATCCTTAACCCACTGAGTGATGCCAGGGATCGAACACACAACTTCATGGTTCCTAGTCAGATTCATTTCCACTGAGCCACGACGGGAACTCCTAATTTCTATCTTTTTAGTTGATACTCCCTTTTTTGGGGGGGGGGCACACCTGCGGCATATGGACGTTTCCAGGCGTCTAGGGATTGAATGGGAACTGCAGCTGCTGGCCTACGCCACAGCCACAGCAACACAGGATCTGAGCCACATCTGTGACCTATACTACAGCTCACGGCAACACAGATCCTTAACCCACTGGGCCAGGCCAGGGATAGAAGCCACATCCTCATGGATACTAGTTGGGTTCTTAACCCATTGAGCCACAACGGGAACTCCTTTAGTTGATATTTTTTTTTAAACTTCCCATACTGAATTTTTTAATTAAAATTTATTTTAAAAAAATTTCTACATTTTTTTAAAGATGACAGTCCATTTATAGTTACTGTAAAATATTGGCTATATTGCCCCCATTGTACATCCTTGTAGCCTATCTTACACCCAATAGTTTAGTTGATATTCTTTATTTGCTGAGACATCATTCTCATACTTTGTCTTTGGATATGGTTTTCTTTTGTTCTTTGAAAATATTTATAGTAATAGCAGATTTTAAGCTGACAGGTAGCTCTTACATCTGGGTTTCCTTGGGGATGGTTTATATTGACCGCCTTTTTTTTTCCCTGTGTATGTCTTATGCTTTCCTGTTTGTTGGTTTGTTTGCAATTCTCATCATTGCTTTTGTTGAAAACTGGATATTAAACCCATACCTGATACCATCCCCTTTGTAGGGTTTGTTGTTACTATTTTTGTCATCATTGTATTGGTTGCATTTGCTGCTGTTTGTTTAGTGACTTTCCTGGACTAACTCTGTAAAGTTCAGAGCCTTTGTTATGTGCACCCACTGAAGTTTCTGCTGGGTAATTAAGCTGCTATCTAGAAAGGGTCAGTTATCCACTAGACAGAAATTTCCTTGAATGCCTTAACCAATAATCCTCTCATCTTCTATTGAAGGGCTTTCTGCTGTGCATGTTGGGTGTGTCTTCGGTATTCTAGAAGATGGTTTACAACTCTGCCTTGGCATCCACTTCCTGGTAGGTCAGCCAGAGGTGAAATATGCGACCATCTCATAGCTCCACACATGCCTGCAGCCTTCCAGGTTCCCAGGATCATGTTTGAGCTTTTCAAAGCCCTCTATGAACATCTCATTTCCCAAGCTTTTCAGATTTTTGGCCGGCCTCTTGTTTATCCCAACTGACATCACCACCTCAGACAGCTGTAATGTTAAAAAATTGCCACTGATCGTTTCAACAGCAATCTCCCAGGGCACAGGGCTTTTCTCACTGAGTGAGCTCTGAGTCGAGTCAATAAAGAAAAACTCTAAATAGGGCTTTTCCCAGGAGCAGCCAGGCAGGTAGACTCGCAATCTTCTGGGTAGCTCCAAACCCATTCCACCCCCTTTACTGTTTTTTCACAACTACTGTGCTTATGAGCTGCTAGTTTTCAAGGCTGTCATGGCACTGAAGGAGGTAGATAGAAATAGGACAAATAGCACAAAATTCATTGTTATTGAGATCCAGTTGTTTTTCTTTAATAAACACTCATCAGATTGTCACAAGCCTTTGATTAATTTTCAGAGTTCTAAAAAACGTTGATGTTTTGCCAGTGGTTTCACTGCTTTGATTTTCAGAGGTCCTTACCCTGCCATTCTGGAAGTATTTCTCAGGCTATACATTTTAAATACATGAAGCCAATTAGCTATCATTAAGCTAATTTCCTAGGAGTAATTCTCAAGGAACTAGGTAACACTAACATCTACTCTATTGTGGCTTGAAGACGGGACCTCTATGTTATTATTTCTGTATTAATAAGGCCTGAAATAATGACTGGTATGTAATCATTAACAGTTTAAATGAGTAAGTACAAATCTTTTGTTTGAATTGTAATCTGTAATTTACAAGATGCTTTCTCATGCTCTTATTCTATATCCTGTAACTTAACTCAGCAGTAGTTCCTGTTCATTAGCTCTATGCCGGTCGGTGTGTCAAGTGTCAAGGATAGAAAGATAAATAAGACAAAGCCTTGCTCTGGAAGGTATTTCCAGGCTAACTGAAGACACAAGATACAAGTGTGTATAACAATACAAATAATAACATGTAGTATAAATTTCACAAGAGTGGGTGCCATATCTGTCTTGTACCATATTGTATTTTCCTAGCATAGAAGAGTACATGATATCTTGAAGACGTTGTGACAGGGCCACAATTTCTTTTATACTCTTCCTATTGGGATGTGGGATCTATGTTTCTTCTCTTTGGATTGAATTGGCCTTGTAACTGCTTTGACCAATAGAGTACAACCAACACGACCTGTGCTTGTTTCTGGGCCCAAGTCTTTTAAGAGGCCACCAGTCTCCAGTTTTGTTTTCTTGGGAGACTCACTCTTGAAACCCAGTTTCCACGCCAGAAGGAAGCCAGGCAACCCTAAGGAGAGGCCCCAACCCTAAGCTCAGGCCCTCAGTAGAGAGCCGCAGCCAACACAACAGTCTCCGTCAACTTGCCAGCCAGGCCGGTGAGGCATCTTGGAAGCAGGTCTTCCAGCCCGGTGGCCCCGGCTGGTCTTGTGTAAGCGGAGGTGGGCTGTCTCACTGAACACTAACCAAACTGAAATTCCAAGATTAAAGTAAATAACTGCTGTTTTTTCAAGCCACTGAGTTTCGGAGTGGAGTGTTATGCAGCACTCAGTCTTCACAACGGTGTTCGACAAATATTTGTGGACTCCCAGTGGTTGTCGACAACCTGTTATATTTAAGAGGGGTAACGTACATGATCTCATTTCATCTTCTAATTAATGCTGTGGATGAAGCAATTTGTCTGAGATCATGCAGCTGATTAGTGGCAGAGATGGGAGTAGACCCCAAATGTTTTTTAATGTCAAAACTAGATTTCCATATCTATTTCTGGTATACCATGTTACCTCTAAAAACTAGAAAGATGTTCACCAGAGTCCAAGGGAGGATAAAATCCCCATGGGCTGGACTGGTCAAGGAAGCCTGTATGAAGATGGAACTTGAGCTAATTCTTGAATAATGAGCAAAAAATTTCGGGTAAAGAAGAAAAGAAAGGGCATGCCAGTGAGAGGGAACAAGAAGAGAATGATCTTGGAGTTCCCGTCGTGGCTCAGTGGTTAACGAATCCGTCTAAGAACCATGAGGTTGCGGGTTGGATCCCTGGCCTTGCTCAGTGGGTTAAGGATCCGGTGTTGCCGTGAGCTGTGGTGTAGGTTGCAGACACGGCTCGGATCCCGCGTTGCTGTGGTTGTGGCGTAGGCCGGCAGCTACAGCTCCTGTTAGACCCCTAGCCTGGGAACCTCCATATGCCACGGGTACGACCCTAAAAAAAAAAAAGAAAATAGAAAGTTAATAGAAGTTGTTCAATGTCCTCAGAGGACTACGAGATGATTAACTCACTCATGAAACAAGACATAATACGTGCCCTGCCAAGACGTCCCCCTCCTTTCCCGCTTTGGTACACAGTGAACTGATCCCAACTGCCAGCACCTCCATTTCTTTTCTTTTCTTTTCTTTTCTTTTCTTTTTTCATTTCTTTTTAGGGCCGCACCTGAAGCATAGGGAAGTTCCTGGGCCAGGGGTTGAATCGGAGCTGCAGCTGCCGGCCTACACCATGGCCATGGCAACGCTGCATCCAGGCCACATCTGTGACCCGTGCCACAGCTTGTGGTAACTCCTGATCCTTAACCCGCCAAGCAAGGCCGGGGATCCAACCTGCATCCTCACAGACACTGTCAGGTTCTTCACCCACTGAGCCATGATGGGAACTCAACACTGGCATTTCTTTGCCTGCGTTTTTTTAAATTTTCGTTTTCCCCTACTTGCCTCCAGAGTCCTCTTTGCCAACTCTGTGGCCTGCTTGACGCACCAAGGAATTTACAGCCCTGTGCTGGAAGGAGCCCTCAACCAACGACCAGTGGGAGGAATACAAATAGCCCAGCTCCCTCTCCCCGTGGGTGGAGTAGCTCTGAGTTACGTGCGCCCCCCTGGCTTCCAGGGTGTCCAGCATGACTGACCGTGGTAACAGGCTCGATACTGCATGCTCTGTTGGCCGCCTTCCCCTCCCCATCTCATTCCCCGCTCTCCTACTGGTAGCTCTTGGGATCACCTCCCAAGTAAGCCACTTGGACTTAAATCATTTTTTAAGGGTTTGCTTACTAGAGAACTCAGACAAGCCTAAGAAACGGACGATTATGAGAAAAAACTGTGGGTAGATACAATACCATAATGAGCATAAACGAATACCATAATGAGCACAGACAGATTAAGAATTAGTAGAATATGGAAAACAGAAAAGTTAACTGACATGGATGACAGATTCAGTGATTCCAAAGCCTGTCTAGAAGAACAGGAATAATCCAAAGGAAGAAATAATCCAGGAAATAGTAGGAGAAAATCTCCCCAGGCTGAAAATAAAACCCACAGATCTTCACGTCGAATGGTTATAAATGAGGAAAAGTTCATCCTGAGGAAATTTGTGGACCCCAAGGGTGAAAGAAAGTCCTAACAGCTCTCAAGATAAAAAGCAGGTTAAGAACCTGACATTGTGTCCGTGAGGATGCGGGTTCGATCCCTGGCCTTGCTCATTGGCTTAAGAATCTGGCGCTGCCGCAAACTGAGGCGTAGGTCGCAGACGTGGCTGGGGTCCTGCATTGTCATGGCTGTGGCGTAGGCTGGCACCTGCCGCTCTGATTTGACCCCTAGCCTGGGAACCTCCACATGCTGCAGGTGTGGCCCTAACCCTAAAAAGAAAGAAAAGAAGAAGATAAAAAGTAGGTTACCTACAAAGACATATGTTGTGATAGGGCCAGAAATTGCATCAGAAACACTGAGTGCTAAAAGGTCATGGAGGAGTTCCCGTTGTGGCTCAGTGGTTAACGAATCTGACTAGGAACCATGAGGTTGTGGGTTCGATCCCTGGCCTCGCTCAGTGGGCTAAAGATCCGGCGTTGCCCTGAGCTGTGGTGTAGGTTACAGAGATGGCTCGTTGCTGTGGCTGTGGCGAAGGCCGGCAGCTACAGCTCCTGTTAGACCCCTAGCCTGGGAACCTCCATATGCTGCGGGTGCGGCCCTAGATAAGGCAAAAAATAAAATAAAATAAAATAAAATAAAAGGTCATGGAATAATCCATTCAGAGTTCTGTAGGAAAGTGTTAGGAACTTAGAATCCTCTGCCTGGCCAGAAATCATTTATAAGAGAGTGGGAAATAGACATTTATAAACATCTCAGAGCCTAGATCCAGAGTCACTTACAATCAAAAGGAAAAGTGGAT
This sequence comes from Catagonus wagneri, assembly GCA_004024745.2. Lineage (NCBI taxonomy): Eukaryota > Metazoa > Chordata > Mammalia > Artiodactyla > Tayassuidae > Catagonus > Catagonus wagneri. The sequence continues at coordinate 9,222,242 of PVHT021183646.1, forward strand.
CTGAGAGCGAGGTTTGTGGTACAGAAAGCAGGCAGCCGTGACCTCACCGCTCCCAGGACTCTGCTCATCTCCTGCCTCCACGTGCTGATGGCCTCCAACGGGCCCCAGAGGGCTTATCTTCCTCTGAATTCTCATTTGTAACCTTCCGTGTCACCAACCTGACGTTTAACCACACGCCACCTTGAGAGACTGTGTATAAGGCAAACCTCTCCCCTCTTGCACTGTAGCTTCACTTATTTGAGTGTTTTCTTGGCCTTCCTGCCTGGATTATAAACTTCCGACAGCAAGGAGCATATGTACATAATCAATAGATATTCACCGAGCTTTAACAAAATCAACCCCTCAATTCACAGAGGACAGCATTCTGAGGCTCCCAGCCTCCATTTCCTATCTAATTGCTCTAAATACTTTTTATTTTAGGGCCGCACCATCATATATGGAGGTTCCCAGGCTAGGGGTTGAATCAGAGCTGCAGCTGCCGGCCTACGCCACAGCCACAGCAACACGGGGTCCAAGCCGCATCTGCGATCCGCACCAGAGCTCATGGCAACGCTGGATCCTTGACCCACTGAGTGGGGCCAGGGATCAAACCTGCATCCTCATGGATACTAGTTGGTTGGGTTCGTTTCTGCTGGGCCACTATGGGAACTCTGCTCTCAATATGTTCTCAAAACTCAGCTTGCAGGAGTCCCCTAGTGGCCTAGTGGGTTAAGGATCTGGTGGTGTCACTGCCATGGCGTAGATTCAGTTCCTGGCCCGGGCATTTCTGCGTGCTGAGAGCATAGCCAAAAATAACCCCTCAGCCTGCTGACTTCTCTCTTCTTCCCTTCCTCTCCCTCTCCAGCTCCATCTTTCCTTCTCCCATCCCTCAGCCCTTTCTTCATACCACTGCGCATGTGTCTTTGTCTTTTTCTGGCTGTTTCACATTCATTCTCCGGATCAATGTAATTAAAGCCAAGAGCCAAGGAGGAGGGTTTATTTATCACGAGCCTGCCAGGGGCCAGGCAGTGTTCTAAGCCCTTTGCGCGGGTTCATGAATTCCCTCCTCGCTGCTGTCCTTGGGGATAAGGACTGTTGCTCATCCTGCTGTTCAGATGGGAACCCCAAGTGCAGAGAGAAGCAGCAGCTTGCTTGCGGACTCTCAGCGGTTGCGAGGTGGGAGCTGGGATTCTAACCCGGGCACGCGTGCTCTTGCTTTTAACTAGAATAAATTTCAGAGGCATCGCTAAGTCTCACCCCTTGTCAAACAGTAGAGGCCCAGGGATAAGAGGGAGTATGTTCAGGGTACAGGGGAAGAACAACAGAGCAGAATTGGAGAATCAGATTTGGAGCTAATACGTTTCAAGAAGTAAAAATTAGTTTGGGAGTTCCCACTGTAGCTCAGCAGTAATGAACCTGACTAGTATCCATGAGGCATGGGTTTGATCCCTGGCTCCGCTCAGTGGGTTAAGGATGCAGCATTTCCATGAGCTGTGGTATAGGTCACAGATGAGGCTTGGAACTGGCGTTGCTGTGGCTGTGGTGTAGGCTGGCAGCTGCAGCTCTGATTCACCCCTAGCCTGGGAATGTCCATATGCCATGGGTGAAGCCCTAAAAAGACAATGGCAACAAAAAAATAGTTTGGAAGGTGGGGTGCACAACAAAGAGGTAACATGTGACATGTGACATGCATATAACTGTAGAGTTTACAAAACAGATGCTCGAGTTCGTTTCACATTTCACTGGATCCTGATAACAACCCCAGGGGAAAGGGTTCAAGGGAGTCACCACTCCTGACCTTTTACAGATAAAAGTCTGATGCTCAGAGAGGTGAAGTGACTCGTTCAAGGTCACACAGCCAAGACACAGCAGCGCAGGCCCTTGAACACGAGAGCTTCCTGACGCCAGGTACAGATAACTGGAGCATAAGTTGCTGAGTGGAGGTTCGAAATGCCAGTCCACATCTCTGCAATATCTAACGGATTCCCCAGAGTTACAAAACACGCTGTATCTATTAATATTCTGACTGTCTTCTGGGAAAAAAACAGTAGTTATTTTCGGTCCTCCACTCGCCTTTCAAGACGAGTCATTCCTCGGCACGCAGCTGCCCGGCCCTCGGCAAACAATCCAGGTTTGGAAGAGACCAGGCAGAAGGAGGTGGAGAAGGAAAGGAGCTGGAAAGCAGCAGAGAGCCTTCGGAGGACTATTTCCATGACGCAGGAGTGACTGCCACGCCACCTCATTAGATGTTTTTAAGATGCCCCATGTCTTTTCCCAATTACCTGGTCATTTGGGTAGGTGGCAGGGGAGGAAGAAGCCGGTGTTTGAAGACCAAAGCAAGGGCCCACCTTGACATATGTGGTTTTTTTTTTGTTTTGTTTTGTTTTTTGTTTTTTTAGCTATGCCTGTGGCATGCGGAAGTTCCTGGGCTGGGGATCAAACCTGCCCCACAGCAGCAACCTGAGTCACAGGGGAACTTTTTTTTTTTCACCCTGACATTTTAAACACATCACGAGCAGCTTGTGTTTATACAGAGATGTTGCTGGAAAAAGCAATTGTGACCTTCAGCCCCCCACCCCCCACCCCCGGAGCCAGGAAGCTGGCACCCAGAGCTCACCGTGGCCCTTTGCTTCTTCTCGGTTGTGGAGCAGGATCCTGTAAAGATGGCGGCGGGGAGGCCAGGTTCCCGCCCAGCCTGAGCCAGTCCCCCAGGGGCCAAGCAGCCTCGGGCCCACGTCCCTTCTGAACACACCGGGAGGTCCCTTCCACCAGCATATTGAGCGTCCATCCTTGCCTGGCCCGGGGCGGGGCGGGGCGAGGATGAGTAACACCTGGTCCTTATTCGTGCCCGTGACCAGGGAGACGCAGGTGCATCGCATGCCTCTAATCTGGCCACACGTGTGAAGCCGGGCCTCGAGGGGGCCTGTGGGGCGCAAGGAGACAGGCTGTGCTACCCTGTAAGACAGACTTTGCTGTCTCAGTGCTGGAATCCTGGCCGGACAGCTTCCTAGCCCTGTGACCCAGCAAAGGATCTGACTTCTTTAGTCTCGTCTCCCCCCATGCTGTGAAATCGGAAGCGTAATAACACTGACCCTGCAGAGTTGTTGCGAGAAGAGGCCCCATCAGGACAGGGTTGCTGTTCAGTACCCAGAGCAGAAAGAGGGGACTAGGAGCCCGGGGCGGAAAGGGTTAAGCCAGCAGAAGCGCCCCTCCCCCCAGTGGCTGGGAGCTCCAGAAAGGTTTGGAAGAGAGGGGAGAGAGGACAGGCCCCCTGGGTCGGGGACTGAATCAGAGAGCTTCTGGACCTGGCTCTGGGTCCAAACTACCCTCCCACCTCTGCCCAGGCAGGCAGCTTCCTGCCAGGTTGGAAAATTGCTTTGACCTGGAATTTTTCTGCTCAGGGGCTGTGTTTTGGGGGCCAGGTTCGGAACCTCCAGTTCCCAGCATTCCTGGGACAGAGGAGGCAGGTGCTGGATTGCACAGTCTCCAGAGGGAAGGGAGGAGGTCACAGAGGAGATGGCTGTGCAGGACACACCTTAAAGCATCTTGATGGGCCCGCTCATCTTACAGGTGATGACGAGGGCAAGGACCACCCAGGGGCAGGCTCACCTCCGCTCCAGAGTCCTCACTGAGGCAGATCTCATTAGCAAGCTGGCTGGAGATCCCCAGGGGTTCCTGCGATCTGACAGGTCACCTGTGGGGAGTTTGTTAGACATACGACAGTGACAGTGCCAACCCTCAGGACCAGGAGTATTGTCTATTATTATCTTCCGCATTTTCCCAAAGAAGGAATTGAGACTCGGAGCTCCAAGGTCAGAGCTGAAGTGTGTGAGGACCCAGATTTTTTTGCCCCAGGACTGTGTGCCCACCCACTGGCTCGGGGAGTCTCTCTGAGCAATGTTATCGAGCTCCAGCCTTAGAGATTGTGCTGCCTTTTGAAAGCAGCTCAAAACCCAGCAGGCCCCCGAGGCAGTCACTTCTGGGCTGCAGGTGCAAACGGCTGTGTCTTCCCTTGGATTTCTTTTATGTCCCAGCAGTGCCCCAGTGGATTGATTTAGGTTAAAACTGCAGATTTATGTAACTACTTGTGATGTTGGGAAATGAGCTCAGGCTCATGGCTGCAAATCCAGGTTTGAGTCCTGTCTTTGCCTCTTGCTGCGGGGTGACCTTGGTTAGGTCGATTGCAATATGTACTTTTCTTTTCTTTTTTTTTTGCATTTTGTCATTTTAGGGCCGCACCCCGGCATGTGGAGCTTCCCAGGCTAGGGGTCTAACAGGAGCTGTAGCCACTGGCCTACGCCACAGCTACAGCAACGCGGGATCCGAACCGCATCTGCGACCTACACCACAGCTCACGGCAATGCTGGATCATTAACCCGCTGAGCAAGGCCAGAGGTCGAACCCACAACCTCATGGTTCCTAGTCAGATTTGTTAACCACTGCCCCACAACGGGAACTCCTGTTTTTTTTTTTTTTTTTAGGGCGGCACCTACAGCATATGGAAATTCCCAGGCTAGGGGTCGAATCAGAGCTACAGCTGCTGGCCTACGCCACAGCAACGTAGGATCTGAGCTACATCTGTGACCTATACCACAGCTCACAGCAATGCCAGATCCTTAACCCACTGAGCGAGGCCAGGGATAGAACACCCATCCTCATGGATCCTAGTTGGGTTCGTTAACCCCTGAGCCACGAAAGGAAATCCGCAATATGTATTTTTGACCAAGGAGGCCACCATGGCATGAGGGGATCAAACCCACGCCACCAGGGTGCGGGGTTTCTTAGTTTTTAAAGAAAATTTAAGGAAGAGTAATCCCTTTCTGCCCCTGGACATTAGTGTGTGATGCTGACAGCCGGTGAGATGTCTGCATGCATCCTGTGACATTGATGGGGACAGCTGGACAAGGAAGAGGATGAGGATGGTGGGGCCAAAAGAAGGAACTTGAGTCCTTGCAGATGTCACGGTGCTGCTAAATTAACCAGCCTGGAGCTGCCCTACCTTGAACTTCTCCTTTTGTATGATAATAAAGCCCATAATTGATTAAATCAGTTAAGCTGAAGTTCCTGCTACTTGGCTCCTGAGGACATTCCTTTTTTTTCTTCTTCTTCTTCTTCTTCTTCTTTTTTTTCTTTTTAGGGCCACACCTACAGCATATGGAAATTCCAAGGCTAGGGGTCAAATTGGAGGTGCAGTTGTCAGCCTACGCCACAGCCACAGCCACAGCCACGCCAAATCCAAGCCGAGTCTGTGACCTACAGCACAGCTCATAGCAACGCCGAATCCTTAACCCACTGAGTGGGGCCAGGGATCGAACCCGCATCCTCATGGATACTAGTTGTAAGAAATTGGTTTAGCACGGAAAGAGGGGAGAAAGAAATGAGCAGGGGATACATGCAAAAGGCGGCGATCATGATTTATTGGAGAATTTGGCTCCTGGGCGAGGTTCCGTGACTCTCAGGCATAGAGTCAGGGAAGTCGCGCCCGGGGGTTTTAAGCCTTGTTGGTTCCGGGTCTGGATCTGGGTAGTGCCTTTGCCAAATTAGGCAAGGGACCACTGTGTCGCTAGGTGATTGGTCGGGGGTAGGTGTGGCTTCGATCGTCCATTGGCGCGGGTGGTCCATTGGCGCGGGTGGGGCTGGCGGCCTATCTTCCCACGCAGGCTTGTCCATTCCTCATGGCGTCTGTTTGATATGAGGGGTCTCTTTGCCATTTGGGGGGCCGCTACCTGTCCCTGCCGGCCTAACACTAGTCAGGTTCTTAACCCGCTGAGCCACAATGAGAACTCCCTGGAGAACATTCTTATACACATATTCATGCTTGTTATTTTCTCCAGCCCAGCATCCGTTTCTGCTGCTGCTAAAGCAACCTGTGTTTTCAGTGGGGGATCCCCCTGCCCCTTGCCTGGTTTGGCTTCAGTTCCTGAGTCGAAGCTCCTGAACTGAGCCTGCATTAAATTCCCCTGGCGCAGTGAACGGTTTGCCACACCCAGCTGTCTGTTTCATTCCCTTTCTAGCCTCATCCTCTGGATAGAGTGACTGGTTCAGGGATGGGCAAAGGACCTTCGCCCTGTTGCTGACCTGCTAAGGGACAGGGCCGACAGGAGGGGTTCCTACTCGTTGGCAATCAGACCTGAAAGGCAGAAGGGCACAAGGGGGTGGACGCCACCTAGAAGTTTCTCTACCGCGATTTCCTCTCCTGGAGAGTGGGGTGGGGTTGGGGAGGGGCTTTGGGGGATTCTCTCTCTCTCTCTCTTTTTTTTTTTTTAGGGCCGCACCCACGGCATATGGAGGTTCCCAGGCTAGGGGTTGAATGGGAGCTACAGCTGCCGGCCTACACCACAGCCACAGCAACGCCAGATCCTTAACCCACTTAGCAGGGCCAGGAGTCAAACCTGCGTCCTCATGGATATTAGTCATATTCGTTTTGGCCGAGCCACGATGGGAACTCCATTTTTCCATAGTTTTATGCTTTGGCTCAATGTTAGGGTGGTTAAGGCCATATGTATTGATGCCTGTTAGCTGTAACCATTCTTTTAGCTACTATATGCTCTTCTAGTTTATTAATTAGTCTATCCATCCAGTGGTTGATAAGTATTTGGATTGTTCCTTTTTTTTTTTTTTTGTCTTTTTAGGGCTTCATACGGAGGTTCCCAGGCTAGGGTTCCAATCGGAACTGTAGCCACTGGCCTACGCCACAGCCACAGCAACGCAGCCTACACCACAGCTCACGGCAAAGCCAGATCCTTAACCCACTGAGCGAGGCCAGGGATCGAACCCGCAGCCTCATGGTTCCTAGTCGGATTCGTTTCCACTGTGCCACGACGGGAACTCCGTATTTGGATTGTCCTGAAGTTTTCTTTTCTTTTTATGGCCACACCTGTGCGCTAAGGATTGAATCAGAGCTGCAGCTGCCGGCCTGCCCCACGGCCACAGCAATGCCAGATCCGAGCCACATGTGTGACCTACACCGCAGCTCACGGCAACTCTGGATCCTTAACGCGCTGAGCGAGGCCAGGGGTCAACCCCACATCCTCATGGACACTATGTCAGGTCCCTAACCTGCTGAGCCACAACAGGAGTTCCATTCCTAATTTTTCTTATAAACAACTATGCTATGAGTACTTATACGTGTTTTCTTGGGTGTGTAGGTAAGTGTTTTCTGGGGTAAGTGGTTAGGACTAGGATTAGTGGATCAAATGTTATGCTCCCACTCGCTTTACCAGGTGATGCCAAATTGTTTTGCAAAATGGCTGTAGTGTCTTACAAGCCCATCATCAGCTAGGGGGGTTCCTATCACTCCCCAGTGTGGCCAATGCCGGGCGTTAGGCTTAAGCTTTACCAGTCTGGGTGAAGCGGTTTCATGCTGTGTGCGCCTCGATGCTGTCGGTGGTGGGGTCTGAGGCAGGTCAGCCTTTGACACAGACCCCGGAAGGGTGTTCTGTTCTCTGTGAGGCCATGGAATCGGCTGCCTCGGGGGCTCAGAGGGGGTGTTTATTCACTCGGAAGGGATGGTGTCTCTGCCGTCCCTTGAATGGGTCTTGGGAGGATGGTCCTGCTCACTCCCCTAAGGCCAAGGTCAGTGCTGGTGGGAACCACAGCCAGTCGGTGTTGCAGAGTCGGTGACCTGCCAGAGGGCGTCAAGGACGGCTCAGAGGGCGGACTGCTCTGGGCCCACAGTACCGCAGTCCCCACCTAGCACGACTGCCTTCTGCGCTTTGAGGGCATCTCTCTGCTCCAATGGTCGGTGTCCCCTTCAATGCTCGGACTAGGAAGCGGCTCGCTTGCTGCTTTTTGTAGCTGCTGTCAATTGAGGACAGACCAGGTCGGGTGGTTCGGCTTGAAGGGGCCCTAGGCGTGGAAGGCGGATCTCATAGCCATTGTGTTTGTCCCTTGGAGACAAATGATCCTTCCTAAAAGGCTGATGGTGCGACCCACCCCTCCCCCACCCCCTTACCCTATCCCCATGCTTGGACCTCGTTATGCAACGGTTCCTGGTTATCCGCCCCAGGCAGGATTATCCCAGATGACTCTGGCTGGGTCTCCAAAATCCCAGACAGAGCGATCTGCTGGGACAGCAAAAGCAAAAGGGTCAAAACAGGTATGGAAAGCTGGCTGAGAAGCACCACAACGGGACACAATGTGGGATCCTGGGTGGGGGAAAAAGATACTCTGAATGACCTGTTGGGACAAATAACAGAACTCATATAGGGACGGTGCATTAGATAATGACATAAGGTTGCCAGATGAAGTACAGGATCCCCCATTAAATGTAGATCTCAAAGTAATGATTTTTTAGTATAAGTATATCCCATGCAATATTTCGGGACACGCTTACACTTAAAATTATTGCTTGATTATGTAAAATCCACACTCCTGGGCTCCCTGGATTTAATTCACAAAGTCAAGCAACCCTACAATTTATTACATTTATTGTTAAATATAAAATCTCCCAAATTTGATGACAGCACCGAGGGTTCCTCGAGGGAACATCCGTCTTCCTGGGAAGTGCTCGCGGGAACGTTTAGGGGGGAAGAGGTCAAAACGCCTGTGATTTACTCTCAAATGATTCAGCAAAAATATGAGCGACAGGAATTCCCGCTGTGGCTCAGCGTTTAACAATCGCGACTAGCATCCATGAGGACGTGGGTTCGATCCCTGGCCTCGCTCCTGGGTTAAGGATCTGCCGTGAGCTGTAGTGTAGGTTGCAGACGCGGCTCGGATCCCGCGTTGCTGTGGCCGTGATGTAGGCTGGTGGCTACAGCTCTGACCAGATCCCTAGCCTGGGAACTTTTTTTAGGGTGTGGCCCTAAAAAAAAAAAAAATATATATATATATATGTATATATATATACAAACACACACACACACAGTGAGAATAATACAGTTAATAATTAATTACAAAATGTTAACCAATGTAAGGTGAGTGTGCAAGGATTTCTGTTACCATTCTTTTAAAGTTTCTGCAAACTTGACAGGTTTTCCAAAGGAAAATTTGGGGGGAAAAAGCAAGAGCTGAATTGGGAAGCCAGGAAAGCTGAGTCCAGGTCGCAAAGAGCAGGAGTGGGATAAAAGCCTGAGGGGTGGGCAGCTGCTCAGAGCAGGCATCTCTGCTGCTGGTCTCAACATTCCAGGAAGAGTGTCCGGGGTGGGCCAGCCTAGGGCACAAGCCAGTCCAGTGCAGAAACGTTTCAGTAAAACCATCTCTAGGCCCCTGACAGCCACCAGGGGGCAGCAGTGAGAGACAAGGCCCAGGCAGCACGGGAGCATTTCCCTCTTTATGATGATGTCTCTGGGCCATTGTCTCTGAATGCCTGTTCATGCCTTTTGTCAGTATTTCCTTTAGTTTGTCTTTTTCTTAATGATTTGAAGAATGCTTTCTATAGTCCAGATATTAATTCTATGTCACTCAGGTGCTGAAAATATTTTCATCTGGTTTCAGAATAGCTTTTTTTTTTTTTTTCCACCTCCCTTTAGGGTGGGAAATTCATTCATCTTTGATGAATTTTTATGTAGTCAAATATATTGGTCTTTTTTAGTAAATGATTTGTGCTTTTTGTGCCTTCAGAAATCTTTCCCCGCCCCAAGGTTGTAGAGATATTACTCTGTATTTTTTTTCTAAAAGTCTTAAAGTTCCGCCTTTCACATGACGTCTGGATTTGATTTATTGTGGTGTGAGGTGGGATCTGTTTTCCCCCTTTTTCCACGCCCACAGCATGCAGGAGTGCCCGGGGGCCTGGGACTGAACCTGAGCCACGGCAGGAACCACACTGAATCCTTAACCACGAGGCCACTGGGGAACTCCTCTTTCCATTTTCTTATTTTTGTTGTTGTCTTTTTGCCTTATCTAGGTCCGCACCGGTGGCATGTGGAGGTTCCCAGGCTAGGGGTCTAACAGGAGCTGTAGCCGCCGGCCTTCGCCACAGCCACAGCAACGCGGGATCCGAGCCGCGTCTGCAACCTACACCACAGCTCACAGCAACACCAGATCCTTAACCTACTGAGCAAGGCCGGGGATCGAACCTGCAACCTCGTGGTTCCTAGTCAGATTCATTAACCACTGAGCCACGACGGGAACTCCCTCTTTTTGTTTTTATTCCCCATGACTTTCTCCATTTGGCTATACTGAGCCATTTCATGTGCTCTAACCTTCTACTCTTGGGGTCTGTTTAGACATCTTATGTTCCATCCATAGGGGGTACATTTGAAGCAGTGGGTAAAGAAAGATGTCCAGATATGTTATTTGTTGTGTAAGACAAGGTGCAGAACCTCTGTAAAGGAGGCTGCTCTGATGCCACATTTGCAAGAATATTGCTCACACACACACACGCACACACACAAGCACAATAGACACCCCCATCAGAAACTACAAATGGCCTTTGATGAGTTGTTCCATTATCTGTAATTCTTTTTGTCCATTGGTTCCTTCCATCCCCTGCTGGCCACAGCCAGATGGAGGCACGAGGGAGAGAGAATGTGACTTTGAGAGTCAGGTGACCCCTATTCTTGTCCGAGCTCTGCGTGAACTTCCGGACGACCTTGGCCACGCCTCTTCTCCTTCTTGCTCTCAGCCTCCATCGTCGAGCTAGGACGATGCCAGAGCCACTGACCTCCACGGGCCCTCCTGCTCAAGGATTCTCTGGTTTCTCTGGTCTATTTTTGCCCAACACCTCTCCTGGGGGCCTGTGGGCCTGAGCTAATTTCCCTGGCTGGCCCGGATCCAGGCAGCTCAGGTGGAGAGCGCCAAGCTAATGAGGCCAAGGTCATGGGCCAGTTAACGGTTCTTGGAGGGACCCGTGACTCTGTAGCTGGACCGCAGCTCTCCCGCCAGTCGCTGGGCTCGGGTATGGGCAGAGGTGGTGAGAGCTAAACGGGCTCAGGAGCCCAGGTGCCAGTTACCCTGGGACCCAGTCATGTGACAAGCTGGAAACTGTGGGGTGGGGGTGGGGAGAGGACCGGATGGTTTAAAAAACACCTCCCCTTGCCTGCAAGTGGACCACATCCTGTCAAGCCAGGAAGATGAGAATAATTCTATTTCTTTAAAGCTAAAGCAAGAAGACATATCCGCATTCTCCTGGGTCCAGCCACTAATTGGCTTTTCTCCCTCTTTCAGAGTGTCACGCCCATGGCCCCTACGCCGGGGTGGGGCAGAGAAGGGCTTCCTCTTTACATCATTACCTGTTACAAGGACGGGTTGCCTGTTCAATGCTGCATTCCTGGCACGTAGATCCGTGACTGGCATGCGTTCAGTAGGAGCGCAGTTAATATTGCTCAGGCGGCTTGACTCGCCTTTGTCCAGGGAGAAGCTGTGGACTGCACCTGAAACGACACAGCATCCCCAGTTCCAAATATTGTTTTCAGATATTTCCACCTCAGAGAGTCTATGGAAGCTTGATATTTCGAGAAAAACTCTATGATGGCTCTAGGAAAAAAGAAATAATTCCTTTTACAGTATGCCCCCATCCCCTAATTTCAACATTTTGCAAATTTGAATTTTCTTATTCCAGGTTTTTCTTTCCTTCTTTCTTTCTTTCTCTCTCTCTCTTTTTTTTGGGGGGTCACATCCACAGCCTATGGAAGTTCCCAGGCTAAGGGTCAGGTCAGAGTTGCAGCTGCTGGCCTGCACCACAGCTTGTGGCAACACCGTATCCTTAACCCACTGAGCGAGGCCAGGGATAGAACCCGCAACCTCATGGTTCCTAGTCAGATTCGTTAACCACTGAGCCACGACGGGAACTCCTTATATTATTAATTTTTAATTGAGTTAATCCCATTAGCCAGGCTTTGGGCTAAACAAAAAACAATTATTGATTTTTTCCTTCTTTCTTTCTTTTTATCTCTGGCCACCCCACAGCACACGGAGTTCCCCGGCCAGGGATCACATCCGAGCCACAGCTGTGACCCGTGCCACAACTGTGGAAATAACGCTGGATCCTTTAACCCACTGTGCTGGGCTGGGGATTCAACCTGCGTCCTGTCACTGCAGAGTTACTGCTGATCCTAGGCGGAAACTCCGATTTATTTAATTTGCATAACTGTGTAAGATGGGCTCTACTGTCATTCTCGTTTTACAAATGAGAAAATTGAGGCAGACAGAAGTCAAGCAATTTGCTCAAATTCACATGGATGGTGAGTTCTGGAGCTGGGAGTCAAAGTTCAGAGCTTACACTTAGTTTGCATGCAAGCACCTGTCTATGAGATGCTGGTGATTTAACAGTAAATGAGGCCTTTACAAAAAAAAAAAAGAGGCCTTCAATGAAGGAGCCGTTGAACAAACAGTGCTACATCCGCACCGTGGAATAAGACCCAGCAGTGACAGGGTACGGATAGTGGGCACGTGCAGCAACCTGGATGGCTCTCCAGAGAATTACTGAGTGCAAATAGGCAACTCCCAAAGTTTCCTACTGGATGATTCCTTTGTATAACATTCTTGAAAGGATAAAATTATAGAGATGAAGAGCAGACAAGTAACGGCAAGGACTGGGGAGGGGTGAGGGTGCGACGGAAGTGGGCATAGCTATGAAAGGGCAGTGTGAGCGACTCCCGGGGTGATGGAAAGACTGTGTCTTGACTCCATCAGTGTCAATATCCTGGCTGAGATATTGAAGAGGAGGCAAAAGAAGTAGCATTTGGTACAATAAAATACAGTTAGCAATTTTTAGCTCCAAAGTAGAGAACTAGCTGTGTGTGTGCTAAATGTGTGTGTATGTGTTTGCATTTAAATATTTATAGGGGAGTTCCCGTTGTGGCACAGTGGAAATGAATCCGACTAGTATCCATGACGATGCGGGTTCAATCCCTGGCCTTGCTCAGTGGGTTGGGATCCGGCATTGCTGTGAGCTGTGGTGTAGGTTGCAGGCACGGCTCAGATCCTGCGTGGCTGTGGCTGTCGCATAAGCCGGCAGCTGTAGCTCCCATTCGACCCCTAGCCTGGGAACTTCCATGTGCCACAGGTGCAGCCCTAAAAAAACAAAAATAAAAAAATATTTGTAGAGCATTTAAATATTTATTCGCGAACATTTCAAAATTTTGCAGGAGGTTACCATCGAGGGACCCTGGGTGAAGGGTACGTGGGATCTCTCTTTATGATGTCGTACAGATGCCAATAAAAAGTTTAAATTTAGGAGTTCCCTGGTAGCTCAGCAGGTTAAGGATCTTGTATTGTCGCCGTGTCTCTGGTCACTACCATGGCTCAGGTGTGATCCCTGTCCGGGGACTTCTGCATGCTGTGGGCGTGGCAAAAAAACAGTTTAATTTTAGAAAAATATGAGCACGCCCCTGCCTGCAAGGAGCTCCTAAGTAGGGCAGGAGAACCCCCCGCTCCACGTGCTCAGGTCACTTCCCTTTCATCGTGGTGGGGTGATGTGGCGGGCCAGGGAGGGCTTCCAGCGCAGTGACAGTGGAACCGAGTACTCGGACAGCTCAGAGGTGAGAGGAAGGGCTTTCAGGCAAGCGGGACATCCTGACTAGCGAGGGTGACTGGGTTTTCTTTCTCCCAAAGTCCCCCTGCGCTGTCACCGGCTCGGCGCCCATAAGATCTCAGCTCATCCAATTGTGAGAACACATAATGGGGGCTATTTCCCACGTTGCATTACACATTTTAAATGGACAAAATCTTTAAGGATAAAATTAATGCCTTAATTTTTTTCTTCAGCCTTTGGTGCCCTCTGCCACGTATCTGGTGGAGGCCAATCACAGGAGAAAACGAATCAAGATTCCCTTGTCAAACAGCACGCCGGAGAACCAGCGTCTTTGTTCAGCCTGTCAAGTTCATCTTTCACATTCAGTTTAGGAAAAAGGCAGATGTTAAATGTTTTTCCTGTTGAGATAATTTCTTTTTTAAATGCGTGGTGTTTTTTTCCTTAATAGCTTAGTTCTGCTTTATATGTCATAGCAGCTCAGTGGCGGAAAGACTGAGGGTTTGAGGGGCGGGGGTCAGAGGACCCTACACTTAAATCTCAATTCTACAACGTACTAGCTATGGTTTTAACCTTTATTCTCCCTGAGCTTCTGTCCCTTGAGCTCTACAATGAGACCAATTTTTTTTTTTGGTTTTTGTTTTTTTGCTTTTGTAGGGCCATACCTGTGGCATATGGAGGTTGCCAGGCCAGGGATCCAGTTGGAGCTACAGCTGCCGGCCTACACCACAGCCACAGCAACGCAGGATCCGAGCCTTGTCTGCAACCTACACCACAGCTCACGGCAACGCCGGATCCTTAACCCACTGAGCGAGGCCAGGAATCAAACCTGCAACCTCACCGTTCTTAGATTAATTTCTGCTGTACCAGGATGGGAACTCCTTTTTTTTTTTTTTTGAGACTAATTATAATAAACAGGTTGGCAATACCGAATCCACTGTGGCAATTAAGGAGGAAACATTTGCCAAAGAACCTAGTATAATGCCTGATGCATAGTAGGCACTCAATAAGTGGTATTCATTATTACTACTAATAATTCTACTTTATGTGAGAAATCAAAGATAGGCAGCTGTCACAGTACTCTATAAAGAGCACTGTGATTTCCAAAAGGTTGCTAGTATCAGCTAAGATAGTCAAGGTTATGCTGCAGTAACAAATAACCCCCAAGTCTCAGTGGTTTACAGCAACAAAGTTTATTTCTTGCTCTGCCTATACACCCACCATGGGTCAGGGGCAATTCTGCTCCTGTAGTCTTCCCTCCTGGACCCAGGACACGGGAACAGCCTGTCATTGGAAGGTTGCTGGTTGTCATAATAGAGGGAAAGCGTCTTTTAATCAGCATTAAATGCCACAGCTTAAATGACACATATCATTTGCATTCAAAACTCATTGGTCAGAACGAGTTACACATTCCTGCTCCATCATAAGGATGACAGAAAGTATACTCCTGTCTTCTGTCTGGGAGGCAGGGGGAAAATCACAAAAAGGTAACCAACAGCTCCACAGACAATCACAACACTTTTGAGGACCACTGGCCGGAGGGATGGCTGGTCAGTAGGAGGGAGGCAGGAGAACTACAGAGAAGGGCCCCATTTGGAGGGCGATTCGAGGTCACGTGCTGGGCTGAGGCCAGAGGAGCTCTGGGTGCCTCTCTTATCTGGACCCAGCCCAAACAGAACCTGGCCCATCCTGCTCTGGTGGCCAACAAGCCAGCCCTGCTAGCAGGTGGGAGTCCCAAGCTCTCAGCGTGGATGGTGAAGCTGCAGTAAAAAAGCTGTTTTCCTGCTCCTCCAGTGTGTGGGCAAAGCAGAGCCCCAAAGCGGTATCTCTCTGACGCCACCCTGCCTGCTTTGCTGAATCCCAGGATCTAATAGATTCTTCTAAGAATCTGGGGGGGCCCTCAGGCCGTATCTCTAGTGTGCTTCCATCCTGGTCCCCATGACCCCTTCCTGGTGCCAGCCTGCGGCCCCTCCCTGCTCCGCCTCTCCTATTACGCTGAAGTCAGAAGCAGCCAGGCTGCCGGCTTTGTCCTTTGAGGTCCCCTGAGGCTGCGGGCCAGTGGCTCCAAAAGCCACGATGTCTGTGCTGACAGTGCCACCTCCTGTCCCCCAAAGACTGATTGTCAATCCAGCATTGTTCCCTTTTTTTTTGCTTTTTAGGGCCAAACCCTCAGTGTGGAAGTTCCTGGGCTAGGGGTTGAAATGGACCTGCAGCCGCTGGCTCACACCACAGCCACAGCAACTCAGGGACCGGAGCCACACCTGCAACGTACACCGCAGCTTGTGGCAACACTGGATCCTTAACCCACTGAGGGAAGCCAGGGATAAAACCCGAATCCCCATGGATACTAGTTGGGTTCTTAACTCACTGAGCCACAAAGGGAACTCTCCTAATTTTCTTTTTTTTTTAATTGAAGAGACATTAACGATACACTCCTACTTTCAGACATCAATAGGTAAATTAGGATCCATTCTTTTTAGGGAATACTGGTGCCCGGGGGCAAGCACACGTCCCACAGCTACTGCCATGCCCCAAGTTGTCCAGGAACCCATGCAGAGCCTGGACTGAGATCTCTCAACCACCCGTGCGCACCCAGCCCCCACCCCACCCCCATCCTTCAGGGTCAGAGATGCAGAAAGAACAGTCCGGTGAGGTTTGAATCTAGGCTCTGCTACCTTGGACCAGTTCCTGTGCCTTGCTAAACTGCCACGCCTCGCTTTCTCCGTTTGTCAAAGAGGGACAATAATCTTTTCAGAGCGTTTCTTTGAAGATGAGGTGAGAGAAAGGCCATGCTCCTCCCTGTCCCCACGCCCCCAGGATCACTGACCAATGAGGGATGGTTGTTCTCACCTCTGGCGATCCCGTCCCCGACCTGACCTGACGATCCGGGTCACTGAGTCATAACCACATCCTCCCTCCAGGATCCAGGGTACCCCCGAAAGGAAAACCGAGATTTCACAGAAGTCAGTCACCCGGCGTCACCCTCAACCTCAACCCCAGCCCTCGGCCGGCCAACTCAGACGACAGCAGGCGTCCAGAACTGCTGGGGTCCCCTGGGGTGGCACAGGCGTCGGAGCTATGCGAATGTGCAGCTTCAGCCCCTTCTCCACTCTGGGCTCATCTCCCGCTGCTCCTTCTCCAACCCCAAACCCACCGCTCCCCCAGCTCGGGGTGCGCATCCTGGGACGCGGAAGCGGTGCCCAGTGATACGGTACCGGACCTTTTTTTAATTTTATTTTTAATTTTTTTAAAAACTCAAATACCTCTAGTAGAATGGTGTCAGTATAAGGCGGATTTCCCCAGCACATCCACGTTTTGAAACAAATCTGGGGCAAGTTTTCACACAAACAGGGAAACTTGGCAAAAGCTGCCGAGCCGCTGCAGGACACGGTCCCCCGTGGACCTCAGTGGCTCCCAGCTGCCCCGTTCTGTGCAGACCGTGCCTGGTTGAGTGGCTCCAGAACCTTTGAGCTTTCCACAACTTAAACTTCCATGAAGCTCTGAGGGCAGATCAAGAAGCCGCAAAGTCATTTCATGCTGTATTAAAATAATGGGTTATTATCGTGGATCAGTCGTTAACGAATCTGACTCGCATCCGTGAGGACGCAGGTTCGATCCCTGGCCTTGCTCAGTGGGTTAAGGATTCGGCGTTGACGTGAGCTGAGGTGTAGTTTGCAGAGGCGGCTCAGATCCTGCGTTGCTGTGGCTGTGGTGTAGGCTAGGAACTTCCATATGCTGCAGATGCGACCCTAAAAAAAGCATAAATAAATAAATAAAATCAGGGTTTTGGAAGGGACTGGGATGTACTGGGAGTTTGGGGTTAATAGTTTGCAAGCTATTACATTTAGAATGGATAAGCAATGGGATCCTCCTGTATACATACACGTATATATATATGTATGACTGGGTCACTTTGCTGTACAGCAGAAAAATGGCATAACATAGTCAATCAACTATAATAAAGAAAAAAGTTATAAAAAGCAGGGCTTGGTGGACAGTGATGTTTGGATGGATCCAGAAGGCTGTGAGAGTCTGTTAACAGGAAACCTGTGTTTTTCTGCAGCGGCTTATCTCTGCTTGATAACATGTACTTTTTATACAAAGAGAGGAAGCAGCAAGTATTTAACTCAGAAGGGACGGAGGGAAGAAAGCGCACCATTTCCTGCCTGTGGTGTAAAGAGCAGTGATCTGCTCTTGAAGGCTTGTGTCCTTACAAGTGGTTACAGATGTAATTTTCACATCCACCCTAGGGGGAGGTACGTAGCTTATATACGAAGAGATCAAGGCTCACAGAGGAAAACAAGTTCTCCGACATCTCAGAGATGTAAAGAAAACCAGACCATGTCTCATCCCAGAGTGGATGATCTTTTCTCGCTGCACATTTTTTTTTTTTTTTTTGTCTTATCTAGGGCCACACCCGTGGCATATGGAGGTTCCCAGGCTAGGGGTCTAACAGGAGCTGTAGCTGCCGGCCTTCGCCACAGCCACAGCAACGCGGGATCCGAGCCACGTCTGCAACCTACACCACAGCTCACGGCAACGCCGGATCCTTAACCCACTGAGCAAGGCCAGGGATCAAACCCACAAACTCATGGTTCCTAGTCAGATTCGTTAACCACTGCACCACAACGGGAACTCCAAAATAGAGATATTTTTAAAGAAATTATCCAATCTAAGGAAACGAGAAAAGCCTATAAACCCTGGAATTCCCAGATTGTTCCACTGTCCCCAGATCTCATCTTGGTTTGTATCTTATCTTGACTCCAGTGGCAAGGGGGTGGTTCTGGGTACAGCTGTTTCTTGAATCCTTCCAGGCACCCCCCTCCTTTCCTTGATTTCCTGTTGTGGTCACCAGGCACCCAAGAACAAAAGGCTCATAGAAGGAAATGAAGGGTGGGCTATTCATGGAATAGAAACATCCGATAAATTCTTCTCTTCCAAGCCCACCGCAGAGATTCCCTGGTAATTAACCCTGGAGTGAAAACCAGGCTTAGAAGCCAGGTGAGGCTCTTCTCTCTTGGGCAGGATGAACTGACATAGAGGGGAAGCTGGGGTGGCGGGGAGCCACAGCAATACCAGATCCGAGCCGAGTCTGTGACCTACACCACAGCTCATAGCAACTCTGGATCTTTAACCCACTGAGCGAGGCCAGGTATCGAACCCACATCCTCATGGATTCTAGTTGGGTTCATTACTGCTGAGCCACGACGGGAACTCCAAGGACGGCCCCTTCTGATGCTTCTGACAAACACCTGGCTGAACTCTTTAGTGTTCCCCTCAAGGCATGAAAGAGAGTCTAGCTGTTTATATTTGCAGTTGCAAAACTGTCCTATAAAAACTAAATCAGAAGTGGATTCTGGCGGTTGCTGGTTCCCACGATGAGTTCCTTCCTCACGAGATCTTTTCAGTGACAATTAAGGCACTGATGGGAGGACCCACGCGCTAATTCCCCATGGCTGCTCTAACAAATGACAACAAACTCAGAGGCTTAAAACAACCCATACCTATTCTCTTACGGTTATGGAGCCCAGAAGTCCTAAAGTCAATCAACACATCTGGAGAGAACGTGTCAGGTGGAGTCTAAGGCGTTCGTGGAGGGAGGTGGAACATAACCCTGTCCTCACTGCTCTAATGGTCCTCAGTGGACACTGTTTAGCGCTGGTTAAAGGAAACACAACCTACCCAGGACTGTTGGTACCGGCTCCAAATTTACACTAGCTACAAGGACCCAGAGTATCACCAGAATGACCCAGGCCACTGTCTGTTGGCCAAAGGGCTACCTACAGTGGTCAGTAATAAGTAGGTATCTGATTTGAGCTCACCTCACCTTAGGTCCCCAGGACACTACCTCCACCTGGCCACCAACTTCCAGGCTCCTGAGCATATAATTGGAAGGGAAGTTCTTGGAAGCTTCAGATTGTTCACCCAAACCCATGAATAGGGGCTATTGCAGTGAGATATACGGGTGGAGGCCACTCGGTTTCTACAAAATACATTTCTAGCAAAATATTTCAATCAAAATCCACACCAGCTTCTTGGAGAAATTGCAGAGATCGGTACCATCATCAAGGAGGGAAGGGTGATGATTCCTATGACATGTATTTACCTCTCCAGTTTGTCCAGTCTCCGGGGAAGTGTCTTGGAAAACACTTCGTAGGTTGAAACTCTAATGGAAGTTGCTGTTCCTAAGACGTTCTTGTTAATAAAGGAAATAAAAACAAGGCTCCAGCTGTTGGACGTATCAATCAGTCTTGTTAGTTGCAAGCAAAGACACCAATTCTGATTTCTTAGTGGAAAAGAGGGTATTTATTGGAATACTACCAGAGGAGGAGGCTGGAGCCCAGGCTTGGAATATACATATAAACCAAGACACCACAATGGTGTTAAGGGCAGAGAGCAAAAGAATCATCTTTCCTCAGAATGATAGGGCTTCTGCTACCTTCAGATACCATCCTCAGTCACTCCCATTACCCTTCCGTCTTCAGAAGTCATGTGGAAGTCCCCCGGCCAGGGACTGAACCCGCGCTACAGCAGCGACCCGAGCCATAACAACGCCAGATCCTTAACCCACTGTGCCACCAGGGAACACCCAGAACTGGTTCTAAGGACTCGCAGTCTTTGCTTTGCTTGTTCCATAATCTGGACCCATATGGAAGCAGCCAATGAGGTAAGCCTAGCTTGAGTGTGAGCCCTGGATGGCAGAAAGAAGGAAGGATCTGGTACCACTCCCTGGCTTCCACACTGAGGTAATGTCAAGCTAGTCTGTCTCCTGCGATTTGACACCGGAGACCTAATCCACCCGCTGGCAGGGGCCTGGGGGTGGGGCAGACCGTAAGCTTCTGGAGTCGGACCTGCCCTGCTTCCCGTCCTTTCTAAACTGTGCAGATCTTGTGCTTCTTTTCATTCTCTGACCTGCCCTGGTTCCTTTCCAAGATACCCTCTTTTGGGCTGACATAGCCAGACTCAATTTCTGTTGCTTAAAAACCAAAGGACTCTCAACTGACATAGGCTCAGAGAGGCTGCCTCTGCTGGCCCCAGGCTGGTTCATCTCTTCGACACACAACAAAGTTCCTTGACCTGTTGCTGCTGTCTGGTTTCTTTTTCTCTCTTTCCGTTTCTTTCTTTCCTTTTCTTTTCCCTTCCTTCCTTCCTTTCTTCCTTCCTATATGTCTTTCTATTTTCTCTTTCTCTTTCTTCCTCCCACCCTCCCTCCCTCCCTCCCTGCCTTCTTTCCGCTCTTTCTTTTCAAATCAACCTCTGTTCCAACACAGCATTTGGAATATGCTGGGAACTTTTAGCCTCTCCGTAACCCCTGCCCCAGAGAGTAGCTGGCACCATGTCAAACGATCCACCCACTGTGTTGGCATCACCGCCACCGCCTCCACCATCATCACCACCACCATTAACATCATCAAGAAGTCACTGCCTGGAGTTCCTGCTGTGGCGCAATGGGATCGATGGCATCTTGAGAGCACTCAAGCCCCAGGTTCAATCCCCAGCATGGCACAGTGTGTTAAGGATCCAGAGTTGCCACAGCTGTGGCTTAGGTCACAACTACGGCTTGGTCCTGATCCCTGACCTGGGAACTACATATGCCACAGGAAAGCCCCCCAAAAAAGTCTCTGCCCAATTAAATAAATCTGCTGGAAGTCCGATGTGCATTGATACTGGAGAAGTAGGGCTGGAAACCACCACCAGAACTCTTTGGTATTCCTGGCTTTCTCATTGCTTGTTCCTCCCTACCTCTCTCTTTAATCATGCCTTCAGTGTCTTTTTTAGTCCGAAACAGATGGTTCCTCCCATTCCCCTCACTCTTCAGTCCCCTCTCCTCCCTTATTGCAGGCTCCATGCCCCTTCCTTCTCTTGCACTCAGGTGCCATCTACATCAATTCCTCCCCTGCTGCACTCAGCTCCAGAAATGTCACATTCCTTAACATCACCCCCTCTTTTCCCCTCAAACAAGGTACCTCCTGGCCTTGGCCCTTGGCATGTCCCTGGTCCCTGCACTGCTCTGGGGGTAGCGGTGTCGGGCACTCCCGCAGAATACCATAGATCCTGGTGAGGTCCTCCAGTTTCTCCTCCAGCTGCTGGGCCCGCTGCCTCAGCACTCCAGCCAACTCTGTCTTTGCCCCTTTGTGCAAGTGGATTGACTCTTTCACCAGGGAGTACAAGTCCCCCATAAGGCCAATACCTGCAGAGGCTATACCGATGACCCGGGCATTTTTGCTCATCATCAGAACATAGCCACTTGAAGCTGCCTTCCCCTGTGTGCTGCTTAAGACTGAGGTTTGCCTGCTGGTCATTAAGAGCTTTGAATCAACTTCCAAGCAAAGGTCAATGCTTTTTGAAATGCGTGCTATGGCTTCTGCAAGTATCTTTGAATTGTCAACAATCGTGGGGGTGTTCTTAAGTAGAACCTTCATGACCACTTGCCATCTGTTGATGTCAGTTGACAGAAGGCGCCTGGCTTCATTTTCTGATGATGAGCTGTTGACCTGGTCCACCATGCTGGTGGACACGCTGGTCACAGTGGCTGCTGCTCCCTGACCCGCTGGCGAGGAGTACTAGGCTGACCCCTGCTGTTACGGGTGCCAGAGACAGACCGATGATGGTCAGGATGCCAGACACAATTCCAGTGGAGGCGGCCACCACGCTGGAGACAGTGCAGTTCCTATGCACCCTGTCAACCTTGTCTGCAAGTGCACGGAGCTTTACTAGATGCTTCTCCAGCTCCGGTTTCACCCGAGGATACCTCTTCAAAAACCTCTTTCTATCCAGCCACTCTTTATCCTTCACGCCCAAGTCTGTTTCCAGCTCCTTCAGATACTCACGCAGTGCATCTGCCTCTTCCCTGGAACAGTGAAGGTCAAGGAATTACAAAGACAGTTCATAAAACAGGCTCAACAAGATTATTCTGCATCGGTCACCGAGATGTTGTTATTAATCAAAATAAAAAGAATTTTGCAGAAGGAAAATTTTTTTCTTTCAACATTAAACACCTGTTTTGTACCTTGTAGATGCTCCATAGACTTATTCAATCATGGGATAAACAAACAAAAGTCATCTCAGCTTAACCGAAGGTAGGTATTTGACAGACACCCAGAACCAGATCAACACCAGTGCTTCCAAAGACTGTGCAGGGTGGGAGCTCCACAGGTGAACAAAGAACAGTAGGATTGGAGCAGAAATCCATCATGCAGACGACCCTGCTGGGTGGTGAGGGGTTAACCTGCTCACCGCCCTTGGCTACTGGTAAAGACCCCTGAGCCCCTGGAATGTTCTGGCTGAGAGGAGTGTTCTTGTCCACCTGGGCCCTTGGCCACCGGGCAGTCCCCCAAGGCGATGGGTGATGGGGCCTCTGGGTCACATGGAATACCTTCTGGAGGAGCTGGACCCTAGGACAGTAGCCTAAGCTCTGGGAGGGGCTGGAGACAACAGGTCAGCCGTTCAGCAGCTCGTGACTGAGCCTCAATAAACCTCCAGACACTGAGGCTCCAGTTGAAAAAGACTCTCCCCTTGACCACACTTCAGGCAGGCCCTTCTGAGCCCTCTTCTCAGCCCGGCCTTGATCTCAGACCTGCGTCCTTGATGGCCCCTATCTCCCGGCTTCAGTGAGAACTCTTCTAAGCCATTTTAGGGAGAACGTCCCAGCTGGACTCTTGAGATCTGATCACATTTGATGTCTGGTCAGACGCCTCCTCTCCCACCTTCGAAGCATAGGTCCTTGACCTCCTTTTAGCAAGAACCCTCCTGGGAAAGTTTAGCAGGAATCCCCTACCCTTGACGGCTCCTCCTCGTAACTTTCCACCCACCCCGGCACCCCCTGCTCGTTGGCTGCGAATCCCCAGTCGTCTCGGACGCATTTGACTTTGAGCCCATGGTCTGCTGCGATGGTCTCTGCACCTGTCACGACGGTCCTCAGTCAAGTCTTCCTTATCATTCTAACCAGGGTCGGAATAACGTGTGTTTTCAACCAGGTGAGCCTCCCTGGTGGGCAGTGCTCCGTGTGC